>CM056566.1:3509658-3929852 GCA_029721515.1 Synanceia verrucosa | reverse complement strand
TCCGGCTGAAGGGGGAGAGCAAGACTGGACCAGCGTGGCGAATCAGGCGGGAGAGCAGAGTTGTCCGGCCCCAATCCAGAATCAAAAAAGTCCAGGGCGTGATCCAGCGGATACAGGTCGAGGACCTGGAAAACATCCTCGGCAGCAGCAGCGAAAGCATCCGCCCTCCACTGCCTCTCTGCCGCAGGAAGGAGCTTACAATATGGGCAAGCCGCCTGCGGAGTCAGTGCCAAGCCGGCGTGCTCAGACCGAGACACGACTCGCAGTGGGCATGCAGGTCAAAGCTCATGATATACCCCGTCCAGTACACAGGGCATTCACGGACGCCGCTGGATGAGCTTGTTTGCTTCCTCTGTTGCTGCATCATGCTTGGCTGAAGAAAACTGGGAGCCGATGGCCCGGTCTCACCTCAATTTATACACAAGGTGAGACCGCAGGTGGGGCCCACGCAGTGGGTGGGTGTGGACTAAAATGCTTCAGTGCTGCGCATGCGCATGAGGGATGAACCCACTAGCGATAGCCTTAAAGGGCGAAGCCTATATGAAATAGAGCTTGAATCCGTGTCAGCTTCTTCACCAGTCTAATATGGTGATTACTTACAGTTTCCCGGCCTTAGAAGTGCAGTGGTTAGCATCCCTTGCGCCCTGTGATCCTGGCTTGCGGAGGCCAACACTTGCCATAGAGACCCAGCGTCGACCATTGCTGAGGATTGAGCAGGCTTGGTCAATCAGCTCCAATCAGCAACACCAGGCTTTCGGACTGTGGCGTCTTATTGCTGTGACAGCAAGGACATCAGCCATAGGTGGACAGCAGGTTGAAGAGGTTAAAGCTCTTACTGTAGCATCCCCAGCTAGAAAAAGTTTCACTTTCCGACTGATGGTTTGATGACGCTTTATTTAATCATAGTTCATTCAAGGTGCAGCAAATGCACCGTAAGAGCTGCAAAAAAACAAACAAAATGAAAAACCGGAATAACAACATATCAATCCAACAATACTTACAATTTCATTACACAAGGCATATAAGCCTAATAAAACAATGGAATTTTGCAACCAATTAAAATCATCCCAAAAATCCTTCGATACCAGTTAATTATAGATCTTCACACTATCAGCACACAAAGAGATTAACTGCGAACCAGTGAGCGACAAAAACACCCCCCGTCAAACAACACTAGGCAGAGACGGACACAAATAATGAAAGAGATTAAAATTCCAGACATTAGCTTTTCACTTGCTAGCTGCAGTTATGAGCAGCAGCAACGGCAGCAGCTGGAAAAATGTTTGTATACCATGCCGGCTTACGGAACTTCCTTATCTACGAGGCAGATAACTTGTGAAACCCGCCTTCAAAATAAAAGCATAAAGCCACCAAAACAAAACACACCAAAAAAGGGGGAAGAAGAGGAATATGTCATTTACAGTTGTGGTCAAAAGTTTACATACAGTTATAAAGAACATAATGTCATGGCTCTCTTGAGTTTCCAGTTATTTCTACAATAACCCTAACCCTAACTACCCTAACCCTTTTCTCTGATAGAGTGATTGGAACACATACTTCTTTCTCACAATAAAACATTCATGAAGTTTAGTTCTTTTATGAATTTATTATGGGTGAACAGAAAAAGTGATCAAATCTGCTGGGTCAAAAATATGCATACAGCAATGCTAATATTTATTTACTATGTTCAATTAGGCTCTTTTGGTCGCTTCTGGTTGAATCTTTGAGCACTCCTCTTGACAGAATTGGTGCGATTCAGTTAAATTTGTTGGCTTTCTGACATGGACTTGTTTCTTCAGCATTGTCCACGTTCTCAATGGGGTTTAAGTCAGGACTTTGGGAAGGCTATTCTAATACTTTAATTCTAACCTGATTTAGCCATTCCATTAACACTTTTGATGTGTGTTTGGGGTCATTGTCCTGTTGGAACACCCAACTGTGCCCAAAACCCAACCTTCGGACTGATGATTTTAGGTTATCTTGAAGACTTTGAAGGTAATTCTCCTTCTTCATTATCCCATTTACTCTCTGTAAAGCAGCAGTTCCATTGGCAGCAAAACAGTCCCGTAGCATAATACTACCACCACTGTGCTTGATGGTAGGCACAGTGGCACAGGCCTCACCTTTTTTCCTCCGAACATATTGCTGGACATTGTGGCCAAACAGCTCGATTTGTTTTTGTCTGACCACAGAGCTTTCCTCCAGAAGGTCCTATCTTTGTCCATGTGATCAGCAGCAAACTTCAGTCGAGCCTTAAGGTGCTGCATTTGGAGCAAGGGCTTCCTCCTTGCAAAGCAGCCTCTCAGTCCATGGTGATGCAAACCACACTTGACTGTGGACACTGACACATGTGTTCCAGCAGCTTCTAATTCTTGGCAGATCTGCTTTTTGGTGGTTCTCGGTTGACTCTTCACCCTCCTGACCATTTTTCTCTCAGCAGCAGGTGATAGCTTGCATTTTCTTCCTGATCATGGCAGTGACAAAACAGTGCCATGTACTTTATACTTACAGTTTGCACTGTTGATCTTGGGACCTGCAGCTGCTTTGAAATGGCTCCAAGTGACTTTCCTGACTTGTTCAAATCAATGATTCACTTTTTCAGATTCGTGCTGAGCTCCTTTGACTTTCCTATTGCAGTGTTTGTGGGCATTTGTATCCAATGAGCCCTATTTAAATGGCCTCACAGAAGTCACCAGCTGTAGTCACTCATGATCACTCACAAGAAGTTATGAGGCCACGCTATGAAGGTCATTTCATTGACACAACTTTCTAAGTCACCAAAATTGCTAATTCATGTTGCTGTATGTATATTTTTGACCCAGCAGATTTGGTCACTTTTTCAGTTGACCCATAATAAAGTCATAAAAGAACTAAACTTCATGAATGTTTTTTGTGACAAAGAAGTATCTGTTCAAATCACTCTATCAGAGAAAAAATCGCACATTTCTACAAAATCGAGTTGTAGAAATAACTGGAAACTCTAGAGAGCCATGACATATTCTTTACAGGTGTATGTAAACTTTTGTCCACGACTGTGGACTCTTATTGAGTTGGGGTCTTCCTGGGGTCGTCTAGTACAAGGCTGAAATGGAATGGGTCTGTGGAAACGAGGAGTTTTCCTGCATTGTGAATCATAATTTTGCTACAGTACAGTCCAAATATCAATATTTTCCAGTGGTTTTATTTTGAAATGCCATATCAGATTGACCCCAAAGTGAGTGGGGGTCTTCCTGAGGTGGTCTAGTGCAAGACTGAAGTGGAATGAGTCTGTGGAAACTTGGAGTTTTCCTGTAATAACTATCAATCTGAAGTGGAATGGTTGAACAATAATGAGCAGTTTTTAAGAAATATGGATGCTAATATACATGTAATATAGATAAATATGCAAGTTCAAAGAGCTTTTATTCTGAAATTGCACATCAGATTGACCTTATTCTTTTTGGGTGTCTTTTTGAGGTGGAGTACTATCAAACTGAAGTGGAACAGTTGTATAGTAATGGAAAGTTTTTAAGAAATAGGAACGTAAATGTACACATAATATAAATAAATATGTAAGTTCAGACGGCTTTTATTCTGAAATATCCCATCTGACTGATGTGATTCTTACTGGATGTCATACTGAGGTGGAGTATTGTCAATGTGCAGTGGAATGGTAGAATAATAGCGGGCAGCTTTTAAAAGGTTGCTCTTGCCGTACTGTGTAGTATATGCGCGCATCGCGTTTCCAACTGAGGGCTGGCTTGACTGCAGTGGAGCTCAGTGTCCGTCTGCAAGGTCTGCACGTGCGATCGCGCAGACCTCCGCTCCGCACTGGTGTCACACAAAACACTGCTGTTAGAGCTGCAGCGCTGCTGTTCTTATTTTGCTGTAAGTCCTGTTCTGTCTCTCCTCCCTGCTTGTTCTACCTCTGGCCGGCCTGCTCTGTCATCATCCTGCTGTGATTGGTGCATCAGCTGGGACTCCTGGCCACACCCCTTCTGCCGCCTGCGCTGCCATTGGTCCGTTGACTTCGACCCTCAGCCACAATTCCATCGATCTACTATGCTGCTGATTGGTGTGCCCTCCTTCCACCTGACCAATCCCAGTAATCACCTCCGGAAACCACAACTTCAAAGACTGTCCGACTTCCTCAATCGTGGCAGCTTGTCAGTTAGTGGCAGCTCGCCTCACGGTCGGCTCATTGTTACAGCTCTGTTTTGAACTTGTGTATCTTCCGCCACTTTGGGTACCTTCCCTTGTCAGTTTACATTGTTGTAACCATTGTTAGCTGGTTGTTGTCTTTGTCAGCCCTGGAGTGTGGCTAAATTAGACCTAGGTTTTTTTAATAGCATTTGTATTTTTTTTCACCATTGTGTTAAGTGGTAATAATATCTTGGGGGTTGGCCGGGGTCGTAACAACTGCTCTGCATTTATTTTTCACATCAACCCACATTAAATATGACGTACCTTTCACAGGAAACTACAGCATGGCAATGTGCTGGAAAGCTGTGAGAGGAGCAGGTCCTGACTCGTGTTGTGCTGCACAGAGGCGCTCCTAATGTAAATGATTATTGATTTATGAATGACTTGATAGGTGGCTTATTTTTGGAATTTTGATTTTTTTTTGGACCTGGTGGCAGGTCTCCTTGGCCTGGCGAGCCCACCAGGCCTGTACCATGGTAGGGGAAACACTGACTTTATTCCTTCTGCTTTTTGATGTCTTTCATTATTTCTTCTTTTGGATTCTGTACAGTACTATTGCTGTTGGAGGACACTGTCTGAAAGGATCAAAAAAGTTTTATCTAATCTAATCTAATGCGTCTGCCAGGTTTAGTTTAGGATGGGTAGGGAAAAAATAACTGAATAAACATTGTTGACCAGAAGTATGACATCATTTGACATTAGAAATGAATGGTGAGTTGCATGTTAGTGTTTGAAAGTCAAGCTGTGTGCATTGAAATTCTGCTTTGATGACCGATGTCAAAAGCAATCTGAATTGTAATAGCAATCATATGATGTCAGTGATGGTAATTTTCTCGATGATGTTAAAGTTGTGTTTCACCAAAGTGTCCACACACACACACACACACACACACACACTCGTCATACAGAGTGCTAATGGGGTCCTACCACTGGGGGGCAGCGCTTTGCTGATTATGTATTCTCTCATGAAAATGAATGTTTTCAATTTACATCAAACCATCAGAGAAGAAAAAAGATTGTCCTGAAGATTACTTCAGAAGACTAAAGGCTTAACACAAACATTTTGCATATTGATTGAAAGCAAATGTTCAGCGGTCTTCTGTAATAGCTTGTTTTTGATGAAAACAGCTGATTTAAATAGAAATAAGCGGTGAGGGTGAGACCTGTTGAGAGGACAGCAGAATGACTGACATGCTTTAGGCCACATGGAGCTCAGCTGCTCCTCAGCTCACCTTGCTGCCACTGCATATCACATCAGTGGTGCTCAGAGCACTGATGTATAATAGCTATGTTTCTATTCAGTCTCTCCCCAAAAAGTAGTGTGATGGATTTGCTAAGGCCGGAGGCACTTTAAAGAAAGAGAGTAAGTTCAACAAAAACTGTCTCTTGAATAAGAAGAGTTTGCAGCAGATCTCAGTGAAAAAAGGAACATTGCATATTTATACCACAGAAGAATTGGGAGAGAATTCTAAGCTAGTAATGGGGAAAATGGCATGATTTGGGGGAAGGCTATTTATAGAGCAATGGAAGTGAGTGCTCCCCCTCTCTGTCATTGTGACCTGGCTGTGGTAGGAGGAAGTGTGGTGGTTACACGTACCATGAGGAAGACCAAACACCCAAAGTGTTTCACTTTGGCACCCAAAGTGAAAGGAATGCATTATAAGAAACCTCTATCTCTGCACAGCACAGCTAAGCTTGTTGAGAGGCTGGAAGCTGAGATGAAATTGGACGCTGCGCTGTAGAGCACAGCTTTTTAGACATCGGACGCCGTGTAAGCACGCTAATATTAAATCGGTAGGCTTCTTATAGCTTCCATTTGTTGAGTTGAAGCAGCTCAGGGAGAACTCGGAGTGAGTGGGACCATGCGAAAGGGCGGAGGGATCCCTCTTCCAGGATGGACAGACCTGCAATAGATGCCATGAGTACAGAGTAACAACAATTGAAAACACATGGATACTCTATATAACAACAGTTAATACATATGGAATAGTATGGAGAGAAACAGTATAGTAGTAGTTTTAAAAATGTAAACATTTTGAAAACCTCCTCCCAACTAGCGTTCCCCACTTCCTCGTCTTCCTTGTGTGTGTGTGTGTGTGTGTGTTAATACACTGATGGTGGGAGATAGCCATCAGAGGAAAGAACACGTTTTTTAAAATCAGGCAGCTGGTGTGAGTGTGTGTGTGTGTGTGTTCAAAGTAGTAATAATTAATAATTATTTGTCATAGCTGATGACCAAAATGAAAGGTGATTGCCATTCAATTATTAAATGTACACACTAACCCATGTCACCTTTAACAGCAGTTTATTTTGAGACTTTAAAATAATGCTTTCAGTGTGCTCCAGTCAGTCCCTTTGGCTCAGAAAACAGTGACCACAATAGGTGTTTGCATTACTGGAAACTTGAAACCAGAAATAAACAAGCGACCAGCAGTATTACAGAGTTTAGACATGGAAGGAGGTAGCTGATGACAGATAATGTCTGCTCTCTGGTCTAAAGTCTGTTGGTGGTCTAATAATGCCCCCCATCTGATTAATGAGAACTGGTGCCAAGGTCTGAGGATGTCCTAGGAAAAGAAATGTTGTAAACAGGTGTCAAAATGTTTCCAAGAAAACCCAGTTAATGTCTGAGTCAGATGATGAAATCAGATGAAAGCTGTCTGCATGAAAATCTATCATCATATGTTATATGTAATCATCAGTCTCCACACAAACACCTCCTGCTTTAATGAGATAAGAGCATTTTTAACCTCCTATCACATGTCTGTCAGGCACGAAAGTATCTCATTAAGCTTGTCCCTCATTTTTGCAGCTCGCTTACAGCAGTAGCAGAGTAAATGCAGTTTGTAATATCTTTTTTAGCACACTTGCCTCATGTATGTTAGTTCCTGATTGGAATGTTTGAGTTCTGGGTTCAAAAGCAAATGGAATTGGCAAATCAGTAGGATATTATGACTTAGCAAACCTTAATCCTGCTAAGAATTTATTCTTAAAGGTTTTACTACTTCTGTTTAATTAAAACAGCCCTTTTGAAATGTAAATACGACATAAAGACTTCACTTAAAATTAACATTTTTCGAACTTAAAAGTCGAACAAAAATACAACACACTTCAAATGTGTACCCTTTACACATGTCACTTGTCAAAATTAACAGTTTCAATGTAGTTTCTTTTAAAATAAATATTTTACAATATGTCCCTTTTTAAACCAAAACAAGAAAAAGACAAAAAAAAAAGCGTTGCCGGTCTGAGTTGTTGTTTAGGAGCATAGAAACCGAAAACAAATGGCTGCTTCACTTGAATACAAGCTATGATTATTTGTTACTGATCCTTTAGGTGTCCTCAGCAGTAAGGATAGAAGGGAGAAGTAGGGTGATGGTTGTTGGGAGACAGATGAGGGTGATGTTGATGGCGACAACCATCTAGAACGAAGTGTAAGCTAATGGGAGACATCTAACTTCCAGCAGGTCCAAAGAGAGCTTCCTGGTCCACTTATGCAAACTTCATTTAGTCCTTAACTTGTTGGCAAACTCTGCATTCACCACAGATAAACTTCTGAGTGATATTATCATCTCATTATCTAGTGATGAAGTCCCGCCGTCTACCTTTCCGATAGGCCTTAAGGATTCCTCACATTCAATACAAGTATACAAAACAACAGTGACATCCCATTTCTAATCCATAGGGTTCAATATGACGTTGGTCCACCCTTTGCAGCTATAACAGCTTCAACTCTTCTGGGAAGGCTGTCCACAAGGTTTAGGAGTGTGTTTATGGGAATTTTTGACCATTCTTCCAGAAGCGTATTCGTGAGGTCACACACTGATGTTGGACGAGAAGATCTGGCTCTCAGTCTCCGCTCTAATTCATCCCAAAGATGTTCTATCAGGTTGAGGTCAGGACTCTGTGCAGGCCAGTAAAGTTCATCCACACCAGACTCTGTCATCCATGTCTTTATGGACCTTGCTTTGTGCACTGGTGCACAGTCATGTTGGAAGAGGAAGGGGCCAGCTCCAAACTGTTCCCACAAAGTTGGCAGCATGGAATTGTCCAAAATGTCTTGGTATGCTGAAGCATTCAGAGTTCCTTTCACTGGAACTAAGGGGCTCCTGAAAAACAACCCCACACCATAATCCCCCCTCCACCAAACTTTACACTTGGCACAATGCAGTCCAACAAGTATCGTTCTCCTGGCAACCGCCAAACCCAGACTCGTCCATCAGATTGCCAGATAGAGAAGCATGATTCGACACTCCAGAGAACGCGTCTCCACTGCTCTAGAGTCCAGTGGTGGCGTGCTTTACATCACTGCATCAGACGCTTTGCATTGCACTTGGTGATGTATGGCTTGGATGCAGCTGTTTGGCCATAGAAACCTATTCCATGAAGCTCTCTGTGCACTGTTCTTGAGCTGATCTGAAGGCCCCATGAATTTTGGAGGTCTGTAGTGATTGACTTTGCAGAAAGTTGGCGACCTCCGCTCCGTCAATTTACATGGCCTACCACTTCGTGGCTGAGTTGCTGTCATTTCCAAACACTTCTGCATTCTTATAATACAGCTGATAGTTGACTGTGGAATATTTAGAAGCGAGAAAATTTCACGACTGGATTTGTTGCACAGGTAGCATCCTATCACAGTTCCACTCTGGAATTCACTGAGCTCCTGAGAACGACCCATTCTTTCACAAATGTTTGTAAAAGCAGTCTGCATGCCTAGGTGCTTGATTTGATACACCTATGGCCATGGAAGTGATTGGAACACCTGATTCTGATTATTTGGATGGGTGAGCGAATATGTTTGGCAATATAGTGTAATTTAAAGACCAGGCCACATATTGCCGAGCCTGAAAGCAGCTTTCAGACAGACATTGTGCCCATTAAAGCTGACAGTAAAGCTGACAGACACTGAGGTACAATTAATTTGAAATGCTTTACACAATACCTTACGCTTAGATGTGCTATATACACAAGCATCCAAGATGCAGAACGTTCCAAGCCGTCAGCAGCCTGTCGGCGATGGCTTTTGATGGACAGTGATGGTCTTGAGTGCTATTACATTATCAATGCACTTGGTGATGTAGGCAGTGAGGACATCTCAAGTCAAGTCGTCAAGTTTATTTGTATAGCCCAGTGTCACAAATTATGAATTTGCCCTATTGGTCTTTACAATCTCTACAGGATATGACACCCTCTGTCCTTTACAAATGACCCTTGCATCGACTAAGGAAAAACTCCCCAAAAAAACCCTTTTAACAGGGAAAAAGAAACGGAAGAAACCTCAGGACCGACAGAGGAGGGATCCCTCTTCCAAGATCGACAGACGTGCAATGGATGCCATGTGTACACAATAACAACGATGAAAACACATTAACACTACGTATAAAATTGTATGAAAATGTCCAACTCAATATAACAACAGCTAATGATTATGATTTAGAAAATATAGCACCGAGACTGCTCTGGTGAAAATTACTAATGATGCTAATTGTGTCAGACAGCGGACTCGTCTCAGTACTTGTCTTGTTAGATCTTAATGCTGCTTTTGATACTATTGACCACCATATCCTGTTGCAGAGATTAGAACATGTAATTGGCATCAGAGGAACTGCTTTAAGCTGCTTTAAGTCCTATTTATCAGATCGATCACAGTTTGTTCACGTTAATGATGAGTCCTCCATGCACTCCAAAGTCATTTATGGAGTTCCTCAAGGTTCTGTGCTTGGGCCTATTCTATTTACTTTATATATGCTTCCTTTAAGGAATGTTATCAGAAAGCACTCCATAAACTTTCACTGTTATGCAGATGATACTCAGCTATATTTGTCATTCAAGTCAGACGAATCCAGCCAATAAGCTAAACTCCAAACATGTCTTATGTTTATGATGACGGACAACTTGTTGTTGTTAAATTCAGACAAAACTGAAGTTATTCTAATTGGCCCCCGAAAATCTCAGAAATAAACTATCTAATGACTTATTTACTCTAGATGGCTTCGCACCAGCCTCGAGCACCACATTTAGGAATCTAGGGGTAATTTTTGACCAAGATATGTCTTTCAACGTCCACATGAAACAAACAGCTAGAACCGCTTTTTTCCATCTGCGTAACATTGCAAAAATCAGGCATATTCTCTCTCAAAACGATGCAGAAAAATTAGTCCATGCATTTGTAACTTCTAGGCTGGACTATTGCAATTCCTTATTGCCAGGCTGCCCTAATAAGTCCATCAAGACTCTCCAGCTGGTCCAGAACGCTGCAGCACAGAACCAGGAAAAGAGAACATATTTCTCCGGTGTTAGCCTCTCTGCACTGGCTCCCTGTAAAATCTCAAATAGAATTTAAAATCCTCCTCCTCACCTACAAGGCACTGAATGGTCAGGCACCATCTCATCTTAAAGAGCTAATAGTGCCTTATAATCCAGCTAGAACTCTGCGGTCTCAGAATGCAGGACTATTAGAGGTTCCTAGGGTTTATAAAAGTAGAATGGGAGTTAGAGCTTTCAGTTATCAAGCTCCTCTTCTGTGGAACCAACTCCCTCTTTCAGTCCGGGAGGCAGACACCTTCCCCTTCCCCATTCAAGAGTAGGTTTAAGACTTTCCTTTTTGATATCCTTCGTTATCCTGTGATAGGTCTAGACTGCCGGGGGACTTCCTCTGACACACTGAGCTTCTCTTCTTCTTTGTTTGGATGTCTCTATTAAGTCATTTTTCTAACTCGTCTTCTTCCCCGCAGTCCCTGTGCTTTCAGCTCCCAGGTGTCCACGAGCTGAGGCTACTTGGTGGGAAGGAGGTGGTGTCATCCAGGTTTCATCTGTCGTGATGGTGGTGAGATGGAGAAGAGGCAACGCTGCTCAGGTTGTATCTAGCTGTATGTACATGGATTTATAGAACATTGGTTGCATTTGAAACATTTAATTTGTAAAAAATATACAATCAAAAACTCTAAACAGATTTATAAAACATCTATAAATCATTGCATTTGGAACCTTGCAAATGAAAACAGTATATATTCAGAAACATTTCTTGGCATGAAAATCAAATGCAAAAAAAAGATGAGATGAGATGGTGGAGTGGTAAAGTGGTAGCTACTGTAGGTAGAGGGGTGAAGAGGTAAGGACTGGACCTGATTATATAGATTGATGGACTAATGTGTTTTACAGACAGGGCTCTGTCAGGCACTAAAGAGACTGGTAAGTGGGGATAGGTTGTCTATCTCTATGTCCTGACACATGCACGCACACACGCACGCACACACATGTACAACACACACACAGCATGTGAACCGGTAACTGAACAAACTAAAACAAGAGTCAGATTGAGTCAGGGTGAAAATGTGCAATAACCAAGTTTAATTTATAACAAAGGAGTTTAACAACACAAATTGAGGTGGTGATAGGGATTCAGAGGTGTACCAAAGAAATGAAATCAGATAAACAAAACCAGGCCTAAATACTATTACCTTCTCTGGAAATTAAGACAAATAAAAGGCTGACTAACTAAACTACAAAATGGGCTGTGTCAAAACTATAAGGTGGTACAACTCCTAAACCTAGTGGTTCTATACAATAACAAAACTGTGTGTGAAATGTACAAGGTAGCCCAAACTAAACTGTATCCACTACTCACCACCAATTTTACCAATACAAAGGATCATGTCTGTCTAAATCATACACAGTCTGCAGACTGAAGCAGAGAGAGAGAGTGAGACGGCCCATGGACTGCATCTTTTAAAGGATGGCACCCCACAGCAATTGGCTGGAGAGCAGAGATTCCAATCAGCTGCTCAGACTGTCAGGTAGACTCCAATCAGCTGGTGTTAGGTGGCAGCTCCTGCAACACAAAAGGGAGGGGGAGGAGAAAGTCCGCTGCAGGTCTGTTTGCTCCTGCAGACACATAACAAGCATGCACCCACACACACACACAAACACACACACACACACACACACACACACACACTCACTATCAGGTAGAGCGTTAGCCTAGTATTAGTCCTCCACAAGTCCTTAGGAAGCTATACAAATGGCATTTATTCCAAATGGACACTAATTGTCTTCAAATGTGTTGGCCCAGTCCCATATCCCTTTGGGAATGAGAGAGCACATGCTTGGAATGACATGATACAGTGACAATGTCACTTAAGCCAATGGACTACACTGGACAGTGACAGCCAGCTAAGGCCATGGGAGTATTACTATTGAGCCCATGAGGCTGGCCTACACAGTTCCCAGCATGAAAATCAAAAGGGAAACAATATAATGGATGAAACTTATGAACACAATATGTCTTCTGGGCTGAATGTGATCTGAACATTCCCTCATTATACATTTCCAATAAGTTGCACATTGCATTGTGCACACTTCTTGGAATTCCTCTATCAGAGTGGATATTAAGGACACAGTTAAAATAATCTTTGTTTGTAATCTCAAGTAAAAAAGAGCCAAATAAGTAAGAAAAAGATTCAAAAATATAACATGCCTGTTCAGGTAGCTCTGATCATAGCCAGCATCTCTTGTGCGTACACATCAGGGTAGGGGGCTGGTCTCTCACTCGCTCGCGTGGGTGGAAAAATCAAAAAATCATTATAGATTCATCACAGAATGTATAGTGTCAGATCCAGGGCTGAAGAAGTCAGAAAGCTGACTCTTTTAGGTCGCCACCGGCAAGGTCATGCAACAAGTTTCCATTAGATACAGTAGGTGCAATTCAACCAGTACACACTACAACCAGTCCGCTGACACTAAAACCAAAACCAAAAGAGACAACTTCCTGACTCCTTCCGCCCGAAGATAAAATGAGTGAATTGTCTCATCTGACATCAGTTCTTCCAATCATAATTGATGAAGTCCGTTATGAAAGAAGTGACGTGGGTTGAGAGACTCATTTTTCTTCTGGACTGTCTTTCCTGTCCTTCAACTCACCTGCGTCTTTGCACACTTGCTGCGTTCCGGATTTATCCTGATGAAGAATCTGGAAATAAAATGCCGGACCCCAGTTGTTGCAGAGCTACAAAAGCTACATTGACAGTGATTTTAGAGAAACAGAGACAACAACAAAAACGTACCTCTGAATAAACTCCAAAGATGTGGCTGTGTTGTGGAAATATTCTGTCAGGATGGCCTAATTTCCACAGGGTTCTTTAACTACACAAGGAATTAATAACTTCACTGATTCAGTAGCCCAAAAGAGTTGCTTTTTATTATCTGTCTGCAGAACAGAGATGAGAATTCAGACACACGGCACACAGTGTTGTGAGTGAATGCCCATGCAGAGTAACAGAGGAGGGTGTATTTAACAGCCACAGTAATCAGGAGACACAGACACGTTGTCAAGGACTTTGACACAGAATGAGTTGGCAGCGCCAAGTCCTGGGCTTATCAGCCCAGGGCAGTGTGACATAATGTGCCGTTGTCTTCAGAAATGCATACTTTGATTGTATCAGCATGAGTTCACACATAACTTATACAATCAGGCATGAGTTCATACATAACAGCTTCTGACACGTTCTGCTAAATTTCCATCACAGTTGCCTCAGCTGGATAGTCTATATTGAAGACGTAGTATGATGCAAAGAGGACAGCCATCGACGGCCATCATGAAGTTGGATGTCTCACTGAGTTTGAGGACGACACCACCCTCATTGGAGAGCATCCACCTCTTGGCTCCCAGAATGGAGTCTCCTGAAAATTAGGTTGTCACAATAAAAGTTCAGTTTAAAACATTTCACCTCTCATGCTATGTAATGGAGTATACCCTGAACTTAGGTTTCAGACAGATTCTCAGAAATGACAGCAGACAAGACATGCAGGATCTTCTGCAGTCTTCCCTATGTCAATGTGATGCCAATTTGATTTCAGTGATTCCACTAATATATACCTCACTACCTGTCATATTATTCGCTTTAAGTCAGTATGTTATCTTTCTTGTAGTGCTGGGATCTTACCAAGCATGATGAGCCTGGGAGTGCTGGGCAGGGAGAGCTGGGCCTCAACGTCTGCCTGGGTAGAGGTTTCCTGACACACAAAACAAAAACTATTACAAGAAAGTAATTCCTGTTGCCTTGGTCCGGCTCCTCCTGGTGCCTTCGATCTCCCTGGAGCCCCTCTCCTGTTTCCCCCATGTCCATGACTGGCATGACGCTAATCAAGAACCTCGGGAAGACAGTAGAGGGGCTCCGGGGAGGGGTAGATGATTGAAAGGATGGCCACTGAGAAAAAAACACATTCATAAGGCAAAAAAACAAACTGATGTTGCTTTATATGGTAATAAATGAGGTATTGTTTCTGCAGAAAAGCCAGACTGCCTACACTTGAAAAACATTGTCAAAAGTGTTGGTTCATTAAGATATGAAAGTCACTGTTACCTCTTCAGTCAGAAAACAAGGGTTTTCTGATGCCAGCAAAGGTCAAAGGGGGTTTCCAGGGGGTGAAAGTGGTCAACAACCGTTAGACAACTATGTCCCTCAGAAAATAAAACAGCACAGTTTTATTGCACAACATCACCAACGTTAACGTTAGCTAATTAACTTAGCTAACGTGAGCTCCTATGGTAAGCTCTAACTGAATAAGCTAATGTTAGTAACGTTCGCTAGCTAATTTAGCTATTAGCTACCATTGCACATTCCACATCACACGTTACACACTGCAGATGTTAATGTTGCTAACGTTACAAACTCATCAGCTAATATTAGCTAAACCTTAAAGGGACACTAATTTAATTCATTCATTTTTAAAGTATTTTATTACCTCAAATCAACGTCTTCATTCATAAATAGATCCTCATAGGTGTAAAATAACCTATGCCAACAATCTGACTTATCTTCTTGGGTGAAGAATCAGTTATCTGTCTTTACATAGAGCAGGTCGCTCATACAGAGGCTTCCATGTCTTTCCGGTCTATCAGAAACTACAAACTACCGAGAGGGACATAAAGCACTACCTGCTAGTACCCATAGGACAAAATGCATTTCTGCGTTTTGCGATTCACTTTTCACAGAGAAGCAAGGTGGAGACGCCGGTTTTACTTACCCGGCACTAAACAAAAACCTGCACTACACTTTTGGTCATAATGCAAGACCATACTTGCCATAAAATGACCGGAGCTCCGGGCCGGGGATCCGCGGGGAGTGGCCGCCCGGGAGTGCCCCATGCCCGGGAAGTCCTCCGGACCAGAGGAGGGCTGTGGAGGTTCGGGGAAAAATGACTGGCGCTTCGGGCCGGGGGCTGGGGATCCACGGTGATAGTGGCCACCCAGGAGTTGACCCATTCCGCTTGCTGTAGTTCCAACCATGTTGCAATGCATGCAAAGTCAAATTTAACCACTAGATGGGAGAAAATATTACATAGTGTCCGTTTCATTTGTCATGTGTTAGTTTACCTTCTCTCAGGCGAATTCTCTTCCCCCACAGATAGTACTAGGGGAACGTGGGCACGTTAAAATATCAGGGCGGGCGTTGCTAACGTTAGTCTACAGACAGTTAAGTGTACACAGACTGCTTATTCTCTTCCACTCAAATTCAATTTGCGATGTGTGTGCACTTACCTGCTTTACTGTGATGGATAAATTGAAGTTATGTCTCGTGCTATTCATGCAGACTGTTATAATGCAATATTGGCCAAAATATATGCCAAAGTACTTTTGTGAAAAACTTATCTATAGTGGTTTTTCCTATAACGGGGATAATACCTCAGAGCAAGCACGAGTCCATGTTGTGACATTATTCTGTACTTGGATCAAGATACTGTATACTTAGTATTAGTACTTGTCGCAGAAAGAAGGAAAAAGTATTCGTATTTAAGTATAACTTTAAGTCTTAATACTAATGTATGTTGTCTTAGACTATTCTTTATATTTATTATTATAAGCCAAGTATAATTCACTGTACTATTCTGAAGTATGTAAAATATAGTACACTATATTGCCAAAAGTATTCACTCACCCATCCAAATAATCAGAATCAGGTGTTCCAATCATTTCCGTGTATAAAACCAAGCTCCTAGGCATGCAGACTGCTTTTACAAACATTTGTGAAAGAATGGGTCGCTCTCAGGAGTTAAGTGAATTCCAGCGTGGAGCTGTGATAGGATGCCACCTGTGCAACAAATCCAGTCGGGAAATTTCCTCGCTCCTAAATATTCCACAGTCAACTGTCAGGTGTATTATAAGAACATGGAAGTGTTTGGGAACAACAGCAACTCAGCCACGAAGTGGTAGGCCATGTAAACTGATGGAGCGGGGTCAGCGGATGCTGAGGCGCACAGCGCGAAGAGGTCACCAACTTTCTGCAGAGTCAATCACTACAGACCTCCAAACTTCATGTGGCCTTCAGATTAGCTCAAGAACAGTGCACAGAGAGCTTCATGGAATGGGTTTCCATGGCCGAGCAGCTGCATCCAAGCCATACATCACCAAGTGCAATGCAAAGCGTCGGATGCAGTGGTGTAAAGCATGCCGCCACTGGACTCTAGAGCAGTGAAGACGCGTTCTCTGGAGTGATGAATCACGCTTCTCCATCTGGCAATCTGATGGACGAGTCTGGGTTTGGCGGTTGCCAGGAGAACGATACTTGTCGGACTGCATTGTGCCAAGTGTAAAGTTTGGTGCAGGGGGGATTATGGTGTGGGGTTGTTTTTCAGGAGCTGGGCTTGGCCCCTTAGTTCCAGTGAAAGGAACTCTGAATGCTTCAGCATACCAAGACATTTTGGACAATTCCATGCTCCCAACTTTCTGGGAACAGTTTGGAGCTGGCCCCTTCCTCTTCCAACATGACTGTGCACCAGTGCACAAAGCAAGGTCCATAAAGACATGGATGACAGAGTCTGGTGTGGGTGAAATTGACTGGCCTGCACAGAGTCCTGACCTCAACCCGATAGAACACCTTTGGGATGAATTGGGGCAGAGACTGAGAGCCAGGCCTTCTCGTCCAACATCAGTGTGTGACCTCACAAATACGCTTCTGGAAGAATGGTCAAAAATTCCCATAAACACACTCCTAAATCTTCTAGACAGCCTTCCCAGAAGAGTTGAAGCTGTTATAGCTGCAAAGGGTGGACCAAGGTCATATTGAACCCTATGAATTAGGAAAGGGATGTCACTTAAGTTCATATGCGAGTCAAGGCAGGTGAGCAAATACTTTTGGCAATATAGTGTATATAAAAAGTAAACTTCAACTTTACTGCCTCAGTTTTAGTATAAAATAAGTATACTTGTTTATCATGTGGTTCATTTAGGAACAAGAACAGAGGCTATAACTAAGACCACGTAGAGAATCATAACAGAGAAACAGTATAATGTTGGAAATTAAAAATAGCTCATCTATCAGCCACAGCTCCGGCCTCAATAACAAACGAAAAACTGCCAAGTGGCTGAAGGTTACAGATGTGGTGAACATGGCGGAGGCTCTTTTCCACTGCTGGACTTTTCAGAGTGCAGCTTTAGGGAGTCCAATATTTGATTAGCCAGTCATCATCATGGTCCAGCAGGTCTTGTTGATCCTGGATCAGCCACTCTCTCCTCATCTTGTCCACACCATCTCTGTTGCATTGCTGTATGCAATTGAGCATGCAAGATCACGCCCTTGGAATAAGAACAGACTGAGCTGAGAGTCTCAGTCCAAAACAAACCAGAGCCAAAGGTGTTCCTGGAACACCTAACGAGGCCAATGACACACCCAACAGTCTAACGCAGGAGGAATTTGTTTATCAAAAACAAAATAATCCAGCCCTGTCTGTTTGACTGATGTTCATTTGATGTCCCAGTAGTCATGATGAGGAGATGATCAGTGATATTCACGTCACCTGGCAGTGGTCACAATGTTATGCCTGATCGGTGTATATATACACTGTATATGAAAAGTTGTGGCTTGTGAACTTCAAGTCCAAGTGCAGAGATGCTGCTGAATGTGTGCATAGAGTTCAAAACTTCCATTCATAGAAATGTAGAATAGCTGCAGATGGACAGGACTGGGTTGTTTTGGTTTTGATAAACAAATTCCTCCTGTGTTAGACTGTTGGGTGTGCCATCGGCCTCGTTATGTGTTCCAGCCACACCTTTGGCTCGGCTTTGTTTTGGACTGAGACACTCAGATCTGTCTGTTATTCCAAGGCCGTTAAATACTGAGGCTTTGTGGACACTCGTCAGCAACTGCATGGTCTATTTCTCACATTAAATGCTTTCAGAAACACATTTCAGTGACTTATTTTCATAATATAATTAATAATAATTCCAAACACGCTGATATTTTGTTTCAATCATATATATATATATATATATATATATATATATATATATATATATACAGTCATGGAAAAAATTATTAGACCACCCTTGTTTTCTTCAATTTCTTGTTCATTCTAATATCTGGTACCACTAAACGTATAATACAATGAACACAACAAAAAATGCAGCTGGTCACATAATACTTTATGTCCTATTTGACATTCTTAAGCTTAATTGATTCCCAGGGTATATAAGAGGCCATTTCATGTCACAAGCAGCACTGCACATGCAAAGGCCTAGAGTGGTTTCCTGCTTACATTCAAGCCGTAGCACAACTCAGAAGTTGTCAGCTCTCACATAATGCCTAAAACAAAAGAATTATGTGAAGCAACAAAGGCAGCCATCTTGGCACTGCTGGAAATTGGCATGAGTGAGAGACAGGTAGCGAAAAAACTGAAGATCTCCAAGACAGCCGTTCATTCCAACAAAAAAAAACAAGCTGAACATGGCACTACCAAATTGCTACCTGGCCGTGGCAGGAAACGTCTTTCTACCCCACGAGATGACCGTGCACTCATCCGTTCCTGTGTCAGGAATTGTCGTCAGACCTCCAGGGACCTTAAAAGTGAGTGGGCACTGTCGAGAAATGTGACTTGCTCGGCAAGGACAGTTCGAAACCGACTTGTTGAAGCTGGTTTGAAGTCACACAGAGCACGCAAGAAGCCCTTCATCAATGAAAGGCAGAGGAAGGCCCGGTTACTGTTTGCTCGAGACCACAAGGATTGGACTTTTGATGATTGGGCTAAGGTTCTCTTCAGTGATGAATCCAATTTTGAATTGATGCCCACTCCAGCCAACTTACTGGTTAGGAGGAAGCCTGGAGAAGCTTACAACCCAGACTGTCTTGCCCCTACATGGGGGTGGATCAGTCATGATCTGGGGTTGTCATGATCTGGGGTTGTTTCAGTCTGAGTGGAACAGGGCAAATGCAATTGTGTGAAGGCCGAATGAACCAGGTCAAGTACAGGACTACCCTTGACAACAGTCTTCTTCCATCAGCTGGAAAACTCTTTCCTGCCTCGAATGACTGGATTTTCCAACAAGACAATGCCCCTTGCCACACGGCAAGGTCAGTTAAAGCCTGGATGGAGAACCACAACATTCGCACCATGCCTTGGCCTGCTCAATCACCAGATCTTAATCCAATTGAAAACCTGTGGAAAATCATCAAACTCAAAATGGAGAACCACAAGCCCAAAAACAAAGAAAATTTGTTTGAATTTGTCCAACAGGAATGGGCTGCTGTGACAGCAGAACAATGTCAGAAGCTGGTGGAGAGCATGCCAAGACGCATGGCTGCAGTCATCAAAAACAATGGTTATGCAATCAAGTATTAACTCTTGTGTGTATCATGTGTTTAAAGCAAACAGAAAAGAAAACATGGAATGCTTAAAAGTAGTGTTTTTGGCGGTACAATGCCATAGCTATTGATGTAAGAATTTAAGCAATTTTGGTTATTATCAAGAAAACCATGGAAAATGAATAATCCTTAGTTCTTAAATTAAACTCTCATGAGCTATTTTTGTTGTTATCATTATAATTGTCCAAACAAATGTACCTTTAGTTGAGCCAGGCATTAAAATTAACAAGAAATTGAAGAAAACAAGGGTGGTCTAATAATTTTTTCCATGACTGTATATATGTATATATGTATATATACATATATACATATATATATAGACATACAGTATGTATGCACAGTTGTGTTCAAAATAATAGCAGTCCCACATCACATCGCAAGATAAATCACTATTTTTGTTAGAATTTCAATTTCTACATGGCAAGTAAGTTTCTAGAATGTTTAGTAAAGGTATAGAAAACCACCAGACCCAACAGGCATGATGTGCATGCTTCTGATTCTGTGAAACTGAATCATTAACTGAAAGGGGAGTGTTCACAAAAAATAGAAGTGTGTAGAAGAGTTCACTTGAGATGAGGTCATTGATTCTGTGAAAAAAAGGTGTTAAACAGATGGCCCTTATTTAAGGATCAAGGCAACTGACACTGCATATGCTGGCTGTGTATTTATCCTTGAAAAACAAAGTAAAATGGGTCATTCAAGACACTGTTCAGAAGAAGAGCATTCTTTGATTAAGAAATTAATAAAAGAGAGGAAAACCTATAAAGAAGTGCAGAAAATGATAGGCTGTTCAGCTAAAATTATATCAAATGCTTTAGAATGGCAGCCAAAAACAGAAAGGCAAGGAACAAAAAGAAAATTTACTGTTCGAATGGATCGGAGAAAAATGAGGCTCAGCCAATGATCAGCTCCAGGAGGATCAAAGAAGATCTAAGGTTGCTTGTGAGTACTGTAACAATCAGACAACGTCTATGTGAAGCCAAGCTACCATCAAGAAGCCCCCGCAAGTCCCATTGTTATTAAAAAGATGTGCTGAAGCGGTCAACTCCATGCACCACAGATGTGAAGCAGTTATCAGAAACCATGGTTATGCAGCTAAATATTCTCAGGAAAGTTGAATCTTCAAACATTTTTGAGTTTGTAAAGACAGTTGTCAACACTGCTACTTTTTTGAACATTATATTTCTTGACTTTCTGTAAAATATTATCATATTCAATTACTTTTTCCAATTTTCTTGCTTTGAAATACAATGTACAGTGTCCCCAACGCAATTTATTTGAAGAATTTTTAGGTTTACTCACCATTTTAAACACACCCTGCTATTATTTTGAATACAACTGTGTGTCTCTCTCTCATACATATATGTGTATATACATATATATGTATATATATGTACATATATATATATATATATATACAGCGTGTATATATATATATATATATATATATATATATATATATATATATATATATATATATATTGGGATTTGGGTACTTCTAGCCCATACTGGGTATAGATGTTTCTGTAGACTATGTATATACACTGTAGACTGTGTGTATATATATATATATATATATATATATATATATATACGTATATATATATATATACGTATATATATACGTATATATATATATATACGTATATATATACGTACGTACGTATATATATACGTATATATATTGGGATTTGGGTACTTCTAACTTCTAGCCCATACTAGGTACAGATGTTTCTGTAGACTATCCCAGCCACTTGGTTGTGCCTCTCCATATACGCTGATAAAGCTAGTATCTTACATCCCGCTACTATGTGCTGGATTGTCTCGGGGGCCTCCGTACACACACTGTAAACCCGAACAGTACTACAAACTCATTGCAGACAACTAAATCAAAGTGGGCTAATTAATTCACCTAAAGCCTGGTTTATACTTCTGCGTCGCGGCGACGGCGTAGCTACGGCGTCGACGCAGACCCCTACGCGGACCAACCAGAGGGAAGAGGTGCCTGTGGCCCGTCTGTTGCTTTTATGTTTCTCCGTGCTAGCATGCCTTTCAATGGCCGTCTTTCCTTGTGTGCTAACATCCGCATCACAGCATATGAAATACACATGCAAATCATCTTTGCTACTTTTGCTGACAAACGTGCTCTTTTGACCATTCGGCATTGAATGAGGTCTGTCTTTTTTCGGCGGGTTAACATTCCGTTAACAAGACAACACCGGCACAGCTAACACGTGGGAAAAGGGGGCCGCTTGTTTACATTTTCAACTAATGATTAATCAGAGAATTGAGTGGCACGGCCTTTAGCCAATCGTTTTTATAACCAGTCTTATATGGAGAGAATTTTGTTTCTTTATTATTCAATCAAATAAAAAAGATTTGAAACCAAAAAGACATTTAACAGCAAAAGAGAATAAGTGGCAATCAAAAAGTATTTTTTTAGATCAAAACAGAACAGGTTGCAATTAAAAAAAATTTTTGAGACCATATTTCTTCAACTTCAATCAGAACTAATATTTGTGAGTAAAAACATACAATCATTTTGCTTATAAATAAGTGCTCTTTGCTTGCAAGTTCAAAAGTTTTGCTTGAGAATTCTACTGCACTCAATGGGTGGGGCCTACGCTGGTGACCTGGCTCTAGCGCGACCTACATCTTCCGCTTCACACCCACTACTTTCATGTGCTGTGCTGCCGGGAGGTAAGTTGATTGCCTGTTGCTCTTCGAAGTTGAAACGTTTCCCATCAGTAATGAATTGTGCTACATGCCTACAGGCTACAGCTTGCCATACATTCACAACTTCAAGTGGCCTAATGAATTAATGCTGATTGTCTCTTTCCACTTGCAAGCCACGGCCTGAGCAGAATAGCCCAGTAAATGAGTGAGTGAGTTACAGGGAGGTGTATGCAATGTAGGGCTGTGATTTAAACATACTGTATATTTTAGTGTTTCACGGAACCCACAGTGCCAAAACATCAGGGTTACTACACAACAGAAGCCTACTACCGTGGATTACTGAACTTTCTTAGTTTCTACATTCAATAATAATAATAAGCTGTCTTGCTGTGTGTGTGTATATAGATATATAAAGCTTACAGCATATACAGTATATCACTCTTTTCATTGTTGTTTGGATAGGTGCTCCTGTGAAAACTGTGAAACCATGCTTACAGAAGCTGAGAATATCTGCTGTTCAGAGATACTACAGGTAGCATCTCATTGCAAAAAAGAAAACATTTGTCTCATTAGGTTACTGGTTACACTTAAATATTACAATGATATTTTCTATTTGTCATTCATTGTAGGTCACCAGACGGCTATATGAGATTGATGAAGACCTATCATGTACGGATGACCATCCTGGCTTGGAACCCATCAGCCTCAATATCTACTCCCTGCAGAATGCCTGCCAAATATATGGAGCTGACTATGGTCCTTTGTGGCTGAGAGGAATACACCAGTATGTTGCCTAGTCTGAATAAAAATCCAATTTGCTTCAGCAGGCATAATTGTCAAACTGCAGTAACAGATGAAAAATCTAAGTATAGAACATTTCATTATTTTTGTATTATTTTTTTCATAAACAAATGAAGTCATTTCTGGAAACAATTAGAAGCATTTATTTACATAAAACAATAATACAAAAAGAAAACATTGACAATAAAAAAGGTTTCATATACACAGATTAAAAAAAACAACTCTTAAATAATAAATATGATGTCTGTTGATTTTAGTGCACTACAGGTATCAGGCCTATCGCAGTTTTGTGAGCTGGTGCTGGGGCTTCCTGGGGCGCAGAATACAGGTCGTCATTCCTGCGTGTGTGATCCTACGTATCCACTCAGAGTTTCCTGATGCCGCAGGCCACTATGTGGGAATTAAACTCAGTCTCGATTAAATCTGGAAACGTAGTGGGCAATGACCTCCTCCTTGTCAGGCTGCTCATATTGTGCAGTTAAGTCCTCTGGGACTGGGATGGCTAACAGGGCATCTGTGTATGGCGTAGGGTCCACGAAGACTTTTTGAAAAATGAGGTCCATCATGTCAGAAACATACCCTGTTCATAAAAGACAAGCACAAAATTTAATTTTACTTTTTATTTATTTGTTTACTAAATACATCCTGTTACTTGCCACAAATTTATTTATTTAATTATTTATAGTTTTGGTTTTATTGTGTTGAAATGTGGTTGAAAATTAAACAAATTGAACACTTGAATGTGGGCTCTATCTTGTGTGGTCTCGCTCTGCATTCTCCCTTCTTGGACTTTTGGAAGTGGAGCTTGAACAGAGGGACACCATCCTGTGTTGTTGCTTGTGGTCTGTCCATGTTTTCATTAAAATACATAGCGGCCAGGTAGAATCTAAGTACGAGAAAGACAAAATCACAGATGTTCATAATGCAACAAAGTTTAGGCTACAACTCTCACAAGTTATAAGGAACCAAAGTTTGATTTACCTGCACAGCTTTCCAATAAATGGAAACAACATTCTTCGGGACAAAACAAAGGATGACACTATGGAAAGCCTCCAAAGATGAAATCTGGTGGTGAGGGCTTAGTTTTGTAACATCCTTCAGAGTTATTTTGTTTGACAGTATCTTCTTTAAGTTGTAGAAAGCTGGAGTTCTCATAAACAAAAAATGCATATTCTAAATTACAACAGAGTAATAAATATTACTGATATTACTGTTTGCCAGCTTTATGATCTACAGCTCACACCACAAACAAGCCAAAGATGTCCGTTTATAGTGCAGATTTTGTCCATATAGCGGTCCCTGGCTTCCCTATTTAACGTATCCTGGTAAATTCCACATCCTTTTCGGGATTTTAACATCTTTTTTCTTTCTTTCTTTTCTTTCTCCCAACTCTGCTTCTTATCCTCATCCGACTGGCTGTTGGTTTACACTTGTGAGGCCACATCCCAGAATGCAACGCGGTACCCAAGTTCTATTCTGCTCAGGTCTCTCAGGCCGTGACTAGCAAGTGGAGAGAGACAATCACCATTAATTCATGACTTACAGTTGTTGTTGTAGTTGTTGTTGTTGTGAATGTATGGCAGGCTGTAGCCTATGCTATGTATCGCAATTCATTACTGATAAAGCACAGCACAAGAGAGAAGTGAGTGTAAAGTGGAAGGCGTAGGTCGCACCGGAGCCAGGTCACCAACCAACAGAAACTCTTCTATCATCCACCAGCGTAGGCCCCGCCCATTGAGTGCAGTGGAATTCTCAAGCAAAACTTTTGAACTTGCAAGCAAAGAGCACTGATTTATAAGCAAAATGATTGTGTATTTTTACTCACAAACATTAGTTTTGATTGAAGTTGTAGGTTTTTTTTTTAATTGCAACCTGTTCTGTTTTGATCTCAAAAAAATATTTTTTGATTGCCACTTATTCTATTTTGCTCTTAAATCTCTTTTTGGTTTCAAATCTATTTTATTTGATTGAATAATAAAGAAACAAAATTCAAAAAAATAGCCGAAGGCAAAATGATCAAAAGTTTGGCTGCAATTCACAGCCAAGGATGTTGACTCGGGGACATCTAACAAGTGTAATGAAATAATTGCAAGCAAAGGAGGTAACACTTCCAATTTAATGAGTGTTTTTTTATATTATCAAATTTTTTTCTTATATTGGTTTATTTATTATTACCATATGTAACTTGTATTTCTATTGTTTAAAGATTTACTGTAAGTTAATACTGTGTTCAGTTTGGTCCTGGAAATAAAAGGGTCTTATTTTTTGACAAAGTATACATGGTTTCGTTTTTTTTAAGTACAGGTTCAAGAACCGTTTAGGCGCTGGAACCATTTAAAAAGAATTGAGTAGGAACCAGCATTGGATAAAACCCAACCGATACCCAACCCTACAAATGACTAAATGTTGTGGAGGTTGAACTAGCTGTTGTGCAAATGTAAAGAGTGATGTGAGAAATGCACCTAAGTGACAGCTGGTTCTCTTGCAACTTCGTCAACACTTGTCACACATTATCTGGAGAAAAGACCAGAATATCATCAATGCACACAAACGCAAATCTGTCCAGATACACCCTCAGCACCTTGTTAACCATGTTCTGAAAAACACCAGGCACATTAGAGAGTCCAAACAGCATGACTTCCACTCATGCCCTTCCCTGATACGGAGTAGATGGGAAGCATTCCTAAGGATACCTGTTCTTAATGGTTATGTCATTTAGGGTTCCATAGTCAATACAGGGCCATAATGAGCCATCTTTCTTACCCACAGAGAAGATCCCCACCCCTAATGAAGATGACAAAGCTCCATCAGGGCAGGTTCCCCCCACCTGCTGTCCCTTGCCAGAGTGTGGAACTGGATGGCAAAGTCTGCCACAGTCCGATTCCCCTGGATCATTCTCTTCAGGTCCCGGGCAGCCTCTCAACCTGGACTGGTGTGGTCGAACACTTTTCTCACCTCCGCAATGAACCACTCAGGAGAAGAACACAAGGTTCCTGAAACAACTTGGACATGGCCCACACCGCTGCTCATCCCTTGAGGTGTGAAGTGATAAATGAGGTGATACATTTAAGTGATAAATTTCTCCAGCACTGGCAGGTGAAGCGATGCTTTCACCACCGTGGGGGAAGCCGCAGCGACCGGACTCAGACTCGTCGAGGGCAGGACTTGACTTGGGACTGATAATGTCATATGCAGGTGAGTCAGTTGCATCTGTTGCACTATCAATTTCACTTGGGAGATAATGGACACTCTGAACTACTCCTGCCGGGATGACAAACTGGCTCCTCCCAAACACAGATGCCTGCTCCTCCTGTTGTGAGGTCTATCACTGTGGAGCTTACCAGCTGCTTGAGGTGTCCAGCATTGGCTAGGTTCATGGATTGGCCAGTACGTTCTGATAGGACATGGCTTAGCATGAAAAAGAACCCAAATGCATGACTTACAAAGTATTAACCAAAAGAGTTCAAAAATAAATCTGCAAAAAAAAAAAAATCTATTTATTATTACAGGGAGGAATTAACACTGTAACCTGATTATGTACAAAAACAAAACAAGAAACCAGAAACAACAGAAAATCATTTCTCTAAGAAGGCTATGAAATTAACTGGAAACTAAAACATTAGGGACTTTCTCCGAGGCTATAAAAGTACAACAAATATTCTATGACTGTGACTAGGGGAAAATGATAAACTAATGACACCAACTAAAAGGACTCACAAAAAGGTGAGGAAGTAAAGTATTTATTTATTTATTTCAGCATTTATTTATTTCCACATTTATTTATTTATTTCCACATTTACTTATTTATTTCTGCATTTATTTACTTCCACATTTATTTATTTATTTCCGCATTTATTTATTTCCACATTTATTTATTTATTTCCACATTTATTTATTTCCACATTTCTGTGTCCATATGCTAATGAGGTCGGCATTCTCATTCAGGATTGGTCAGCTGAGCAATCCAATCAGGTCTATAGGGATTTACCTTGGGCTAAGGTACAATTTGTCCACAACAACTGACTTTCACCACCATAGCAACAAAGCGGAGGACATCTCGAGACCACCAGGATTAGAGTGGATAGTCGGCCCACCCAGCAAGCGATGGAGGCGGTGGAGGGAAAGGAAGCAGAGGCGACGATGCCGGTCGTGCCAAGCTGCTTGCTCAGCTACGCAAACAACCGCACAGACCACCGCTACCGATGAGCTTCCTGAGCAGCGTCAGATCCATCACCCACAAAATGGAGGTATTGGAGCAACAGCTCGCTGCTAACAGCTTTGTCCAGAACTGCAGCGCTATTTTCATCACAGAGACGTGGCTTCACCCACTGATCCCAATGCTGCAGTTTCGCTAGCGGGAGTCTGAGACTCCCGTAAGAGCAAAGGGGAACTTTGTGTTCTGTCCTGCTGGTGTAAAGTGCAGCCCGCTCACAAAACTGCAGCATCGGGGATCAGCGGGTGAAGCCACATCTCTGTGATGAAAATAACGTTGCAGTTCCAGACAAAGCTGTTAGAGGCGAGCTCCAATACATCCATTTTGTTGGTGATGGATCTGACGCTGCTCAGGAAGATGATCAGTAGCGGTGGGCTGTGTGTTTGTTTCTGTAGCTTAGCAGCTGGGCCCGAGCGGCTTCCTCGCAGGTGAGTCAATAGCACTTGCAAGCAAGGTGATCCAAAAATGGCTGCCATATACCAGATAATTTGCTAAGATTGTCCATCACACTATATCAAACTTTCTCCATGTGCAATATGCCAATAAGGTCAGTAATCCAGGTCTTAAAATGAGGCACGGTATCTGAGTGCAATATCTGGGTCAGGTTCAAACACACAGCCATACATTTCAGAATACCATTTAAATATGTCACACCAAAAATTACACAATTTTGGGCATGACCAGAAGAGGTGGGTCGGTGAGCCCTCTCCAGATTTACATCGATCACACAAGGAAGAAATTGTGGGAAAGATTCTATTCAACTTCAGTTTTGAATAATGAAGCCTGTGCATCACCTTAAGTTGAATTAATTGATGCCTTGCATTGAAACACGATCATCTTCTGTTAAGGCATGCCTCCCAAACCTCATTCCCGAGCCGCATACCTAGTTCCTCCTCCCACGCACTTTTCAAAGAATGTGTAGTACAATTCACCTGTTCACAAAATATATTAACAAAAGCCGAGACCAGTTTTTTTGGATTCAGGTGAAACCAGCAAGCTTGTAAATCTGTTTTTCTTCAGGGAGAGACTCAAAGTTAGGACCACACTGTCAAACATAATTCCTAATGTGTACATGTCGGTAGAAATGCCCTTTGGGAAGAGAGAACTTCTTTTTTAACAGAGAAAATGAGGTTAATTGCTTGTTAATATACAAAATTTCAAATCAACTATACCTTTTAGCCTCCAGCTTTTAAAGGTCATACTGTATCTAAGAATGATGGGGGAATGCATGGTTATGACAGGCTGAGGTATGAATAGCAGTGTCCGGTAAGCTACAATACTTCTTAATTTGTTGCCATATTACAACTCTGCACAATTACAAGTTACTCACTGTAGCAGTCACAGGGGATATGGATGCGGAGAAAAGTGCTGGGAGAGAGTTAATTTTGACACCACTCTTTTCAATAGCAACCCATGGGGGGGGGTCTCAGGTGATATTTCCACTTTGTAGCCTTCCTGCCAGTAAACAAGAGCCCTTGCATTAGCTGCCCAGTAGTAATGCAGAAAGCACAGAAGTCCTAGTCCACCTGTCTCTCAAGATTTATGTCAACAATTCTTTGAGATTCTGTGAGCTTTAAAGCCCCAGATAAAAGGCATAATTAGTGCATCTAAAGGTGTGAAAAAATGATCTTGGGTATACTCTGAAAAAGTTACAAGATATACGAACCACCATAGAGAGAGGGAGAACCCTCCATTTTTCAATGTCCTTTTTCAGTTTTTCCACTTTCTCAAGGAAGTTCATCTTGAAAATTAGTTTGGCCGACTTCCGGTGATGCCATGTTGAGAGCAGCTGCCTGAAGAACACGCTCCGTTAAAATTCAATTATTTCCTAACTAAACCAGCAAAATACTCGTCGGATTCATATTAAAACAGCATGGCATCATCCCTGAGAAGCAAGGGGTCGAATCAACAAGACCAATCCAAAGAAAAAAGCGATAACTTGAGACAGTTAACTTTGAAAGAAGCCTCGGGTGTACCTGCGGCTACAGGCGATAGCATGCTAGGCTCGAGTGAATCAATAATACTAACCGAGCTCCAGAAGCTCAGAAAAGACAACCAAGAAGGCCACGCGCAAACTCAGCTCTCACTAACAAGGCTAGAAACAGCTATTAAGGGTCTGAGAGATGATGTGACAAAACTGGAAAATAGAACCACGGAGGCAGAGAACCGCATCAGCGCTAACGAAGACACCGTTGTGCGCCACCAGCAGGCCCTTCGGTACCTGCTGCACAGAGAGATTCACCTGAGTGCGCAGTGTGAAGACATGCAAAATAGACTGCGGAGAAATAACCTGAGGATTTATCATGTGCCGGAGGAGACCGAGGGAACAGATGTTAAAGTTTTTGTTCAAGAGCTGCTGAAATCTGTCCTTCAACTCCCCCCTGACCTCCACATCAACATCGAGAGAGCACACAGAGCCCTCGCCAACAGGCCCAAGAATCCCAAAGCTGCCCCGCGCTCTCTCATAGTCAAGTTTCTGGATTATTCAGTCAAAGAAACTGTATTAAGAAAAGCATGGGAGCAGAAGAGAGTAATGTATAACAATGAGCAGATATACTTTGACCACGATTTCTCTCCAGAGCTGCAGAAAAGGAGGATGATTGTACGCAACGCAGTTAAGCAGCTAAAAATGAAGAATATCAGGGCGAAGTGTGTTTTCCCTGCACAGCTGAGAGTTATCCACGGAGACGGCGAGAAAACCTACGCGACGATGACAGATGCTCTCCCTGCACTGAAGGAGATGGGCGTGCAGGTCCGGGTGGATGAGAGGGAGCAACTGGAAACGGAGCTGTTCCGGGACGCATGGAGCAGCGTGCGGGGGAAAGCGAGGAGAGGACCCTCGACTCCTTCCTTCACGGAGATTGAATCTCTCTTCAAAACAATGGATTAAAGTGTTGTACTTTCCGACGAGTTCATTTGTCTGTCATGACCAACAAGTTAGGAAAAGATGACTTAAAATGTTCCTCCATTGGACGGGGCGGAAGGAGAAGCTGAATGGAGTACCACCTGTTCAAGGCCACAGCCACAGCGCGCCGCTTTTGGAGCCGGCCGACAGTGGCACAACACGTATCGTTCCTTAATCCACGGAGGATCGGTCACCAACCTCCGCCCAGGAGACATCGGGGGCTGGGTTACTCAGGTTTTAGGACTCTGATTGATCCAGCTTGGTATGTGGAAGCACGCATTGTTCTATTTGTTTTCTATGTGTTCATATGTTCATGTTCTTTTTGTCCTGAGATGGGAAATGGGCCAACATTTTACTACTTAAGTTGTATTGAATCAGCTTTTTGTCTTGTAAGTGTAAAACTACTCATGGTTAAAATGGAAAATACTTAATACAAGATGCATAATCTCAATTGTGTTACATACAATGTGAAAGGCTTGAATGGTCCTATTAAGAGAAAAAAAGTGCTGAACCAATTAAAAAAACTGAACTGTGACATAGCGATGCTCCAGGAAACACACCTTTCAGAAAAGGAGCACATAAAAATGAGGAGGGAATGGGTTGATCAGCAATATAGCTCCTCTTACCAGAATGGGAAAAAAAGGGGTGTTGCAATTCTGTTCAGTAAATTTACCTATTTCTGTCATGAAAAAAGCTTCAGTGATAAAGAGGGGAGATATGTGATGGTAGTTGGAAGTATAGGGGGTGTTAAAATAACTCTGTTAAATTTATATGCTCCAAATGAAGACAGCCCAATTTTTTTTAAAAATATTGCATCGTTCATAGCAGATAAAGCAGAAGGAATCATCCTGATGGGGGGAGACTTTAATTGTGTCTTGAGAACACTTATTGATAAACTTCCAGCTGACTTTGGTTCAAAATCCAAAAAATCCTTGGCTCTGTCTTCTTTGATGGAGGGGCTGGGCCTGGTGGATGTTTGGCGCCACCTACACCCCAGGGAGAAGGACTTTACCTTTTTCTCACATGTACATGGAACTTACTCAAGGCTAGATATGTTTTTGTTGTCTGGGGCAGATTATTATAAAGCTGTCGAGTGTAATATAGAGGCAATCACCATCTCCGATCATGCCCCGGTCCTCCTGAAATTGAAGATGAGCCAAAATAACACATTTAAATACTGGAGAGCTAATGTATCTATTCTAAATAAAGAAATGGTTAGACGAGAATTAAAAGAATGTATAATAGAGTATCTTACATTTAATAATAATGACCAGGTATCTCCAACAGTTTTGTGGGAGGGAGCTAAATGTTTCTTAAGGGGTAACATTATTGCAATTTGTTCTAGATTGAAAAAAGACAGACTTGCAGAACAGTCAGATTTGGAAAATCTGAATTAGAGAGAGAATATCAGATAACACGGAAGAACAATATAATGACCAGGTTAAAAGAGAACAGACAGAAATTAAACAACCTATTAACCTATAAAGCAGAGGGACAACTTTGATTTACCAAACAAAAGTATTACGAATACGGTAATAGGGCAAGTCGGCTCTTGGCGTTTCAGCTGCGTAAAATTCAATCAAATAGGGTAGTACATAAAATCAAATGCCCACAAACTGGCCATATGATGCTCCAACCCAAGGATATTGCAAAGGCATTTGCCTCTTACTACCAGGATTTGTATATGGAAGAAAGCTGTCCGAATAGGATGGAAAAGACTGAAAATCTCCTAAATTCGATAAATCTTGGAAAATTGAATGAAGAGGAAGCTGAACAAATAACACGGTCAATCACCACTGAAGAGATTAAAAAAAGCATCTCGAAACTTAAAAATAATAAATCCCCAGGAGTGGATGGCCTTCCTGGAGAATATTACAAAATGTTTGAAGAGGAGCTGACTTTGCATAAAGTTTATAACTACGCACTCTCTGAAGGTGATCCTCCTCAGTCTTGGTCTGAAGCCATTATCAGTGTTATACACAAAGATGGTAAAGATGCAACGCTCTGTGAGTCTTATCGCCCCATTAGCCTTCTATGCGTCGATTTGAAAATACTCACAGCCATTATTGCAAACAGAATCCAAAATCATATAAGGAAATTGGTAAAACCGGATCAGACTGGTTTTATCGCACAAAGACAGGGGGCTGATAATGTTAGAAGGGCCTTAAATCTTCAAACTATTGCACAAAAAAGGAACACCCCATCAATGTTTATTAGCTTGGACGCTGAGAAGGCATTTGATCGAGTGGATTGGGCCTTTCTACAACAAACTCTTAAACATATGGGCTTTAATAACACATTTATTAAATGGATCCAAACTTTTTATAAAAACCCCAGGTCACGAGTGAGGGTCAACGGTCACTGCTCAGATTTTTTCCCACTGGGGCGCGGCACAAGACAGGGTGAAGTCCTCTCTCCCTCATTATTTGATCTTAGTTTAGAACCGCTTGCCGAATTGATCAGATCCAACCCTCTCATACAGGGAATAAGAGATGAAACCAACGCCCAACACAAGCTGTCTCTCTTTGCAGATGATATTTTAGTATTTTTAGAGAATCCTATTACTTCGGTTCCTGCTCTGCTTCATACCCTTAAACAATATAGTACAGTATCAGGTTACAAAGTTAACGCCAATAAATCTGAAGCTTTAATGATTGTAGGGAACTGGCCATCACAGTTGGATAACGTAGTTTCGTTCAGACATTGTAAACATGGGTTCAGATATTTAGGTGTAATCCTCACCCCCAAGACCACACAGCTGTTTTCATCTAATTATGATAAACTGTTTAAGGAAATTAAAACAGATCTAAATAAATGGGATGTACTTCCACTCTCTCTAACGGGAAGAATTGAATGTATAAGAATGAATGTGCTTCCTAGACTGTTATTCTTGTTTCAAAGTCTTCCGGACTTTATATCACAGTCTGCTTTTAGATCATTGGAAAAATTAATATCAAAATTTATTTGGCAAAACAAAAGACCAAGAGTACGTCTTAAAATCTTGATGTCCAATAAGCAAAACGGAGGTTTAAAATTGCTTAACTTTAGACTGTATTACTGGGCTGCCCAATTAAAAGCAATGGTAGCCTGGATCATTCGTGATCCAGATTCACAATGGGTGTCTTTGGAGGAGGAGTCAATGCCGGGGGTCTCTCTCTCGCGCCTCCCGTTTTGTAGCCTGCAATCTCAGAAAAAAATAAAGATCACAAATCTATGGATTAAACATACACTAAAAATCTGGAACCAGGTCCAAAAACATTTAAAAGGAAAAGTGTCCCTCTGCCGCGCTATGCCAATCAGTGGGAATATTGAGTTCCTTCCATCCCTAGCAGACGGGGGTTTTGTTCGGTGGGCTGAGAGAAAACTAATTACTGTCGACCAGCTACTTGAGGGTAACATGTTTAAAACTTTTGACCAACTGAAAAGCAAATTTAACCTACCATCAGGCGACCACTATAGGTACTTACAAATAAGACACTACATAACAAAACATGCTGACTGGGAAGACATCAGAAGAGAACCAACAAATATAGAAAGACATTTTATCAATTTGATTGAAAATGATGGTGTAATGAAAAAACAAGTGTCCTTGATATATCAGAAGATGTTGTTAGATTCATCAGATAATACACAGCACATAAAACAACAATGGGAACTGGAATTAAATGTAATATTGGATGATGATACCTGGGGAAATGTTTGCTCTGAATGTCACAGGGGGGTGGGGAGTCATTTGTGGAAGGAATTTGACTGGAAGTTTAAAACACAATTTTTCAGAACTCCAGTAAAATCTTTCCTTTCTAAATGTGGTGTTAGCAACAAATGCTGGAGAAACTGTGACCTTGTTGGTGATCAAACATATATTTTGGGACTGCCCCATCGTGAAACCTTTCTGGAATGATGTAAAGGGCATTTTGGATAATTTACTTAAAGTGAACCTCCCTATGGACCCCTTGCTATTTTGCTGGACATATTTCCGGATGGACTATCCCGTGACCAGGAATTCATACTACATCTCCTTCTGATGATGGCAAGAAAAATGATAACTGTATTTTGGCTGAAACTGGAATCCCCTACAGTTGGGCAATGGAGGCAAAAAATAAAACAAGTTTGTTTGATGGAACAGTTAACGGCACAATTGCAGTTGAAGACTTCAACTTTTGAGAGAAGATGGGGACCGGTGATCAGTCTCATTGGAAGTGAGGTTTAAACCTTGATTGTTCTGTTGTGATGCTAGGCCCATTCCCAGGACAGATGATGTTTTGTGTTGTTTTGTAATTTCATTTAATAAAAGTTCCAAAAAAAAGAAAATTAGTTTGGGGTTTTTGGGCAAAACAACCCCAAGATATTTTAATTTAGTCAGCACTCAGTGACATGAATTCACTCTTCTGCCAGTTAATTGTGTATCCTGAAACTTCTCCAAATTATGTTATAATGATGTTACAAGCTAAAAAGGCACAGACTGTTCAGGATCGTCTGCATACAGTGAAATGTGATGATCTACATTTCCTAGTCTGATTGGTTGAATAGAAGGGTGATCCCCAATGCTAATGACGAGAGACTCAATGGCAAGTGCAAAAAGCAACGGGCTGAGGGGACAGCCTTGGCGAGTTTTATGATGTAATAGAAATGGCGCTGATTGTTCTTGGTTTGTAAGAACAGAGGAGCATGGGTGAGCATACAGTGATTTAATCTACGAAACAAATTGATTACCAAACCCAAACTCCTCTAGTAAGTAACTCCTCTATATAAGCCCATTCCACCTGATCAAATGCCTTTTCTGCATCCAGACAAAGGGCAGCCTCCTTAGAGCCCTTCTCATGCCTATGATATTATATTCTTGATATATTGATGATATTATATGATTATATTCATTAACCTTCTGTCATTATGAAAGGAAAACCTATTAGTTTGGTCCTGGATAATGGATGAAATACACTTAATTAACCTGTTTGCCAGTAAATTTGTAAAAATCTTCATGTCTGAGTTCAGTAGTGCAATAGGACGAAAAGGCAACGGTTCAGTCTCATCCCTGCCCTCCTTCAGTAACAGTGAAATACTGGCTTCATAATGTGGATGGGAATTTGTTGACTTCAGAGGAATGAGTGAACATCCTCAAAAGAAGTGGGGCTATCCTCTCAGAATATTTTTTATACAACTCTATTCCAAAACCATCTGGGCCAGCGGCCTTCCCATTGGGAAAGGATTTTATGGCATCCAGAATCTCTTGTAAGGTGATATCAGACTTTAAAGCATCTCGGACAGCATCACTTAGCTTAAGAAGATTCAGATGCTCCAGCCAATCCGAAATGTCCCCTTTTGCTTTTGACATGTATAACTGCACATAATATTCTTTAAAGCAGTCATGTATACCTTTCGGATCAATAACCATTTCTCCAGACTTTGATCTGATTTTCTGTATGGCTCTGCTGGCTTGTATGCCTCTTAGCTGTCAGGCAAGCAATTTATGGGGTTTGTCCCCCAGCTCAAAATGTTTCTGTCTGATCCTGAAAGGTTGATCACATACCTGTCCAGATAGGATGGTGTTTTGTTCATTTTTCAATGTAAGAATATTTTGTAGAGTAGAAGGGCTAGAAGAGGCCCTATAGACAGGTTCCAGTTGTGATAGTTCAGTTTCAATTTCCAAGAGTTGTTTCTGCCTTTACTTTTTCAGTGTAGCTTCAAAAGAGATTATATGGCCCCTGATCACAGCTTTGAAAGTTTTCCATAAGTTTGAGTCTGTCACATCCTGAATATCATTAGTGTCTAAGAAATCTGAAATTTTAGCATCTATGAATTGACAAAATGATGTATCTGACAGCAACAGCAGCAGCAGAGATTGATGAAAGCACCGGCTATACTGGTGCTTCCTATGGTTAAAGTCAAGAGCTGATCAGAGATTAAAATATTATGATATTTTGAGGAGATCACATTTGTTATTAGATTAGAATCAAGTAAGAAATAATTTGTGTATTTGAGGAAAAAAATTAACAATCTGGGGCGGCACGGTGGTTAGCACTGTTGCCTCACACTAAGAAGGTACCGGGTTGGATTCCCGGGGCCTTTCTGTGTGGAGTTTGCATGTTCTCCCTGTGTCTGCGTAGGTTCTCTCCGGGTACTCCGGCTTCCTCCCACCATCCAAAAACATGCATGGGGATTAGGTTAATTGGCTAATTTAAATTGACCGTAGGTGTGAATGTGAGTGTGAGTGGTTGTCTGTCTCTGTGGGCCCTGCGATGAGGTGGCGACTTGTCCAGGGTGTACCCTGCCTTCCGCCCTAAGTCAGCTGGGATAGACTCCAGCCCCCCGTGACCCTATGAGGATAAGCGGTAGATAATGGATGGATGGAAAATGAACAATCTCTGTCTAAAGGGTGTCCCAGTCTCTGTCAACTTGATTTGTGGAGATCATCAAATTATTTAGCATTGTGGAGGAGGAGGTGGGTGATTGGCTTGCTTGGGCTGATCTATCCAAGTGAGTATCAACCACACAGTTGAAATCACTACCAACGATACAGTGTCAGACGGTCAGGCAGTGAATTAAATATCTTACGAAAAAAGGCTGGGTTGTCAAAATTTGGACCATATAAATTAAGGAGCGTAACATTAAATAAGTAAATGTAGCCAGTCTCCAAGATGAAGCGGCCGTTTGGATCGCTCACAGTGGAAACATGCCCAAATGGAATTGTTTTGCGGATCAAAATTGCCACTCCTGCGGCCTGTTTTCATCATGCTTTTATTTATGCTTTTATATACCTGGCTGACATGTGGATGATCCAGTCCAACACAGGTGTCATGGCCCGGCTCAGGCTTGACTGGCTCACTGGGAAACAGGAGGGCAGGAAATAAAAGTGGCTGAAATGAGACAGCAACAATTAATACAAAATAAAACAGGAAATGACGAGACAACATGACAAGACTGAAATAAAAAGTGACTCAACTTGACAGACATAATACTATGCCTAATACTAAGCTCAGATCATGTCACACGAGTATATTTCTACTTGTAGAACATGACAGTGAGTAAATGCTATATGATAACATAAAGATGTTGAGAATCAATATCAACATGTTTAGAACTGACACATATAGGCTAGTAGAACTGTAGTTATGGTCAAAAATATATGATGACAAACAACTGTCGTGTCTGTCAAGCTAGTTTATGTTTGTTATTTCTGTCTTGTCATTTTGTTTTCCTGTTTTATTTTGAAATGAATTGTTTTCCCTCTCGTTTCAGCTTCACTACTTCCTGCCCTCTTGTGTTCACACCTGTGTAATTGTTTGCCTCGCCCTGATTGTTTCCACCTGTGTCCCATTACCTATTGTTTAAATAGTCCTATCTCCACTTTGTCTTTGTGAGCATGTCTTATCAGTCATGTCTCTAGGTCGCTGCTGGTCCAGTCTCAGTTATCTCGTGTCTGTCCTCAGTCTGGTGTGGCTCTTGTGTGATCGAGCAAGCTACCCATCCTTAACTTTCCCCGTCCGTGTTTGTTGCTGTCTGAACTCTTTGTTGATTTGTTACTTTGTTTGTTGGTCATGTTAGTGTAGTGTCATCCTGTCAGTGTAGTTAGTGTAGTCCTTAGCTTAGTTGCCTTTGTATTTCCTCGCCGTTGGTGAGAGTTTTATGTTCACCATTTTGAGAACAGATCCTATTTTCTGTTCTCTCTAGTGAGCGCCCTTGTTTCTTAGTCAGTCAGGTCAGTATTAGATTGTTCTGTTGTTTCCTTCGTAGCCATTGTGCCTGAATGTTTATTTTACTAGGTGATGTTTCATAACCATAGAGCTAGAGTGTTTTCTTTGTTTATTAACCATTTCATAGCCTTAGATCTAGAGTGTTTATGTTTTAGAGCTAACCGTTTCAAAGCCTTTGTTAGAATTTCTCTTCACATTTATGGTAAAAGGCAAACATTTAAAAGAAGGTGCAGTTTAAGTGTGACCATCAAATATCAAGGCGGTCAATCTTTCACCTTTTGATATATAGGAAAAAAGAAAACGTTTATGGTCACAGTTTACTGTAGGTGGCCTAGTTCTTTCAGTTTAAAGAGTAAATGTTAGGGTTGAAATCAATGACGGAAATCCTTGTTTGACATTGTGTCGGTTTATGTTGGTGTGTATGTGAGTCTGACTGTATTTAAAAGATACAATATGTAAGAAATGTATTTAAATGAATCATAAAATGGCCCTGATATGTCACCAGACATTAAGAAATCATGTTCATTTCAAATACTTATATCACTGACAACAGTAGTCCAGCCAGATTATTCTCATTTAAAAAGCCAAGTTGCAGCCCTCAACTGATGTTGATGTTGTCATGTTGTGTTTTGGTCTGATGCTCCACCCTCCACCTATCTCCCAATCACCAAGTCAGTAGTGTGTCAGCATCCGGGTTGCCAGTTCTGCTCTAGTTAGCACAGCTGCAGCTACGAACTTGTCGGATAAATAATGTCTAACATTACGAAACCTAAAAGACCTCGTTATGAATCCGAAATATGTTGTGACAATGTCCAAAAGAAAACAAGGATTTGTATAGGAGATGCCTCTGAAAGATGGAGACGGCTGAAAGCGGACAGGCAGCAGCACTCCCGATCGTCCACTCTCACCACCAACCCCATCCACCGCCCGGGAGCTCCGCTCTTTACCCTGTCTCTCCACAGTTCTTTTCTGGCACATTTCACTCCTAAGTGCCCATGGTGACTTTGCTGCTTTTCATTCACTGTTATACTTTGAAACTTTGGACCTCCAGGTGGACCCCCAGTGCTACTCACCAGCTTTGGACGGGCAGCAGCACTGCCGATCTGCCACTATCACCGCTGACCCCCGCCACCCTGCCCCGGAGCGCCGCTTACTATACCTTATCTCTCCACAGCTCTCCTCTGGCACATTTCACTCCTTTTAAGTGTCCATGATGATGACCAAGGTGGCTGCTTTTCGTTCACTGTTACACACCTCCAGGCGGACACCTGGTGCTACCCGCCGACCTTGACCGAGAAGCAGCACTCCCGATCGTCCACTATCACCACGGATCAGCAGCCCCTGACACAGAACTCCACTCACTTTACCACAGCTCTCCCCCACCTCATTTTACTCCTTTTAAAGTGCCCATGGCAATGCCCAAGATGGCTGCTTTTCATTCACTGTAACTCTTTCTGTTCCTGTTGGATCCTGCAGCTGAGCTGGCAACCTCTTGTTAGGGGAGACGCTGCGCTACAGTAATTTGTAAAATGATTGCAGTACCAGTTTTGGCCACCATCTTACATACCATTCCTTTAATACTTATTAAATCAAGACATTTCTCAAAGAATTCAATGATATGTGGCAAAAATGGTGGCGGGGGGGTGTTGTTTTATGGAAAGTGTTTGGGTAATTGTAAACTATAAATAAGCAATTGACAAGGCCACCTGGGGACTTACACCCCAGGAAATATAAGGACTTTAAATTTGAAAGGTAACAAGGCACATAGGTAAGTCACTGAAGAAGAAGAGTTTTTATGGTTTTAATCGTAACACAATGTTTTATTGTAATCAAACATAAATAGAATTACTCGGGCTGGAACTGTGAAGAAAGATAGAAAAATGATTAAAACAGCTCTTACTAATAATAATTAAAATATTCTTCATTTTATATTCATTTAAAAACACAAAATACCATACACAAATAGACCTAATGACCAAAACACAACCAGCCCAACTTAAATCGAATTAAACTAAACAAACTAAGCTAAACTGAGCTGAGACAGCTGTAGAGAGACAGCGTACACTGGGGAGGGTGCAGGGGTGCCACCACTTTCTCACCATTTGTGCAGCACAGCAAATCACAGCAAATCTCACTGCAAACAAAAGTGCAGAGTATTCTGTGTCCCAGTGTTCTTACTCACATGCAGTCAGTGCAGGTACCTCACCACGGGTGCCTAGTCTCTCACAAGTGGCTCCCAGCTGCTGAAAGAAAACTAAAAAATTAAACAACCAAACAAAAACTTCACAAACCCAGTCAGACTACAGCATCAACTAATTTACAAAATATAGACAAGGGGCCATGAGCAATAAGAACTATAAAGATAAAATAAACACTAGATAAGAGGAGGGCAAAACAGCAGCCATGTAGCTCTGGGTTAACCTAAAAGAAAGACTGGTGTTAAAAAGATGAACTTTGTCCCAAAGTCTCTCCCTGACCACCCTACCCGCCACCATACATCGTAACACAGTATTCTCAATAGCTGAACCATAGGCTGGGCAGGACAAACAGGCATCTAAAACCAGTGGAAACAGAACACAATTTAGGAAGGTGAAACTTGAAATAAAATGCAATTTAAAACATGTTTCCCATACCTCAAGCAGCAGCTGCGACTTCCCCAGCATATCAGGCAAAGGCAAGAAGGACTAACAGGTCACAGGTGCCCTGTTATAGACTGGCCTAATTAGTGGGCTGGTAGAGGAGGAGTCATGAAAAGAGCTGCATTCAAGAGCTGCAAATGCAGACTCAGGAGGCTAAACATTAACCTTACCACAGATAGTATGTCCATGTTTATTTCACTACAAAACATTGCTATTACTACTACAAAATATATTACATGAAACAACCCTTTACTAAAAGAAGTGGAAAAATTCAGTAAAATTACTGTCTTGTAATGAGGCTTTTACAGTTTAATAATGCCTTGTGTCTGATGTTTTTCAGTGAAATTTAATGAGATTAGATGTAAGATAAGCAACCACCACGTGTAAATTGTACAAGGAAAAATGGCTTTAATAAAGGCATAGTTATGCTAATTTGGCTGAAAAGGGAATTGGATTTACCAGTTTAGCATGTGATTTTTATAATGTTATTTCGTAAAGGATTACAGTTATAAATTGTGAAATTTGCAGGTTGTTCTGTAATGTGTTTTACACTCTGCTGTATTTTTTACAATATTATTCTGGCAACCACAGCTGCCAGTTTTTGTTTTTTTTTACCATAAAAAACTACACTTAAAACTACAATAAATAAAACTACACTTTTTTTCTTACAGTGCACTAATCTTTCATTCATTCGTTCGTTCGTTCGTTCGTTCATTCATTCATTCATTGTGCTCACTGTGTAAACCAAGTGCTGATAAATAAATCCTTTGATATCTAAACCACTGATTAGTTTATTTACATTGGCATTTGATTTCCATCTGTACTAGAGATTATGCTGTAAACATATTGGCCCAGATACCACAGTGCACCTTCAGTGGAGTCCATGCCTGACGGGTCAAAAGGGGAACCAACACAATATTGGGCAGCTGGTCATTGTGTTGCTTCATCGGTGTTTATGTAATGCTATGAAACAAGCAAGTTGTTTTAATAAGGCAAAAGTTACACTTTCCTTCTGATATTTAATTGTACCAACTGCCTCTTTGCTTGTTCCAGGCACACCATGACACACCTCAACCCAATCTACCTGTTTTTGGCACAGTGTTTATTATAGTTGGGCATGGCATCCTTTGTCAACAGTATCAATGGTATTCAGTGAGTGGGGATGTGAACTTGTTGTGCAGATTACATAATCTGATGTGCTGTCCAATAAGTTAATAATGTGTGTTGATAGAAAGTTTATTTCTAATGGCTCCCCTACTATGACGTTGACTTCTGCAGAAATAAAAGCAGAGTTGAGAGTGAGAATGTGTCAGACGAAGTCGAAGCAGTAGTTTGTTTCCTCTGAAGCCACAAAGACTCTTTACTTTGACCTGTAGGTGAGCTCAGACAGGTGAGCCTCCAACCAGGAGACACAGGTCTCCTAAATTTAAATTAAATCCATATGAAATAAAATATGAAAAACTGACTGAACAGTTTTACCTTCATCTTGTCTTTTCAGAACATCAGACAGATCCGTTCTGCAGGAATCTGACAATGAAGGTAAGATTGTGATCTGATATTTTACAGATGTGTTAAACTGTGAAGAGGCTTGTGAGATCAGTACATTAGATGGTTGCTGCAGGGACGACCCACATATCTACCTTTCCCATCTCTGACAGCTGATTTTGTTCACACTGCCATGACACTAGAGGCTAAACTGTTTAGCAGCATTTCCCCTGCTTTTCCAGCTGGTATCAGTCATCTTCATCCTCCTGGCTCCACTGTTGGCACAATCAGCCCCCTCCGGTGGACTGCAATGGCGTGCGACCCGGTGGAGGGAGTATGATACCCAGTGATGTGTATGACATCTTTCCCTTTGGCCCCACACCTGCTGTCCCGGTAAACTTTACCTCCTCTGGAATGTAGGCTGACTTATTGAGATGGTCACAGAGTCCCCTTTTCTGCCATGAATCCAATAATATACACATGAAAACTGCAGAGAGATCACATGTACTGATGGATGTGTTATCTGTCTAGGTGTACTGTCAATCAAACAGATACACGGTGAGTATTTTAACTCAAGTAACTTCATCAAGTCAGAGCCAAGCAGTGCTCAATATGAGCACTTCCTGTTGGACATTCACAATAAATCCAATAAATACGTATGTTGTGTGTTTGTCCCCACAGGTAATCCTGAAGAGGACAAATGCCGTGGTGGGCTTCAACAGGAACTTTATTGACTACAAGACTGGCTTTGGTAATGCTGCTGGAGAGTACTTTATTGGTGAGAAATGAAACCTCATGACTTTGTAAAAATGTCTGTTCATGGAGGAAAATCTGTTACAGAAATTCAGAAATGGGACTGTGACCACACTTTGTGACTCTTGGTCTTTAGATCAACTCATTCTCCTCCTGAATTAAAGAGCCAATGAAATGAAAAGAAAATGTTTCCAGTTTTAGCATCACTGTGTTAACAGTTCTTTCATCTTTTGATATAGGCAAAAGATAGGTAAAAAAAAAAATCACTCACAGGGTATTTTACATCAAATTCCTGTTTGTTTGTTTTTTTTAAATCCTTCTTGCAGCTGCACACCACTCAGATCTCAGTTTCATTGTGAGACACGTCCCAGTACAGAAGCTATAACACTCTAACTTCAGTTTCACTGGGACTTGAAATATGTCTTATTGCATTATCTACATGTATGTAGATAATACTATGAGCTGTTGATCAGATTGGTGGATGCTCATGGAGTCACGATGACAGCTCACTACAGTAACTTCTCCGTTGGCGCACAACTGAACAATTATCCTCTGACTGTATCAGGATTCACTGGAGGAGTAGCAGGTGAGTTTGTTAAGGCTGAGTCTGTGTATCATCAGTTCAATTATTGATTTCTGCGGAGTCCCTAAAGGGACATTAGACAGATATCTCTGAGTTAGTTCAGTCATTTTTCACCTTGGGCTCAATTATATAGATTTTACCTATCTACTTGCTTGTCATCATCAGGATATTGTCTTGAGCAACATTGAAAACATATTTTGGAATCTTGCCCTCTGTTCTGGGACAAAAGATACACCCACATTGATTGGGTAATTACTACTAATTTACAAGCAATTATAAATTTGTGATCAGCTCCATGGGTGTACGTGGATGTGCCTACACTTTCTCATGAGCTCCAGAGAACCCACGCAGACATGGGGAGAACATGCAAACTCCACACAGAAAGGCCCCGGGAATCGAACCCTGTGTGTGTGTGTGTGTGAGACAAGCTGCTTAATGTACAGAGATAACAGTAGATGATGATGTATTAATATTCTGGTATCATAGAAGCAGGTAGACATTCCTCCTCTTTATCTTTACATAGACGATAGTGAATTATGATGTGTTCTTTTTGCCTTTAAGTTCAATAACTGTCTCAGCAGGCTCTGACTCTCATTCATTCACATTCATGTAGTGTTTAATTATAATAATAGTAAATCATTTTGGGGAATTGTTTATTTTGACTCAGTTCCAGGCACACTTTTGGCTCTGCTTTGTTTTGGACTGACAATACTATATATTATATATATCTGTGACTTTTTATAGAAGGGTATTATTAGGGATGTTATTGCATGTTTGATGCAGGTAATTGTTGTCTGTTGTGTCTGTTTATTGGTCGTTTTAGTGTCTATGGTGTTTACAGTTGTTGACACCATGACTGCGACTGGTTGTGAGGTTCACCACAACTTTTTACATAAATGAGCAGTAAATGTGAGAGGTAAATGTGAGAGGTCTCTCTCTAATCTGCCTTTCCCTGTTGGCCTGATTGAATTGTCACTACATGTGCATCAAAGTCTCACAGCATAAAAATCTCACAGACAATAGCAAACATAAGTATTTGCTTGTGGTATACCTTTAAAGTATGCTTCTGTGAACTTGAAATAACACTATAAAATATACTTTAAGTATACAAATACGTGGTCCGTAGTATACTTGCTATACTTATACTCAAGTATACTAGATAAAATGAATTTGTAGTATGTTCAGGGAACTGTAGCAGTAATCATACAGACCAAATAGACAAAGAGAGAGTGTGCATGGCTACTTTATATTCACATGCTTAATCATATATGGTTGTGTTTAGGCTTGTAGAGGAAGGGATATGAGGTGTGATCATGTCCACACTTTGTGATTTATCAATGGATATTGTGCTTATCTGTGCATACACACAGTTTGATAGATCTGTCCTTCAGATTTAGTCATGGATTTACACGCTTTTTGATAAATGTGGCCCCTGGGTTTGACCTTTGCCTGCTCAAAGAGACTAGACTTTGCTCTTCACCTTGCGTTATTCTATTGCCTTACACCTTGAGTTTCTTTTTGTTCTGCACCCACCAGCGTTGTTACTCATGGCATGTTTTTTCCTCCAGTTTTAAATATGTTAGTGCTATGACTTCTTACAGTATGATGGTTGACAAAGAGTTGGGCAATAATGTTGAAATTGAGAACATACTGTAGCCAGCATTAGAATAGAAACAGTTGGGTTTTCTGATGGTTTCAATGGAAGAGTCCAACAACTAACAGAAGAGTGTTCCCTGCTGGGAAACAAGTGTGCAGTGCTCTGACTCAGCTCCCATCTCATCTCAACACTTAGACGTAGTAATAGCAGAAGATCAGCCACACTCTCTGCATGTCTGTCATATCGAAGTGTCAATTTATCAGAGAGCTAAGATAGCTTTGCTCCATCCATTATGCTTCATCTTTGACATGTCATTTACATGTCATCTTAAACTGTACCTATGTAATAAAATGCTAATTAGCTCTCAAACTGAGCTTCCTTAATATGAATGAAATCTACTTCATTTGTATGTTATTTTGGACCAGTTGTATATTTTAACCAAAGGATGAAATGTACTGTATAAATGATATGGACATATGGGCATTCTGGCAATCACATACAGTATGCCAGAAAAAAATGTCTCATTGGAAATTTCAGTCTTTAATCTGAGAGGGGTTAAGATGCCTGTGATTCATAGTTTCTGTTCAGCTCCATTGAGCAAACTGAATCAATGTCAAAATGTAAATTGACAGGAGCCTCGAAAGAAAGAACGATTGGGTGAGCAAAATTGTAATTCAAGAAAAGCTCACAACACTTTTGTAGACCCGAAGCACCTCAGTAGCTTGGTGAAACCATGCTGACATCACACCATCACCATTCAAAGATCACAATGCATGTTTACTTACATACTGAGTCATCTGTGTTCTTGTTTATCATTTTGTCAGAATGTCAGCATTTTTTGACTCATCATATCTGTAATATGAAAATAGAGTCCATACCATAAGTGAAACAGGCCTTTGCTTCTGTACTGTGAGATGGTAGAGAAGTTAAAGTGAAAGTGTCAGCAGGCGACCTTTTTCCATTCATTCAGCAATGGAAAAATAAGTGAATGGGTGTGAAGTTATACAATAATGATAGTCTATTCAAGCTGTTATTCATGACAGAGGCAGCGCACTACCAGTTCCTTTATCTAGTTCTGCAAAAATACATTCAGAGAATTTTGGACTATAAATGTAATGCCTTTCTCTCTTTTGCTGTCTCTATTTTTGTCTCCTCTCTATTGTTACATTGCTAATTCAAGGACGTCTCGTGGTTTATTTTACACCCATTTCATGATGGGTAGAATGTGGCCCACTGCCAGGATGGCTATATGCCATCAAAATCAAGAAAACAAGTTGAACTTGTGTGCGCTGGTTCATTACTGATCCATTCAACAGGCGAGCCCCATGCATGCACTGTGCATTGCAACATAATTAGAGTTTCATGCTCAGTATGCTTTAGAAATACTTAAGCTACATTCAGACTGCAGGGCTTAATGCCCACTTCAGATTTTTTGTGAAATATGATTTTTTTGCGAGGTCGTTCACATTTCCAATTAAATGCGACTTGTATGTGATCTCCAGTGTGAACATAAATGCCTCACAAGTGTCCCGCATGCACTTTGGAGGATGCAACGACATCGCACGCAGCGAGCGTGCTCAGTGTTTACAGAAGTAAACATGGAGGCTAACGATGGAGGGTAAACAGCCCGGATCTGATAAGACCCCTCCAATTTGGCCTGAATAGAGCTATCCTCTCAAATATGAATTAACTCAGAAACCTTGTTTTCCCTCCACTGACTACTCTCCACATTATCATCCGCCATGGTTGTTTTTCTTCCTGCTGCCGCCTACTTCCGCCGCAGAATAGTGATGTTTGTAGCTTGTTGATGATGTGTAGGTCGGATAAATGCGACCTGGCCGTTCAGACTGAAGTCACATGTCAAGGGAAAAAAAAAATGGATCTGTGTCGTTCAGACTGTAATTAAAAGGTCAGATACAGGTTGCATAGGGGCGAAAAAATCAAATTTGGGATTCGGAAAAATCGGATTGATCACTTCAGGCTGCAGTCTGAACATAGCCTTAGATCTTTTGATGAAGTGACAGACTGATGTTTTTAAACTAGTTTTTGTTTGTACTATACTGTGAAAAACAGCTAGGTGGCAGGCGTGAGAGCTGCTGCCATGCCAACATGTCATGTCTCATGATGGGCTCTAAAAATACAATGTTACAGTGACTCAGCTTAACATGAGTTGGGACTAGTGATGTTCCCTTTGACACGGGGCTTCGAACCACACCCCAAGCTCAGTAGGGTTTTTTTCTGAACCACTGCTCCGGAGCTTGCTTCAAACCATGTGTCTGATGACGTTTGAACCACGTTACTGCTTCATTCAGACTGAATGAGTTGACTGGTTCGGTTCAGTGGGTGGGGTTTGAAACAACGGATGAAACAGCGCGATGCGTTGCCAATCTGGTCAATACCTATGGGATTAATTTGATTAGCGTTTGGATTGCTTTCACTTTGTTTTCTAATTGCTTTGCAATGGAACCAACCAGGAAGAGATCACAACTCTGGGAACATTTTGGAGTGGTGCCGCCAAACAAGGTAGATTTTAATATCTAAGAAACTTGTTTTTCAGCTCTGTTATTCATAGAGGAGAAGAGAATAAACCACACACATCTCTAAATAAAAAAAATATAAGCACCCCCAGTTCACTCAAGGACTGTGAAAACATAAAATGTTCAAACAGAAAGGATAAGAACATACATATACACAAACAAATAATAATGGAAAACAAGTCAGATTGAAGATTCGAAGTCAGAATTCTGACTTTTTCACAATACAGACCTTGTTTATTTCCAGTGGCCCTAATCCTTTTATGTAAATCTCACTCAATCACACACACACACACGTATATTACATATAAATACATGAACGTGTGTGTTATAATCTACATCTCTCATTGCTTTATTGAACCCTACAAGAATCAAAAATGATAAATAAATTTCCAGTTATTATGTATGGCTACTATATAGCAAGAGAGGAAAAACAACACATGAAACAATTTATATTCACTTTTATTTAGAAAATGATTGCAATACAGGAAACCTCAAAGTGCACGCTGGCTGGGGTCATCAACCTTTGTCTAGCTGTAGTACTGCCACTGTGCCAACAGAGGATGCCCATGTTCTCAATAAATGAAGCTTCTCTAATGAATCAATTTTCAACACAATTGGCCAAAAGGGTTCAAAGCCTCATGAAGCCTTGTTTGGACATCACTAGTTGGGACGTTATTTAAAGTTGGAATGGAGTGTTATGAATGATTAGTTCAAAGCTTGGGAGCAATTCTCATAAAACTGTTAATTGTGTTTTTGTTTCTTCGTCCATTTCTTGAATAGACTCACTTAAACTTAGTGTAATAACTGGAGGAGCCCTTAATCAAACTCTTTGATCCTTGTTCCTTGTTTCAACCTTCACTGCAAAAAATATCCTTCAGAAAGCCAAAATGAAACATAGCTGTAGCATCACTTGTTATGATCCTATTTACGCGGATGGTATGCCATGTGGCACTGGCTTGAGACAGAAAGGTGGTGGTTTGAGAAAAAGGCTCAGAGGCAGAAGTCCATTCAAAAAGTAGATTGTCAAAGCACAAAACAACGTCATGAGTAAACTAACCAAGTCACTGCTATAGGGAAAGAAAACAAAACCCTCACACAGCCTCTCAGAAAGCTGTCAGCAGCTCCTCCCCCTTTAGAGCTTCTCCTCCCCCCACCCTAACCAGACCAAACCATCACACAGGGATCTGAGCAAGAACATGTGTGCAAAATGATCACCATCATGTCCCACTTCTTCAGTTATAATTGCCTTACATCGTAATAAAGCAAATGTTTCATTCATTTTAGCTTGCATTAAAAAATAATATGTGTGATGCTGCAAACATGGTAGCAGCTTAGGTGTGATCAGGTGCTCTATGTCAGTGACCACTGGTCATCACAATACCAATCTGCCATAGTCCATATCCACATTTATCCTAAATAAATATAAATATTATGCTGTAGACAGTATGTACCCGATTTTGATGTTTAACAACAGCTGTGTGACAACCCTAAATGTGACTTGTCTCCATTACCAACAGCGCGCTCCATTAATTAATGGGCCAGAGTCCAAGGTAACGGCATCATTTACGCACCGTCCGGTGTGTGGCAGAGTTGGGAGAGAGACTGAGGAGACTCATGACAGATAAGGGTTTTCATCACTCCACTTGTGACGACAGGAGAAGTGCGGCTCAGGTCTCCTCCCCTCCTGTCCTTGAGCACGCACCACATCCCAGCGGTCCGGCGGAGCGCGCAACGATGTTACGGCTCTGTTGTGCTAGGAGCTCTCTGAGGAGCTGAAGGGGGAAAACACGTGCACTGTGTGATCTGAGGAAGTCCGCAGCCTCATCCTCCTCACATCCCTGCAGGGTTGGATCACAACTTGCGGTGGAACTTTCTGATGATGACAAGCTCTTTTACTCAGAGGTGCGACCGCAGCAGCTACTTGAATGAAATGAACACATGGTTCACGTATTTTTACACTGCTGGAGATGAAGGCATAGCGACGAAATATGAACGCGTTCATATGGATATTATTCTTGAACTTTTTCTTGTGCTGGACATCTGCTGACGCACAGGTAAGGACACATTTTTAAATCCACTTGTTTTTAAGCAAAGCGCTTTGATACAAGCTCATACCAGTGTCTGTTCGTCACCACTTAAGTCATGTTTTGCCTTATAACAAGCCCCTCAACGGAAAAGTGGGATGGGCGCGTGAATATAGTAGTCTATGCAGTAAGGTGGCTCACCTTACCTTCGAGTAAACCCTCTGTATGAGCACTTCTCCATCTTCTTTGAGTCAAATATACAGTAGTATGTACAGAGTCAGATATTTAGTTCTTTTACTGAGTTTCTCTCCAGCTCTGAAACAGTATGACCTGATGATATCTGGCTAACGTGTCTTTTTTCACAACTGACTTTTTAACAGACACAGTATCACAAAGCACTGGCTTTTATAATGAGCTTGACATCTCAGTTAAACTGTTCACTTGAAGGCAGGATTATTCCTGGTCAGCCCCTTCTAAACCACTAAAGCATAAAAAGGATAGTGTAAAAAGAAATGTTAAGGTTTGACACTAATTGTTGGAATAAAACATCAACAATTGTTGTGTGCATGTTTTTTTTATGCCACTGACAGCCATTACTAGCAGCTGTCTAATGCCAGCTGACAAGTGAAATGAGACACTAATGATGAGCATTTGCCTCACCTGATTTTGATGGAAATCACATTTTTTTGCAAATTAAAGGTTCTGACCTGATCATGCAGACATGCATGCATGTTTCAATTCTTCATTCTGATTAGAACAAGTGTGCTTCTAAAATAATCAGGAAGCACAGACATGAAACACACGCCTTTACTTCTATCCAATAATGGTGGTGGTTTTGCCTCCACCAGACACCTTCATATTTCCATATGTATACATCCTAGAATTGTCAGTGTGGGAGAATAGACATGCTTTCAAGTTATTTCCAGTAACATTTTCTCTATATTGCAATTTCTTTAATTGAATGCATTTTTGAATAGACCTGTAGAATGATGTGCGGAGTAGACAATACTGTTTAACCCTGAAGTTGGAGCTGCTTTATATACGCTCAAAAATATAAACGCAGCACTTCTGTTTTTGCTCCCATTTTTTACGAGATGAACTCAAAGATCTTCCCACACACACAATATCACCATTTCTCTCAAATATTGTTCACAAAGCAGTCTGAATCTGTGATAGTGAGCACTTCTCCTTTGCTGAGATAATCCATCCCACCTCACAGGTGTGCCACATCAAGATGCTGATTAGACACCATGATTAGTGCACAGGTGTGCCTGAGACTGCCCACAATAAAACGCCACTATGAAAGGTGCAGTTTTGTTTTATATGGGAAAGGGAGGTCTGGGGACTCAGAAAAACAGTCAGTATCTGGTATGACCACCATTTGCCTCATGCAGTGCAATATCTCCTTCGCATAGAGTTGATCAGGTTGTTGATTGTGGCCTGTGGAATGTTGGTCCACTACTCTTAAATGGCTGTGCGAAGTTGCTGGATATTGGCACAGGCCGGCTCAAACCCTGTGGCAAATATGAGGAGACATGGACAGTTGAGGCCAATTTTATGATTTTATTGCAACATATATTTTAAATTTAAACAATAGTAACAAGTATGGGATGTGAGTATGTCAACTATGTATGGTGTATGCAAGGTGCATGTGTGAGTGAATCTGTACGTGTGATTGTGAATGAAATGAAAGTAAAACAAAACAAAACAAAACTGCAACAAAACAAACCAAGTGTTACCTGTGGGCAGAGGGAGAGAGAGAACCAGATTAGTCAGGAGCCTGCTTTTATACTGAGCCCAGGTGCCTCCAATTAGCAAGATCTTCCTCTGTCTGCAGGAGGAAACACCCCTGCAAGCATAGGAGAGGCTGTGACAGCAGGAACTGGTACACACTGTCGCTGATCCAGAGCATCCCAAACATGCTCAATGGGTGACATGTCCGGTGAGTATGCTGGTCATAGAAGAACCGGGACGTTTTCAGCTTCCAATAATTGTGTACAGATCCTTGCAACATGGGGCTGTGCATTATCTTGCTGCAACATGAGGTGATGTTCTTGGATGTATGGCACAACAATGGGCCTCAGGATCTCATCATGGTATCTCTGTGCATTCAAAATGCCATCAATAAAATGCACCTGTGCTCTTCGTCCATAACAGACGTCTGCCCACACTCAAAAAAAGAATTCATTGGATGAACATAATTTTGTCATGCCACCTATATTCCAGCTAAAGAAATCATGTAAAGTCAGTCTATCTTGACTGTGTTAGTCTGATTTAAGTAACTTAAGTCAGTGCAACACAATTTAATCATGTTGGATGAACTAATAAAGCTTTTGTCTGTTTTACTAATGTAAATCATGTTGGATTAAATAATATAGCTTTTGTCCGTTACATTAATGTAAATCTTGTTGGAAGAACTAATACAGCTTTTGTCTGGTGTACTAATGTAAATTTTGTTTTAGTGTTGTTCTCACTGTAAGTGTAAGCACCATGTTTAATTAAATTACCAAAGCTTCACTAACATAAAAAAACATGCAAAAACGTTTAAAATTTTTATTTAACATTTGGATGCAACATAGAACTGACACCGGATCTTTACTATCGTCTTATTGTCTTTGATGCATCTCCACAATATGCCACAGTACAACTTAACTGCTGACTAAAACAATGCCTTACATCCTTCCAGCATCAATTAAACCATTTTTCTCCAAGACTCAAATTGTTTGTGTCAAATATTAACCATATATAACATTCAAGTATAACATTCAACATGCAACATTTTTTTTCAACCTTTTTCACAAATGCTTGTAGAATATTTTACAAACAAAACAATTGAGACTGCAACAGCCTTAAAACAATCTTCCAGGATTTGTGCATGACTGGTGTCCTTTCAAGTTTTAAAATTCTAAGTGGAACAACTAAACCTCTTAAAACATTTGTAAAAATGCAATACCATTTGTGCATAACTATAAAAAAATATGCATGTAATCATTTTAAACACTGAATTATTACAAACAACACATGCACTTTTTTGTTTGGGAATCAGAAATGGTCAAAAATTACTGTCACACTAATGTCAGAAAATTTTTGTTAATAATACTCAACCTTAGGAGCTCAAAGTGCAAGTATGAATGCGCCACTCACAGAAACTGCCAGCCACAACTGTCCATCTAGTAAAACCAGTCTAGATGTGTTTTCAAAAACACTGTTCTGTGTCATCTCTGTTTTCAACATATGAGACGACATCTCAGTCCATTGTGCAAAATAAATTGTTTGTAGGAACATTTTTCTTCAAATTTTGACCTTTCAAAAACAAAATCTGCATTGGCAGAGATGTGGACAAATGCCATGCTTCAATCAGTCTTCATCAAGCTTATTTACCCCATAAGCTTGTTTTTCAGGAACTATGCCTTGGATGACAGTCTCTGCCCATCCAGCTTCAGCAAAATTTTCTGTAGGACTTCAAAAGTGCATTTGAGCTCGGGTGGGTAGCTCAGGTTCAGACAGTATATCAGTCCAAATAACAGAGCACAGGCAATCGCAGTTTCCCCCAAACCACTGAGGACCTCCACACCTTCAATGAGGACACCGATGTCCTCTGGATCATCTCCAGGCTCTGCACCCTCCTTCTGCATGACGTACACTCCCATCACAGTTTGCTCCATTAAAGTGTTGGCCTCAGTGTCTGTGTCCTATGGAGTAAAATATGACAATAAATACATTTGATATGAGTCTAGAAAGTGTGGAAATAGACTTAGAATTTTATGAAGAAAAGTCGTACAGTTTGAGATGTACAGAAGTAATATAGATGTGTACATTACGGAAATGGTACAAAGTGAAATCTAAGGTTGGAAATCCCTATGAGCAGTGAGCACCGCCCATTAGTGCTTACAGGGATGTCCAAATGAATGCTTTATTCATTTGAGAACTGAAAAAGGAAGTAACAGAGACCAGCAATCACCATACAAGAGCTATTGGCTTTGAGAGAATATGGATCAATCAACCACATCAAGAGCACGGCATAAAATTGGCCAGCCTTTACCAAAAAAGACATAAATGTCCTCTCAAAACGACTGCTCTAAAAATATATCAGATAAAACATTTTTCCACAGATCTTTCAGTCAACCTCTGTCCTTATCAAAATTACAAACATTTTTTGTTTTTTATTGTCAGTTTAATAAAGTGTACGTTAGATTTTTGGAAAACAAAAATGACCAAAAATGACAGATTTTCAATATAAAAATGATCGGGGGCAGGAGATTTTTTTACTTTGTATCAGACCACTGGATATGTCAAAGATTAATAACATACACTTTATTAAACTGACAATAAAATATTAAAAATTCAATACATTGTTTTAGTAATTTTGATAATAACAGAGGTTGACTGACTTTGGAAAGGATACCAGAGGGTTAAGGGATGTAAATGATAATGTTACCCAACAAACTGGCTCAAGTCCGGCTGGTTAATAATGTTTCAGCCAATTCTATATCTCTAGTTTTCAACCTTGCAAAAATTTTAGAAGTAGCAGATGATGAAAAATAAGAGCAAGGCAAAATGTACTTTAGTTGTAAAGGGTTCCACGTTTTAATATGCAGGAAGTAAATATGTGCTTTCTCTCACTGGCTACTTTGTCAGGTGTATGTAACTCACCATATATTCCTTCACGAGTTTCTCATGGTCTTCATTCAGGTAGACGCACAAGGACTTGAGGATGCATGCTCGTCTTGTATGTACTGTGTCATCCTGAGGGAAAAAGAGAACCAATTTTGTCAATATTCTGCATTTTAGCAGTTGCAAAAAAAAAAGAATTCCACAGTATTAACTGATTTGTGGAACTTTTGCTTACATACATAGAGATTTATGCTCACACAATTGTCATGAGAGGGACATAAAAAGTATTATGCATAGGTCTCCATATTTTAATACAAACCTTGGAAATGGCAACCATGATGTGTCTAATTTTTTTCCCAGCCGCTCCACCTTTCCCTCGAAAGAGCTCCATCATGCGTGGAGAGTATTGGTCGAGCTCAGCAAAGAATGTAGATATCAGAGGTACAGTTGATATGCGCATGAACTCGTTGTCGATCTGAAACACATCAACTATACACTTGTCACTCATCCTATTTGAACATCACAACAATATACATCACAGGACAGATGAACAGTGAAATACTACTGGAGCTGTTCGATCATATTCGAGGTGGGAGAAAAAAATTGATTCACGATAGCAGACGAAGGAGGACAGAGGAGAGGGAGGACAGAGAGAGGATGAATGTTAACCAGTTTCAAGACCTGCAACCTTTCTAAATAGTAGAGTTTGAGGCTTCAACCATTAATCAGTTCAACAGTATGAAAGCTTATTCTAAAGGTTTTATCAATAAGGAGAAAATAATGTTAATTAGTCTTTATATTAAAAATATAACTGGATATTAAAAACAAGTTTATATGAATCATGCAATGTCACTACATAATAAAGTAAATGTACAGCCCTGTATAATGTAAATGTGATCATCATTCTGCTTTTTTCCATGGTTTGGTGTTAAAAAAAAAAAAAAGATAAACAACTGGTCAACACTATATTTGATTTGTCATTATCCTCCTGTACTTGTGTGCACACACTCTGAGGTATAGATAAAACCTTAGCACATATAGGATATTTACCTCTTTCTGAGTGAACAGAGCTGGCCACCTGCTTTTGAAGTCTGCAATGAGGGGCTGTCCTTGAAGAACTTCTTGCCTTCTATATGAGAAAGTCTTTTTCGTTTTCAGTGTCACTATATGGTCATTGTTTCTCTTCTTAATCTCTGAAAGCAGTGCAATTCTCTCATTTTCCAGAGTGTCAGTTGTTTCTCCGTTTGGATGCTGTGGACAGTAATTAACTTCTGCCCTTCTGGGCTTTTTCACATTCAAGGCTGCTTTGTCTTGGGCCTTGTTCTTGAGTGAATTTATGGTCACCTCATGACATCCGAGGCCTCTTAGTTTGGTCCTAAAGTTGGCCATTTTATATTTTAGGCTAATCTTCCACCCGTAACAGCCATTGAAGGATCCCGTTTCCTTGAGACACGGATGCTTTTTCACAAGCGCTTCTGCAACATCATTCAGATCATTGTCAGTTGGGAAGGCTTTGAATTTAATGATTTCTTCGGCCAGTTGCTCCAAAATTTGTGATTTCAGCTTCGGTGAGGGGCTCAAGTGAGTTCCACTAACACTGTACTCGACATTGGCCTTGTCAAGTTGCAGTTCAGCGTCATAGTTGAAACTAGGGATTGTGAAGACACTTGGCCAAACTGACAGCCTTGTAGATGGTGATGAATCTGAAGATGAAGCGGGCTCTGTATTATCTGTTCCAACCGAGGAGACTGACAATAAATCTGTTGAGCCTTGGACTGCTAGAGGTTGACGTGCCATCATGTCATCATTGTTATGAGTACCTAAGTATACAACCTTTATAGTTACTTTGTCTTGTATTTCGGAGGTCACCGACAGGTTTACAAACTCATTTCCAAAATCAGCATCGTGGTATCGAAGCCGAAAATCTTCTTGCAATCCAAAACTGGCCTTCATTGTCTGGCGCAATTCTTCTATGGAGTCCGGTATCCCTGCTGGCAGAATTAGTTTCCTGGCATCATCTTCACCAATCAAAAAACACAGTGTCTTAGAATAATTTATAATCAGGCAAGTGTTGATATACTATTTTTTTTTTTTTTAAATCAAAAGTAGGATCTTATGTGATATGTATTACACTGCTCAACAGCTGTTCTGATTTAACCTGTTTTTCCACACAAAAAAACAGAAGTTCTGAACATTCTCTGGTCCAAGCTTCTCAAATATGGTCATTTTCTGTCTTATAATGTAAATTAATTAAATATTTTGGTTGTGGACTAACCCTTTACTGATTACTTAAAAATAATAAATTCATTCATCATTAAAATCATACCTTACACGATCTTGCCATTTACTGTGCCACATGATATGGGGAAAAAATACTTACAAGCATTACTCCCGTCTTCCAATTAAGTTAATGTGTCTCTTTAATGTAACCAGACGCAGGCCTCCCACTGAATAGACAGCTAATGGATAGTCATCAAGTAGTGCCCCATGCTCAATCAGAGACACCTCTCTCACGTGTGACATGTCAAGTTCAAAAGATCTGAAGTGCTCTCTATACCAAGAGGATAACTTTTTTACAATAAAATGTATCTTGCCTTGCAAAACACAAATCTGCAGAATTTCAGCAAACTCAGGAAGACCAAATAATTGCCCGTGGACTACAATCATTCCTTTGTTGTAGTTCATACCCTTGTATGACACACTTTTTGTAATATGGACATCAGTCTCACCTGGTAATGTTTGCTTAATAGCAGTTGCAATGTTGCTTTGTAAAACATCAACTGGTACTGATGACACACTAGTTACCAGCAAAGGTGTCCTAAGGTCAGAAGAGTGCAAGTCCGAGGCAATTGTGAGCTGGTGTTTTCTGGCAAGTGTGAGAGGAATGTTTTTAAAACAGTTGGTATGGCAAGCTATCTGTTTGAAAAAACTATGTTTCACCTCAAATCTCATCGTCCATTTATGGATAAGAGGCCCAAAGAGGCGAATCAAAGATGGATAATGCTCCAGGAAATGATGTTTAGGGAGCAGATGGCTGTTTGGAAAAACCTCTTGGTATCTCTGGCGATGTTCACTGATTTTACATTCAAGATATGCAGTTGACTCTTCAGAGTGGACAGGGGCTACGACAAGCTCCACTATATCCTTGAGATCCAAAACAACATGCCATATAGGTTCATCCTCTGGAACAAGTGGACCAATAATCAGAGGCAACAATCTAACCAGAGACCAATTTTCGTGAGCATTTCCACCAATGCTTTTTTTAACTGAGAAGGTCTGAGGTATTGTGTGAGGCGGATTAGTTTTATCTCCCCATTTGTACTCAAAATTTTGTATTAAATTGTTAAGTTTTTCCAAGGTGAAATACTTTTTAGAGATCAAAAGAGAGAAACAATGAGCGAGCTCCACAGGCCCTATGCCTTCCAACAGATCATGTGCTACATCTGGAGGATAGCCTGCAGTGACATGAAAATGGGTGAGATTCTTACTCAAAACACAATCCCGTTTAACTCCACAGCACACGCTTGTTGTTTCTAGTGCACACTTCAAATGGGCTTCATGAAGTTCCCGTGTTCTATGCTCAAACAGATCAGCAGTCAGTGACTGGATTTCAGATTTCTTGGCAGTGCAGAATCTACAGATGTATTCCCCAGAAAAACTTTCTACAAAACCTGCCAGCCCATGGGCTCCTAGATTGTCAGCTATTACGCCGTTCACAGTGCCTTTAATGCACTCGTTCAACTGACTGATGAACACACCACGTTGCTCCAAAATGACCAGATCTTTCAAAAGTGGATCCAAGACTTTTTCGTACCCATATGTACTCAAGTCTTCACTTTTACAAACAACAGCCAAATAAATGGATGAGAGAGCAGAATGAGAGCCAGGGCGTAAATTGTCCAAGACCCAGTATACGCCACAAAGCTTGTGCTTTTTGCGAGAGGTCCCCAGAGGATTACAAACCTCAAAATCGTCAACATAAAGTTTTATGGAAATTCTCAATTCATCAACTGCTAGAAAACTATTTGTTTTATAATGCTCACCATCTCGAAAAGAAGTGTAAACTCGTTGATCACCATGCAAATCCTTTCTATTTTCTTGAGCTATGTGTTCTTCAATCACTCTATTTAGTATTTTATTGTGACTCAGTATTTCCTGCAATGACTGCAATAAAGGGATGTACTGAAAATACCTCCTTTGGTCTACAGATAAAATATACTCTACAACCCTAAAATTTAGCTTGTAGTATTGTTTTCTTTTATAAGACGTGGCAAGAGGGCCACACTTGCCAAAAACTTTTGCCACAGGGTTAGAAACACACACAGAATTGGCAAGTTCTTCGATAACAGCCTGATCGATATGGAGATTATGGCTACTGAAAATTTCTGTAATTGTATGCTTTGTAACAGGTGCACTAGCTGAACTTAACAAAAAATTCAACTCTTCCAATAACTCATCTACTCCTTTTGCTGGAATATGAAATATATGTTCCAATTTCAATAATATTACCGCTAATTTTTTCTCAATTAGTTGTGGAAGATTTTCAACAGCACTGTCATCACTTTCTGTCACTGACTCAGTTTCAACTTCACCATATGATACATCAGCAGAACAGCCAGCCCTCACATTATCAGAGGTATCTGACACTTTCACCGGGTCAACAAATGTAACTACACTGGCTTTGAGATCTTTCAGTGTGTGGATGATGCTTCCTGTTTTTGTGTGTGTAAAATGTGCTGTAAACATTTGTCTTGAAAGGGCAACCAAGAAACACACAACTGTCTCGTTACTTCGCAGATGTGTTCCAATATGAACAAAAAAATCTTTCTCAGTGGAGAGGTCACTGCATTCACATAACTCGCATTTAAAAGTTACTGAACTGGGAGTTGTCTGTGAAACCTGAGATGAATGAGCTTTATAGACATGAGTGTTGAGTCCACTCCATGTCTTGAATATGCATGGACAATTTACATATATGCACAGAAAATGTTGGCTTCTTCCATAATGATGATGTAGTTTATAATGTTTAAGTAATTTGTACCTACTACTCTCTCTGGCAACACAATGCTTGCACTGCCACATACACGTCACTGAAAGAACAGAGAGAGAAAAAAAACATTAGTAAATGATAAATAAATATACTACTTTTCTTCAAATACAGGCCAGGGGAAAAAACAAGGCTGAATAAACTCCTGGTACATGCTACATGCCAACTAGATAACAGATACACAATGACAAAAATATTAACAACTTACCATGTATTTCTGAGGTGCATACAAATCTCAGAGCATGGGGACACTACTTTATTTTGAGATGTATTTCTGGTAAAAAAAAAAAAAAAAAGAAGAAAGAAATTGTTTTAAAAGTTAATACAACATCATGTATCTATGGTAACTAGGGCACCCCCACCCCACCCCTCTAGCTGTCCCAGATGCTACCAAGTGCTAGCATGTCTGTCTCCCTGAGTAGCAGCAGCAGCAGTCAGGACCACAAAAAAAAAACAAATAGAAGAGAAGCGTTGCAGCCACGGACCAAAAACCCGGCCGCCACGACAACTGCTGTGTTCACAGCCTCAACTAGTAAGAAGTTTGAGAGCTTTTGTAGTGAGCTAGCTCGATGCGCCTGTGATGCGAACGAAATCTGGAACGTTTCAGCTCAATAACAAGACTTTGAAAACACCAAGTAACTTGTTTTAACGAATTCCGTTAGATTACAATGTAGATCTGTAAAATATCACTTCCATGACGCTGTTCAGTCAGACAGTAACAGATCACAGGCTGAACTCGGCACTTCATCCTCCCGTGCAGCCGCAGATTTTTATTTCTTTCATCACTCTGTCTGTCTGAGACTGTCTGCCTCCCTGTCTCTGTCTCTCTTTGTTCAGACTGTTCACGTGTATGAATATACAATAAATGTGAACGGAATCAAAATAAAATGTTGATCGTTTGTTTAACACATTAACCTAAGACACATTAACACATTAACCGGCTCGAAGGAGAGACATCTTTGGGGCGGCAGTAGCTCAGTCTGTAGTGACTTGGGCTGGGAATCGGAGGGTCGCCAGTTCAAGTCCAGGTCGGACCAAAATGTGGAGAGTGGACTGGTAGCTGGCGAGGTGCCCTTGAGCAAGGCACCGAACCCCCAACTGGATAAGGAGCAGCCCCCTCACTCTGACACCTCTCCTCTAATGCATGTGTTTGTTTCATGACTTGTGTGTGTAATGTGCAATTGAAAAATATATATATATACTAACAGAGTGAAAAAATGTAATTTCCCTCATTGAGGGATTAATAAAGGAATTCTTCACATAAGAGAGAGGAAGTCACTTAAAATGAGAACATTTAGCTTAACAATAATTCTACGGACATATGCAGTCAAACTTACTTGGATTTATATCAGCGATCATTGCCACACCCGTACACAGCACGTCGATTGGAACCAACAAACAACGACATTATTCCTAATAACAGGGAGACTCCACTGTGTACAAACGTTGCGAGGACTGTGTTTGGACGCTTTCAATCCCAAAGTGCTTCAGTGTATACCCACAATGCAATGCGCGATCTCCAAGATGGCGGTATTTTCGAAACGGCCCATGCCCTCACACACAGGCTACATGCTAACATGCTAATCGGACTCTGGAACAGAAAAAATGACAATTTTGCGCACCCCCTTCTCAGCTTTATTTTCGGCCACAGAACGACATGATAGGATTAAACTTGAGCTCTGACCCAGTGTCTAACTAAAAAAAAAAAAAAACTTATGTTAGCCATAGCAAAGTTAAGGTAGAATTAGCTTAACTGTGATAACTAAATAGTCGCTAAAATATGTCTCACAAATGTCTAATGTGTACAATTTATCACTCAGACAGTTTAAATAAATGCATTCCTGTATATATATCTGGATTACTTACCTTTAATATCACGAATGGCAAACAATTCTTGCATGTGCTGGCGGTCAAACGGTCCAAAACTTTTTCTGCATCCGGTGTGTGTGGCGCATGCGCAATAGCTGTCTCTATCAGAGTCATTGAGTTGAAGGACCTCATTCTCATTGCATTGAAATGAATGAATTTAATTCATCTGAATTTTCTTTGATTCATGTTGAACAAACAAGAACAAATGATTTAACTGAGATAAACATGATTAATTCATTTAATGCAAACATATTTCCAGTTTGCTAATCAAACACATGCCCTGGATTAGTTTTTTGGGTGCATACCATAACCCCATCGCCACCATGGGCCACTCGATCCACAACATCGACATCAGAAAACCACTCACCCACACCACGCCACACACGCTGTCTGCCATCTGCCCTGAACAGTGTGAACTGGGATTCATCCATGAAGAGAACACCTCTCCAACGTGCCAGACGCCATCGAATGTGAGCATTTGCCCACTCAAGTCGGTTACGACGACGAACTAGAGTCAGGTCGAGACCCCGATGAGGACGACGAGCATGCAGATGAGCTTACCTGAGACGGTTACTGACAGTTTGTGCAGAAATTCTGTGGTAATGCAAACCGATTGTTTCAGCAGCTGTCCAAGTGGCTGATATTTTGTGCATTTGTGTGACTGGTCCCCGCCCTCTCTGGAAACTAAGCTATCTTTATTAGAATTTCTTATTATGAGCCAGAGAGGAAAGTGCTGCACCTTTTGTGATTGAGGGGGAAAACAGATGATAGACAGGATAACATAGGATAGATGGGAAAGGGGTACAAACATGCAGTGTTATTAGAAATCAGGAATATGAGATGCATTATTCCTAGCAACCAATCTCCCTGAAATAAGAAGAAGACAGAAAAGACAGTAACAATAACAATGATGATAATAATAAATAAGTAAATAAAATTGGGCACTAAGGGACGAAGGTGAGATGTAAGAATGCATAAGAAGCATGAATTTGATGTGAAGCCCGAAGAGTGATTTCACCCATTCTGGCGGGTCCCATCAGTACTCAACAATGGGACACGACAGGCATTCGTACACCCTGAACCAACATGCATGAGTGACTGGCACCGAAGCCCAGAGCAGCTAAGACGACTGAGCAGGGGCCCGCTGGCCGAGTGTCCGTCCCGCCCAGGCAGCAGGAGCACCCAGGAGGCTTCGCCCCGAGAGCCAACCAGAACCACAGAGAAACACACAATTCCAGGAACCTAGGGAAGGCACAGCCAGACGCCCCAACAGCGCCACGAACAAGCCCAGGAGGCCCGGGACAAGAGGGCCCACCTGCCACACAACACCCACCCCCAACCGCCCCACCAGCCCCAGCCCACCCCACCCACACCCCCCCACACCACCACCCCCAGCACGCCAGAGAAGTCCCAGACAACCATACCAAGACCCCGGGGATCCCGCAGCAACAGCAAGCTAGTGACTGACCATTTCCAATGTCTGAAAACCAGAGGGGCCAGGCCCCACCAGCGATGCCACAAAGTGTGTTTCCACCCTTAGACCCTATTACTATATTTCTCCGATCCCTGACAAAGAAATACTCGCCCTACATCGTGCATGCGTGCAACCCTGAGTGTAGTGTGGTGCATTAAAAGTTGGATGGGCAGTAGTGGTGGCAGGGTGGAGAGTTGAAGGACCACAGAGAATGGGTACTCCGCAGTCTGCTCCAACCCAAATCCCCCTAGCCAACCAAGACCTTCCATCCAAAGTGTGAGTGTGTGTGCTGCATTAAAAGTGGAGAGTGGGAGGATGCAGCAGGAGGGAGACGGGGAGGACACAGCGCCACAAAACACTGCAGTCCGCCCCACCCCACGACCAATCGCCCCCCACTGCCACGGGGCCCTAATTGACGTGTCCCTGTATATGCCTAAAAGTGTATATGTACAGTGAATTGTGTGGAGTGTGAAGTGCGCAATAAGAGGCTGTCTGGTGCGGGCCCGGCCCAAGGTGACAGAGCCAAGGGGAGGTCAGTACGGATGGAAATGGTACTGAAGCGCGGGGCCCCCAGAGCCGAAAGGCAAAGGAACCCGGGAGAACACCAACGGACCAACGGGCACCACAAACACCACGACCCCCAGGAGCCGCTAGACTAGAGCTGCGCCCAGATGGCTGATGGGGCCCGACTACCGGCCGGCAGCCCGCAGCAGCCCTCCCAGACAAGGGACAGGGCCACCTCCAGGAGGCTTAAAGCACAGGCGCCTACACCATCCCCGCCTACGCCCATCCAGCCGCAACATCACATCCAATCCCCTCCACTACCTCCCAACTCTGCACAGGCCCCGGAATCAAGGTCCCCAGCCAGCACCTATTGGTTCTGGCCTCCCTCACCAATAGGAGCCCCCGAAGAGTGAGCTGGAGCTCACCCCCGGGGAGGGCCCACCCGGCCCCCCAGCCCAACCCAGGCAACGGAGGGCCCCCAGCCCGCCGAGGGGCGGGGAGGAGGGGAAGAGGGGCGCGAAGGAGCCGGCAGGGAGGAGAGGGAGGACGAGGAGGGAGGAGGCAGAGAGGCAGGAAGAGGGGCGGGGGAGCAACAGGAGGGCCGACCCACCCCAAGCCCCAGGGCCCTCCGCGGCGCCCCAGGAGCGACCAGCAGCAGCCACCCCCAGGACCCCAGAGAGAGCATGAATCCAGCAGCCCAAGGGCTCAGAAGGTGAGACACTGGATACAACCAGCCTCCAGGAGGAGGAGCAAAGGCCAGGTAGGCCCAGCAAAGTGGAGAGCAACCCCAGGGGTAAGTGGGAGAAGAAAGAAGAAAGAAAGAAAAAAAACACCTCAAAAAGGAGAAGTTAAAAAAAATGAGAATAAAAAGTATGAATAATTACAATACACATTGACTTGGAGCGAAAAAAATAAACAGCCAGGGAACAAAGTGCTGACAAAAATACAAGGGGAACATCAAACATAGATCAAACACATCGAAAACAATAAGCTAACAAACTAAGCAAACATATAAGACAAACTGATTTACACAGAACAAGAACAGATAGATGGGGAATAGGAAAAAGGGAAGAGAGGAAAGAAGAGAAGGGGAGTATGAATTTGATAGACTTATTTAGAATGGTATGTTAAGGGGGGAGGTTTTCATGGTTCCATACGTGGTTTTGGTTTGGTAGATTTTGTTTTGGGTTTAAATGAATTAAGATTTTGTTCCAAGTATCATTAAAGGCGGACATATTATTCCTTTTGCGAGCAGATATTTTTTCAGTTGAGAGGTATTCTGTGAGAGAGTTGAACCAATGGGAAATGTGGATCAAATTTTTAGTTTTCCAATTTTGGAAGATTATTTTCTTTGCGATAGTTAGAGAGACCAATAATAGATTTTTGTATTTTAGAGGGAAAGTGATTTGTGTGGTGTCTCCTAGTAGGCACAGTGATGGGGACAATGGGATTCTGCAGTCCAAGAAAGTGGAAAGATTGTCAGTGACAGCTGTCCAAAAAGTGCAAACTGGATGACAGACCCACGTGGCATGCATATAGTCATCTGTGCTACCCGCTGTGCATTGTGAACAGATGTTTGTGTCTGTTAATTTCATTTGAAACAATTTATTCTGGGTAATGTGGTACCTGTGGATCGTTTTATACTGTATTAACTGTAGGTTTGTGTCGGTAGTCATGGAGAAAATATTTTCATTGATTTGTATCCAGAAATCAGGATTGGGAGCAAGAGCCAGATCGTTTTCCCATTTGGTGGTTGGGAGTGATATGGTGGTGTCTGTGCTAGAAATAAGTTTATACAGATTGGAGATGATTTTTTTTGAGGTTTTAAATTTCATAATTTCTTCCATTAATTTAGATGGTTGGAGCGTGTTGTTGACTATCTTAATTTTGGATTTCATTACGGATTTTAATTGATGGTATTGTAGGGTCTGATCTCTCCCAACCCCGTATTCCTGGGTTAAAGTATCAAATGAAATGAATTGATTGTCGGGAAAGAGGTGGTAGAGATGGGTGATTCCATTCTGGTGCCATGTTTGAAAATAGATAGGCATGTTGCCTAGCTTGAAATCAGGGTTGTGCCAGATTGAGGTGTATTTACATGGGGCAAGCGATGATTTAGTGATTTTGTTGGTTTTCCACCAGGCTGTCAGAGTTGTGTGGATTGTAGAGTATTTACAGTAGCTCAGCTTTTGGATTGACTGTGGTAAAAAGGGAAGGTCTGTGACTGATGTTGTTTTACATATACTTTGTTCTAAGGCTAACCAGGGGATATTGTGATTTTGCTTTTGTGTCCATTTGAATAAATATTGCAATTGGTTTGAGAGGAAGTAATATAGAAAATGTGGTGCTTCTAATCCACCTTGTGATTTTTTATTTTGTAGTGTTGAAAGTGATATCCTTGGCTTTTTATTGTTCCAATAGAATTGAGTAGTTAGTGAATCTATTGTTTTAAACCATTTGTCGGTAGGGGTGGTGGGAATCATTGAAAACAGGTAAGTGATCCGGGGCAGAATTTTCATTTTTATTGAGGCTATTCTTCCAATTAGGGTGAGTGGTAATTTCGTCCAGCGTTTGAGGTCCTCTTCTATCTGTTTGATTAATGGGGTGTAATTGAGATTGAATAACTCTGACAGCCTGGGAGAGATGTTAATTCCCAAGTATTTTATATTGCCAGTGTGAAGTGGAAGGGAATGACTTTGGGCTGCAGAATCCCATGTGTCTTCTGATAATGGTAAAATAGTTGATTTATTCCAGTTTATTGAGTAGTGAGACATGGTGGAAAAGTTGTTAATGATATTGAACGTTTCCTGTAGTGATACTGAGGGGTTCTGTAGGTATAAGAGGAGGTCATCTGCATATAAACTAAGCTTGTGTTGTGTATTGGCGTCCTCAATTCCTTTGATTTTTGTATTTTGTCTTATAGCTGCTGCAAGGGGTTCAATGAAAATAGCAAATAGAGATGGTGAGAGTGGGCATCCTTGCCTGGTTCCCTGGTGAAGTGTGAAGTTAGGTGAAATAATCCCATTTGTGATCACTTTTTAGTTTTGACTACACTCAATCATTGAATCATTGAAAAACATCCATTTAATTTGTTTACCCAGATGACATTTGATTTTGGAGGATATTGTTTTCCGCATCTATGCAGGCAATATTGTATTTTCTGTCCCTGCTTTTGACCAGCTAAATTATCCTCCTACTGTTTGACAGCTTGTAGCAGAGTTTTCATGTGCAGTTACTGATTTTTACTACAGCGTAACCCCTAACCATCTAATTTAGCTAGCTTAAAGTTATAACATTAACATTATGTTACTGTATCTGTAACTGTAATCACTCTACTTAACTTTACAGTAACAAGCAAATGTGAATTAAATGATCAAAAATGCACACATATGTTCATATATTATCACAATCTAAAACAGATGGTGAGAACTCAGCCATGCTTCAACTCCGAAACAAAACGACTCATTTCTGACCAGCTTGTCTTGTCCAAAGGCATGTGCAAATTCAAACCTGAAAATTTACTTTGCATTTTTGGGTTTATCCCACACAGTTGAAAAACAAACATAAATAAAAAAAATGGCTGTGTTGGGATGAAGGAGGCTGAATGGGGTCATGGTGGGGCTGGAGCTTTTGGAGCCAGGGTGTCAAGACTGAGAGTGGGCTCCGTCTCAGTGAGCTTCGTACATCACCATCTCCCAGGAATTTCAATTCAAATCACTAATCCACTGATTTTTCAGATCTTTCTCCATATTCCAGAAAACGGTTTAGCCTGGGGCCATGATAATTACATTTACATCGCTCAGGGCTAGGGGTTTTGCTTTTCAATCCATTAACATTCAGACTCTCACAGAGGATTTTTTTTCGGGGCCACAGGAGTTCAAACTCTGCAGTATTTCATTTGGGAAAAAAATTCAGTTAAGATTAACATTATTTTGTGAGGAAGAATTTCCAATGTAATTATTTCCCAGTGCCCACAGTTTAGGTGTCACCCACTGCTACCCAACACCCACTGCTCTAGGGAAATCAGTTGGCCATAGAATCATTATTGGCCGTGTTTCCTGGTTAAGATTGCTCTTAAGAGATAGGAGCGTAGCAAAGAACATCTTAGCTAAGAAGGGTCACACAGAAGCTGCTGCCTAATGCACTAATTCCATTTTCATCATGAAAACAAGACTACAACTAAATAATAGGTTGTCTCAGAGAATCATGAAGAAATATAACTACTCATGTAACCTTATTTAAATAGAAAAAATGTGGAAGTGCTTGGTCTCTTCTAACTTCAACCCTGTCTGGATCCCAAAGAAAGTACTGGACTAGGCTAAATGCTAACAAAATAGTCCCGTGCGCCAGAGCTATTGAGTGCACAAAGACGAGAGAGGTATGCAGCAATCTGCTCTGCCCAGAGTGAAGTTACAATTCATCCATCCATCCATTATCTACTGCTTATCCTCATAGGGTCGCGGGGGGGCTGGAGCCTATCCCAGCTGTCTTAGGGCGGAAGGCAGGATACACCCTGGACAAGTCTCCACCTCATCGCAGGGCACATTGAGACAGACAACCACTCACATTCACACCTACGGTCAATTTAAATTATCCAATTAACCTAATCCCCATGCAAGTTTTTGGATGGTGGGAGGAAGCTGGAGTACCCGGACAGAACTCACGCAGACATGGGGAGAACATGCAAACTCCACACAGAAAGGCCCCGGGCCTGGGATTCGAACCCGGTACCTTCTTGCTGTGAGGCGACAGTGCTAACCACTGTCCCAGCCCAAGTTACAATTCTTTCCTTTATATTTATCACATACATAATTTGACATCATCACTATTGCATTAACATATATACTGCATGTCAGTGGTCACATTGACATTAAATCATGTGAACGTAAGATAAGATGAACCATTATTTGTACCAACGGGGAAATTTACATGTCACAGTAGCAATCGGATAATGCGATAGCATAAGGGCCTATATTATACCCTTATACATCTATCATCATGTCTGTATGGAAGAACTGTGTTGAATATTGAACACACATTTGTGTGTTGTAATTATAGACAACACAACAGATACAGATTTTCCAGTTGATCAGGAGTTTAAAAAACATCATCAGAGAAACTGCAATGAAAAAGTAGAAGTGTCACTATATAAAATACTCCTTGAGAATTCAAAGTACAGCATTGAACAAAATGTTGTGAGAGGTCACCTCTTATTATCCTGCCTGCCCTATAACTGTTGGCCCTCAGGCCATCTGACAGACACAGCCCTGTTTGGGTGAATGCAACACAGCTGGTGATCATCAGTTGAAATCAAAGATAACATCAGAAACCATTAAAGGATTGCAGAGCATCAACAGTTTTCAATAATGTGGCCTGTCTTCTAATACTGTGCAAATAAATATGATTAGGGCAGTGAAATGATTATGGTTCATAATCTTATTTTTTGCTGTGCATTTAAAATATTTAAAACAGTGTATCTTGATTGGGATTCAAATTAATACAAAGAAAAGTTACTTTGTGAACTTGACTTTTAAATTATTTCAAATTAAGCCTGAGAGAACAGTGTCTACCTCAGAAATACAGCTCACCTACACAGAAAACAAATACTATAACAACAGTCATCAGAAGTGCTTGAACAAAAATCTACAACACATTTTAATGAAGTGCATGGCAGACAAAAAGTCCTGCACAGCTGAGGTCTGTGTCTCCACTGAGACTAACCCAAGACCGAAGCAGCGGGAAGCAGATGGTACAGTTATAATGAATCAAAGTGACAATACAGCATAAGACATCAGTACAATTTTATGAATACATAATTTTATTTTGATCACAGAAAAAACACAAGCCCAAGAAAAAAGGCTGACTACAGGATGCAAGGATGTTTTGAAAAGGAGTTGTGATTTGTAGAAATCCAGTTTTCAGACTGGAACCGTCCATGAGACACATTATGCTTATTATGCACACACATACCTGCATGTATACATGCACTGTAAACCCTAATGAGCAACCATAGCAAATACCTGAGGGACTGAGAGGAGCTTCTCTGAAAATGAAAATGTTTGACAATGGAGGGGGCTATACCATGTTTTGTTCATGGTATCAGCAAAATGTGACTCATGCTTGAAAAGATGATGCTATCGTGGACTTCAGACCATAGCTCCAATTTGTGAGCATTCAGAGATTAAGGATTAGACTGGCACATTCATGCTAAGACACAATCAGTCTATTTTTTTCAGCTTTAATTATCTTTAGACCATATTGAAGGAGCTTTGGGAATGAGCTATGAGATCCGTTCTTTACTCTGACACATGTGCAGGCTTTTTAGCAGCATTACGCTAGTTTCAGCTTTAATAGTCTACTCCTGTCAAAATACAAATAGTAAATGATTTTTCCTGTGGTTTTCTTGTTTTTGCAGCAACATCTTCTTTATGCCAGCAGCTGTGAGTCTTGTACTGTATGTTCTTTCTTCTGCCACCTTATTTCACTAAAAAGAGTAGACTGAATAGCAAATATTTTCTCTATGTTCACAGCAAAACTTCTTTGAGCGCCTGTATGTCATGTATACCATTGGCTATGCTGTGTCCTTCGGCTCTCTTCTGGTAGCCATTATCATCATTGGATACTTCAGGTAAGAAAGGATTGTCTACTCACTACATGAGACTGCCCACATACACTACACACTGTAAAAAACAATAAAGTAAACTCAAAACAATTGTTGAAACTGATTACATAGAACATTTTATGTAATAATAACCAATTTATTTTAGTAAAATACTCCAGTGCCACTAACTCATTTTTAAGGCTCAATACACTGGGCTTCAACCTCCCATCTTCCAGACCCATCACAACTTTCGGGGTGAAGTTAATATTGTCCAAGTCTTTTGGATAGCTTAAATATAGCACACATATCAGTGTTAACAGCATGGCATATGCATCAGCCAGTGTGGGAACTTAAAAAGGTTACCCTCAATCACACCTGTAGTCTTGTCTGGTCTGAAGACTGTGGCATCTGTTGAACTGGCATGGAACAAGACAAGGCCCACTGGTATGTCATTAATATCTGGCTCATCAGACTGAGAAGAATGAATATAAAAGAGACAACAAGAGAAAAGAAGCACACCACAACACAAACAACTGGAGCTAGCCCTCACAAAGGCAAAATTGGTATTACAGTCGGACAACTGGAGCCAGGATTAGCCGATTAGCAACAGATACACACCATCATGTGCTGATGCCTGGTAGAAAACATTTCCCAGACATTCTTAACCCTGTGGGGCCTATGATCATGCCGGTGTGATCAGATTTTTTATTGCAAATATTTGTATATAGTCTTACTTTATTTCAATTTTACATTTACATATTCATATTAGCAACCTATATTTAGTTTTTCAAGTTCCAAAACAGTTGATTGAGCATTTTTGTGGTTTTTATTGTAATAAATACAATTTTTTTATTCAATTGGAATTTGATTATTTTTTGGTACAATATGTTAATGAAGTAGGTTATACTGAAATAATAACTATCTCTTCATATAGATGAAGTTGCGCTGAAAAAAAAGATACCTAGCATGGGCATGTTAAACTTTTTTATGTGGTACATAGAGACAAAATCAAAAGTATTAAAAAATGGCCAAAATATGCTCAGGACCTAAAGGGTTAAAATTATTTGTGCTGTGTATCACCTTTTTGAAAAAGAAATGTTTTCGCTCAAACATCATGTTCCGTAGTTGAACGAGAGGCCCAAAACATTTTGTCAGTTCTGGATAGTGCTCCACATAATGGTGAGTGAATGGTCAGTTGCACTTCTATCAGGTCCATTAATATGGTCCATAGATAGATTGATAGGAAGATAGTTTATTGTCATTCACAGCATGAGAGGAACATGAAGGAAATGTCATTGTCAGGTCTCGGGTATTGGGAAGCTACATTTAAAATAAATAACATATATAAACGTTAGATAAATCAACAACCAATGACTTAAAGGCAATGGTGACAGCAATCAGACCAATGTAAATAGTGCAGTTCTTTAACTCTTTGAGTTCTAGCGTTTTTACCCATTTTGAGTCATATTTCTAGACCCACAGAATATTTTGTACCATGACTCTGAAAACACTGCATTGCTCAAATGAAAGAGGAGACTCAATATTTCATCATGTTTTTACCTTGTACTGTTCTTGTTTTATCAGAGGTAGAGGCCACTTTCGCCAAAAACGCCACTTTTGGCCAGAGTCCATTTTGCTTTCTAATCGCGATCGTCTCCACTTCCTGCTTTGATCTCCGTGGTGTATACAGTTACTTTATGCTCCGACTACATCTCCCAGAAGCCCCAGCAGTACTCACAGGCTGCGGGAGACCACGATTGGCAACCCACTGCCGAAGTGAGGGTGTTGGAGAGGTGTACCCCAAGGTACTTTAAGCTGGAAACAATTTCCACTACTGCGCCATAATGTAGAGTGGAGCGACTGCCAGACTTCCTGAAGTCCATATTCATCTCTTTGGTTTTATGAATGCTCAGGATGAGATTGTTCTCCTTGCACCACAGTCCTAGTCCATCTACCTCCAGCCTGTATGCAGACTCATCCCTGCTGTATCATCTGCAAACTTCACTATGAGGTTACTGTCGTAGTGAGCTCTGCAGTCATGTGTGAGCAGAGTGTAGAGTAATGGGCTGAGGACGCAGCCCTGAGTGGAACCAGTACTGAGGATGATGGATGAGGATATACTGTTACTGATCCTAACAGATTGAGGTCTGTCAGTCAAAAAGTCCAATATCCAGTTGCAGAGTGATAGGGTTAGTCCGTGTGCGGACAGCAGAACTAAAATCCAAGAACAGCAACCTCACATTAGAGTCCTTGCTCTCCAAATGTGTGATGGACTGATGGATCACAGATGCAATGACATCAGCTGTGGAGTGGTTCCGGCTGTGTTCTTACTGGTGAGGGTCAGCAGATGTATTGATGGACTTCTTTATGTTTGTCAGTACCAGCTTCTCAAAGCACTTCATACTGTCGGGGTGAGTGAGGATGATAGTCATTGAAACAGGACACCGTCGGGGCCTTTATCACAGGGACCATGGTGGACATGAGGCATGTTGGGACAGCTTTGTGCATCATTCTTGTTGTTGTCTGTGATTTGTTTAATACCCTTCCACATGCTCGGGGGTCATTTGAGGCATACTGGCCCTGTATTTTCTGAGCATAGTTGTATTTTGCACTGTTAGGAGGACGTATCATGCTCATTTCCAGGTTCATTCTTGTGTTAAGGGTTTCTGCAGCATGGTTAAAGGTCTATAATGTACCGTCTGACAGCTGCTATTTGCAAACACATAATGAGGTTGGTGAGGGAAGGGGAGAGAGTGTAGTGCAATGACAGGGTCCAACAGACTAAGCCCAGTCCAGAGGCTGGTGCCTGATTTAAGATCACAAGAAACTTGTTTCAGGACAAGATCAACCTCTCCAACCCTCCATAGATTACAAATCATCGTCAGCACGTATCACCAATAAGTTGTGGGTTCTCAGTGTTAACCCTGTGGGGCCTATGATCACGCTGGTGTGATCAGATTTTTTTATTGTAAATATTTGTATATAGTGTTACTTTATTTAAATTTTACTTTTGCATATTCATATTTGCAACCTATATTTAGTTTCCAAAACAGTTGATGGAGCATGTTTGTGGTTTTTATTGTAATAAATACTTTTTTTTTTCAATTCGAATTTGATGTTTTTTGTGTACCTTTTGGCCCAATATGTTAATGAAGTCGGGCGGCACGATGGTGTAGTGGTTAGCACTGACTGACTGGTTAAATTGACTGTAGGTGTGAATGTGAGTGTGAATGGGCAGGGTGTACCCTGCCTTTTCACCCTAAGACAGTTGGGATAGGCTCCACCCCCCCCCCCCAAAGGGGACCTAAAGGGTTTAAAAAAAAAACTGTCTCCTGTTTTCAGTCCCAGCAATGTTGTAGGATTTGATTTGGAGAGATGGAAGTAGACAGATAAACTAGTCAATGACATCTAATCTGAGAAGTCCCAAAGTAGATCAGAGCTGCAGCTTTATGTGAAAAAGGAAACTTCAGACAGAGCATATTTTCTGGATCTTTTATAGACATCAAAATGATTTTTGACAAACACAGGTGTTTTTATCTGCTGTGTTTGACATCCTACTGCAGCTCATAAATCTTTGAGTTGGACTCAGCCTCATTCAGCACTTTCATCTGTCTCTGCTCTTATCGCTCTTTAGATATACTGTCACTTTAAGTTATGCTGATAATGTTAAACTTCAATACACTATCATTAGCAAACCACAGTCAAGCATTAGCTTATTATAGTGCTGAGCAACTATGGGATATTAGGATATCTAAAGCAACATAGTGAGATCAGCATAAAGGAACAATAAAGCTGGTGCTGCTTAGAATGAAAACAAACCTTCATTTTATATATTTGGTCCAGAGGAACGTCTCAGTCACTGAGAGCAATAAACCACATTTCACATCTCAGAATGAGGAAGATGCATAGGACATCAATGTGTCACTGTCAGAGCCAAGTGATGTGGCTGTCAGACCTTTAGACCTCCGGTGAAGTGGGCTACAAAGTCCCTGACAGCTTGCGCGTCAGTCCGTTGCAACCGAAAAAAACAACAGAGTTTGACGATTTTATATTTAAACTATAAATCTGTGTCATGGGGCTTGATGAGCTGATGATTTTTGCAGCTCAGGCTTGTGCTGCATTGACAGCCTACAGAAGTAAGACACATTTTATGATAGATGAAACTGTTTTTCCTCTGATCAACCTCTACATTATAGCTGACAGTGGATGATCGCGGGTGATGAGCAAGGCAAGGCAAGGCAATTTTATTTATATAGCACATTTCAGCAACGGGGTAATTCAAAGTGCTCACATAAAAACATCAAGAATTAAAAGCATCAAAGTATAGAACATTAAAATCAATAAGACTAAAAAAGAATAGGACAGGTATAAAATCCAAGAAAAACAATTTCAGTGCAGTGGAAATTATTAAAAAGCAGCGGCAAACAGAAAGGTCTTCAGCCTCAATTTAAAAGAATTGAGAGCTGCTGCTGACTTACAGCTTTCTGGAAGTTTGTTCCAGATACAGCATAAGGAGCATGGAAACTGAACGCTGCTTCTCTTTGTTTGGTTCTGACTCTGGGGACAGTAAGCACACCTGAACCAGATGATCAATGTTCCAATCAGTGCCTTCATTTGTTTTCTTCCATCTTGACTCAAAGCCTAAACCCTGACCTTGGTCTTGTTTCTCAGTCAAGACATGCTATTCTGCAAACACAGGTGTATAACCACAGGCCAACCTGACATGACATACAGTAAATGGGATTATCTAGACAAAGGCCTGAGTGGTCTGCTGCATCTTGTGGAGCTGTTTGTAACAATGCATACTGTTTGTTCTAATGGCAGGCGTCTTCACTGTACCAGAAACTGCATCCACATGCACCTGTTTGTTTCCTTCATGCTACGGGCAGTCAGCATCTTTGTGAAGGACAAAGTTGTCCATTCCAGTGCTGGTTTGCAGGACTTTGATTCTGCCCTAATGGACAACTTGAAGACAGTCAGCATGGCACCGCTGGACAAGTCTCAGTATGTAAGTACTAGTTCTACTTGTTTGAATCATTTTTCTTACTGCTGGAAACTATGACTTTGGCTATCAAACTCAAGGTGACTCTCACGCCAAATCATATTTCCAGGAATGCCAGGCTTATGCTCGACACAGTGTGCTGATGTTGTTGTTGTTGTCTCAGTGGCCATGGGGGGAAGCAGGGAGACAGAAGGAGACAGTGAAGCTGGAGGTGAATTGAGGAGGGGGAGGTCAGCTTATGCAGACCTTTTCATAGCTATTCTGTTGCTAGGGCAACAACTTTCGCCCAAGTATACTTTCCGCCATTCAGTGCAAAGGCATAGTTACTGATAACCTCATATTTACAACAGTTTTCTCAGGGAAGAGAGCAGGACCATCAGTGACAAACAGCACAATATTAGAAAGAAAATAGGCTGTATTGTATAAGTCATAGAATAGAATAGAATAGTCTTTTATTGTCATTATACTGGTACTGGTGGTGGAGGGTACAATGAAATTTGAGGGTGCTCGTGAAGAGCTACAATACACCACAGAAGATAATAATGACAACACAAACACAACAAGAACAACACAGACAATAATCAAAACAGGCATTTAAAAGTTATTATCATCATTTTCTCTTTAAACAGAGATATGAGAGGGTGATAGGTGTAATATACACTGCAAGAGAATGATATTGGAAAAGAGTGGAGTAATAAACAACACTAGTAAATAAATAACAGTTGTTATAATTTACAGTAAAGTGATTGTGCAGTTAAGGTGCAAGGGGGGTGGGAGGAGGTAGGTTGGATTGGGTTTATTGTTGTCCATGGAGGGGAGGTCATGGGAGATTATTTGTGGGTGAGTGTGAGTGCGTGTATCTGTGTTTGCAGTCCGTATGGCCCAGGGGAAGAAGCTGTTGGTCAGTCTGCTTTTGTGAGATTTTGTTGACCTGTAGCGTCTCCCAAAATGCAGCAGGTCGAACAGAGGGTTGGCAGGGTGTGAGGGGTCACCTGTGATGGCCTTGGTTCTCCTGGGGCAGAAGGATTTGGCAGGGGGTGAGGGGAGAGCCTCACCCCCTGAGTGGTTGTAATAGGTTTTATGTCAGCACCTATAACTCCCTGACTATTTTTGTGATGAAGCACTCAGATGTGAACACAAAGCACACATATATATCTCTTACTACAGTAATATCTCCACCATCCTCAACTAGAATCAGAGTATTAGTTAGTTGATGTCAAATACAACCTGCCCCACACCAGGGGTGCATTTCCCAAACAACGACGGAAGTTAGCATGAAACCACGGTAGTATGTAGTACTTCTGAACGACCGAACTTCCCCTTTCCGACCGTTTCCCAAAATCTCTAACTGCCGTCGTACTATGTAAGTTGGAACGACGTTAGTTTGAACTTCCATTGTCCAAACGACGTACTTTCCAGATGTTTCGGAAGCATTCGGAGAGCACTCATATGCATTCGTTGCTGAAAGCGTGTTAACTACAGAAACATAGTTTTATTTCCATGAAGCCAGTGTGACATCTTTAGTAACTTTGGGAAATATTCATCAACATGATCATGTTCTCTATTCATTGAAAGCAAGAACTGAATGCAGTCTCTTTCATATAATTGTAATAAATTGATATACAGTATATACATCTATTCTATATATACCTATAGCTGCTGTAACGTTCTGTGGTGGGACAGGACAGTGGTTAGAGTGTTGGCACTGCAGTGTTAATGTGGCATTTAGTCATGCATGGGTTCAAATCCTCTTGAGGACAATAAGATGTTTTACTTTTGCTGGCAGATAAGATGTAGCCTAGTAAAATTTCTGACATTGTAATTGATTACCGAGTTGTGTTTTTGCAATATTTGTGAAGATTAAACATTACTTGTTCATCAATTGTTGGTCACTACCTACCATTCAATTGGACTGCTTTAATGATGACTTATTTTCAATTAGAAATCTCATGTGTAACTGTATGTTACACACTGTCATTTGCAACTGCACTGTAACTGTCAAACTTATGTCTGTTTTTCTTTTTTATCTCATAGTTTATCAAAAATTGCACCTCGTATTATTATCTATTATCATATTTTATCATAATCTGCACCTTGCAGTCCTCTTATGTATCTATTTCCAGGGGGAAGCGCACCCCTGGTTGTCAGCAACCTGTGCAGACTTCTTTGGTACAGTTTTATTTACAAATCCATTATTGGTCTACTGCCCATGTACTATTGCACTTACATGACACGTAAACAGCGCAGCTATAGCCTACATTCTCAGGACTTCATTAATTTCACTCAGCCTGTACAGAGCTTGGCAAAACATCATTTTCTTACTTTGCCCCCTCAACTTGGAACTCATTGCAGCAGAGTTATAAACTGTCCAACTTGATTCCCCTTGGTGACTTCAAACTATTTCTTAAGGACCTGGAAAGATTGGAACTATTGGAACTTGTTCTTGGTTTTACCTTTGGCATGTTTGCATGTAGAGCTTAATGTTCGATGATAATCATGTCTCTCTGTAACTCTGTGTTGTAATGTTTGTCCAGGAATGTCTCTGTCTAAAAAGAATGTTACAACAGGTCTCTCTTGAAAATGAGTCCCTGGGTCTGCTTGGCGCATTAAACCTTACATCCAGTCTGTTACGGGTATCTGTGATGTTAATACTGTGGGCATGATAATGTGCCCCTGAGTCCCTGGGTCTGCTTGGCACATTAAACCTTACATCCAGTCTGTTACGGGTACCTGTGATGTTAATACTGTGGGCATGATAATGTGCCAAAACGAAGACACACAATGATGCAGGTAAACTAGGATATGATAAAGTGTTTTGTTTTGTTGTCAGATTGGCTGCAAGGTGACAGTACTGCTCTTCATCTATTTCCTGGTGACCAACTACTACTGGATCCTGATAGAAGGCCTCTATCTCCACAGTCTCATATTCATGGCCTTCCAGTCAGACTCCAAATATCCCTGGGGCTTCACACTCATGGAATGGGGTGAGCAGAAAAACATGTGACATGTTGCTGCATGATTAAAGCAATAATCCTCCAACTACTTCAGCAAAAATGTAGCTGATACTGAAAGCTTTAGCTAATACAAGTCTCAAGCTTGTACCTTATCTGCAATATGATTAAATATGCATACCTGTAATACATTAAAACATCCTTTTCTGCACCAAACTATATAGAGAAGTCATATATAATTGCTCCTGTTTCTACAAAGTGCTACATCTGTTTTAGGACTCAAACAGAACCAATTTTCATCTTACATGTAACTGTTTTAAAGGCAACCAAACTGCTGCCACTGTTTCAAGACGAGTAGATGAAATGTTTCATCCCCATCAGAATTCTTCAAAATGTAAATGGCTGCTCAGGTTTGATTTCATTATTGCCTAACAGTCACAACAATAAGTGCTAGACTGTGCTGTATTTACATTTATTTAGTATGTATATTATAAATTCAAAGAGTAATCCCACTATGAATGACAGACAGAAGCATTAAGAAGGAAAAGGATAATGATGCACAGTTCATAATTTATAAAGGACAGTTAACTCTTTGAGTGCCATTGATGTATGTCAAAGTGTTTTTTTCAGCAGTGAGTCGATGATTTGATTTGATTTGAGTGCCATTGATGTATGTCAAAGTGTTTTTTTCAGCAGTGAGTCGATGATTGCGGTCTCCCGCAGCCTGGCACTCAGTGAGTTAAGTGGCTGAAGTGGTGGATTTTCTTTTACTTTGCATTTCAATTTTTCTGAAACCCTCCCTAAATATAATGCTATTTGAAACACTGCTATCATTAGGTAGTGTTTATGTTATTGTGTTAAGAATACTGGCTGTTTTTTTTTGCCAAGCCTTCCATGTTTATTCAACCATTGCATGATAGCTGGAACACAAGTATCCTACAGTTGAGATACAACTGATATACTTTTCTTTTGCCATCATGAAACTCATTTGTATCAGCATGAGTTGCACTGTTGTGCTGTGGTACACTCAAAAAAATAATTGAAGCAAAAAAGTTGACTTTATGTATTTTAATGACATGTTTTTCCATGTAATTTTATTAAGCAAGTTCAATGTGAGGTTCCTATTTAACTACATACTGTTTACTTATTCATATTAAATAATTGGGGGTGGTGGAGCCTATCCCAGCTGTCTTAGGGTAAAAGGCAGGGTAGACCCTGGACAACTCTGCAGTTCATCAGAGACAGACAGGCAACCATTCACACTCACACCTACAGTCAATTTAAATGCATGTTTTTGGATGGTGGGAGGAAGCCGGAGTACCCGGAGAGAACCCACGCAGACACGGAGAGAACATGCAAACTCCACACAGAAAGGCCCCGGGCCCCGGATTCGAACCCGGTACCTTCTTGCTGTGAGGCGACAGTGCTAATCACTACGCCACTGTGCCACCCGCCATTTCAGTTATAGTTTACTTGAAAAAGTATTGATTGATCGTGATCACTGTCTACATCCCCCCCTCGGCTGATGCTGCTGCAGCCTGTGAGCTCATCCACAGTGAAGTGTCCCAACTGCAAACAGCTCATTCTCAGTCTCTGATCATCATCTCAGGAGACTTTAATCACACATCGCTCTCCACCACTCTCCCCACATTCTGCCAGTATGTGGACTGCCCGACTAGAGACAATAAAACTCTGGACTTACTGTATGCAAACACCAAGGATGCATACAGCTCATCACCCCTCCCCCCGCTGGGTCACTCAGATCACAACTTGGAGAGACTGCAGCCATTTACATACCTATGGTGAAGAAGCAAAGCTGTGGTCAGAGGAAGCCACTGAGGCCCTGCAGGACTGCCTCAGGACCACACACTGGGATGTACTGTGTGACCCCTACAATGAGGACATCGACAACATGACCCACTGTGTGACGGACTATATAAACATCTGTGTGGAGAAGGAAAGTATGGTGCTTCTCCAACAGCAAACCCTGGGTGACCCCGAGCTGAAGGCCCTGCTGAAGAGGGCCTTTGGATCTGGGGACAAAGAGGAGCTGAGGAGGGTATAGAGAGAGCTGAAGAAGAAGATCAGGGAGGGCAAGGCCAGCTACAGGACCAGGATGGAAACACAAGAGCAACAAAACAACACAAGGGAGGTCTGGAGAGGCCTAAAAACCATCTCTTGTCACAGCAGAGGCCATGAGAGGGGAGCTGAAGGAGACCAGGAGTGGGCCAATGAACTCAATCTGTTTTTCAACAGGTTTGACTGTGCCCCCACTCCTCCCCCCATCACCAAAGCACCAGTCAGCCAGCTCTTTGTTCACAACACCTCAGCCCTCTGCCACCACCACCACCCCTCCGCACCTCATCCTCCTCCTCCTCCACCACCACCATCTCCATCACAGTTGACCAGGTGAGAAGTGAGCTGAAGAAGATGAAGGCAAGGAAGGCCACAGGCCCCCACGGCATCAGCTCCAGACTCCTGAAGGACTGTGCAGACCAGCTCTGTCAGGTGCTGCTGCACATTTTCAACCTGAGCCTGAGTCTGGAGAGAGTCCCAACTCTGTGGAAGACTTCCTGTGTGGTTCCTGTCACGAAGATAACGCACCCCAGGGAGCCCAACCACTTCAGGCCTGTGGTCCTCACTTCTCACCTGATGAAGACCCTGGAGAGGATCGTGTTGAGAAACCTCCGCCCCATGGTGAGCTCACATCTGGACCCACTGCAGTTCATATATCAACCGAACATCAGAGTGGATGATGCAGTAATCTACCTGCTGCACAGATCACTGGCTCACCTGGAGAACACCTGCAGCACTGTGAGGATCATGTTCTTTGACTTCTCCAGTGCTTTCAACATGATCCAGCCTTCTCTGCTCAGGGGGAAGCTTGAAAGTGCGGGAGTAGACTGTCACCTGGCTGCCTGGACCATTGACTACCTCACAGACAGTCCACAGTATGTGTATGTATGTATGTGAGACAGTATGTGAGGCTTCAGTACTGTGTGTCAGACTTGGTAGTCTGCAACACAGGGGCCCCACAGGGGACAGTGCTCTCCCCCTTTCTCTTCACCCTGTACACATCGGACTTCAGCCACAACTCTGTGAGCTGTCACCTCCAGAAGTTCTCCGACGACACAGCTATTGTTGGATGTGTATCTGAGGGGGACGACTGGGAGTACAGGACCGTCATCTCTGACTTTGTCGACTGGAGTGAGCATCACCACCTTCAGCTCAACGCCAGTAAGACCAAGGAGATAGTCATTGACTTCCGCAGGAAGAAGACACCCCAGACTGCACCAGTGAACATCCAGGGCCTGGACATAGAAATGGTGGAGAGCTAGAGGTACCACCACCTCAACAATAAACTGGACTGGACTCACAACACAGATGTCCTGTATAAGAAGGGCCAAAGTCGTCTCCACCTGCTGAGGAGACTGAGGTCCTTTGGAGTCTGCAGGACTCTGCTAAGGACCTTTTATGACACTGTGGTGGCGTCTGCGGTGTTGTCTGCAGTGGTCTGCTGGGGAGCAGGGAGCACAGAGAGGGACAGGAAGAGACTGAACAGGCTGGTCAGGAGGGCCAGCTCTGTCCTGGACAGCTCCCTGGACTCCATAGAGAAGGTGGATGAGAGAAGGATGTTAGCTAAGCTCACATCCATCATGGACAACACCTCTCACCCTCTGCATGGGACTGTGGAGGCTTTAAGCAGCTCCTTCAGCTGCAGACTGAGACTTCCACCCTGCAAGAAGGAGCGCTACCGCAGGTCATTCATACCATCAGCAATAAAACTCTACAACATCAACAATACTGGCTGATGTTAATACAATCTGGACTCATCACCATCACTGCCTATGTTTCTCAGACCAATTGCACTACCCCTTTTGCTCAGAATTATTTGCACTGCTATTTCATTTTATCTCTACAGGTGATGTCAACATAACAAATAGTTAAAATATATTCTAGTCATCTAAACATTGTGTTTAATTAATATGTTCATTGAAATCACATATATATTTGTCCTGCTTTGTTATTTAATACATATTGTAAATAATTATTCTATCAATATTATTACTTATTTTGTCATATTATATTAATATTATTACCTATTCTGTTTTTGCTGCTGTATATTGTTTCTTCCATTACTGGAATGGAACCATTCTGTACTGCTGTGGCGAGTGAATTTCTCCCAATGGGGGATAAATAAAAAACTACTCTGTTCTATTCTATTCTATAGTGTAAAATGGGATGCGTTTATTGACCAGTCCAAAAATAGCTCTGTCCTAGACCTACCAGCTAATTTATTTTTGCTGGGCACATATTATTTTTCACTCTCTGATTTCATCTGTAAATTAGAGGGAGATCATTGTCCAGCTAGTGGAAAAAAGAGAAGATATACTGATAGGTTTCACAGCTTCACAAAGTTCATTCTTCATTTAAATGACTCTAACTGCTTGACTCAATTAATTGTTTGTGTCTATGTATATGGCAGAAGCCTAAAGGTTAGTAAAAGAAATCCACAATCAAATCCAAGGGATTTTAATTTAAAATTAAAATGTTAAAATTTTCCATTAAGTGCCTTTTGAACAAATAATACAACCCCTTGCGGTTCCAGTGCTGTACTCAGTGATCAGTGTAAAATTATGCATCCCTGCACTTTCCTTCACTCTCACCCTCTCTCTAGCCTCTCAGCCTCTGCCTCTGTTATCATTTTTAGCTGCAGATAAGATGAAAGATTAATTTAATGTAATCTGGTTAATGTAAATGTAATCTTAACACGTTCAGAATCGTTCCAAGGTTTGATGAGTTCCTGACACATTGGGTTTGATTTGTTGAGAAATGGTTTTTATAAAATGAACAAATTGATGGAATAAATGTGAAATGAACATAAAATCATCCACCACCCAAACAACTTAAGGAAACTAACAGTGGAATTGTTAGTTTCTTTATAGGATGTAGTGTTTATTGGCTTTCTAGAAGTTTCTGAAAGTTTACACATAAGATTACATGGAACAGTGTTAAATGTAAAAATGGAGATTACTATCAGAATGACAATTTTAAAATACATTGCATACATATTAGAGGACAGAGCTGTCAGGAGCGAGACAGATTGTCCCACGTTAATAAAAATTAATTTGACCATTATTTATCCAGTAGTGCTCATTCAGATGTCCTCTTTGTAATTGTGTTAGTTCTCTGTCCAGAATTCTGAATTCATGGACAAAAGATAGATGTAGGTGTGCAACTCTTAGTTACTGACAATAGTAACGGCGTTACAGTAAGGAGTTACTAACACTCCACTTTAAATGCTGCCTCATCACATACATGCTGCATGTAGAGCACATTAGTCATCTTTGATGTGTTTAAACTGAAATGTTACCAGACTTCAGATCTTTTAGCTTGTGGTGTTGTTGCGGTGCCCACAGCAATTTGTCTCTTGCTTGCCAATCACCGATCGCGCTGACAGAGTTAAAGATCATTTCTTTTATCAGTAACATGTTACTTTTGGTGCAACGAACAAAGTAATTGAGTTAGTTTTTGAATGAAGTAACTAGTAACAGTAATTAGTTACTATTTTTCAGTAAGTAGCTCAACACTGGAGGGTTGTGGGACACAGCTTCTGTTCACTACAGAATACTGTATGCTAAATGCACTTTTCTTTTTGAGGAAGCTTGATAGCTTTGGGGTTGTTTTGTTGTTTGTTTTTATTGCTGCTAATTTCACCATCCTATGTTTACATAAAAAATATACTCTACTGTAAATGGACAAAATTTTAATAGAGTTATTTTTATTTTCGTAGCAGCCACATTTCATATCATTTCATAGATGTTTCTGAATGATAGTAGTCTTATTGTCCTTATTGTTAGTTAGAACATGCCTGAAACAACATTAAGCTGAATTTGAACATCCATCCATTATCTACTGCTTATCATCATAGGGTCACAGGGGGGCTGGAGCCTGTCCTAGGGTGAAAAGGCAGGGTACACCCTGGACAAGTCACCACCTCATCGCAGGACACATAGAGACAGACAACCCCTCACATTCACACCTATGGACAATTTAAATTAGCCAATTAACCTAATCCCCATGCATGTTTTGGATGGTGGGAGGAAGCCGGAGTACCCGGAGAGAACCCACACAGAAACAGGGAGAACATGCAAACTCCACACAGAAAGGCCCCGGGCCTGGGATTCGAACCCGGTGCCTTCTTGCTACTACACCACTGTGCCACCCCTGAATTTGAACAATGAATGGCTAAATAAGCTCAACAGGTGTATGCTTCATAATCCTATTAGTCGATAGTAGATAGATTAGTTGACTATCAAAGTAATTGTTAGTTGCAGCCCCAGATAGATGTAATTGTTTTTTTTTGCTGTTTTTTAGCTGTTTTTATATGCTGTTTTAGTCCTTTTTTGTTTGCTTTTAGCCTTTACATATCAAAATATAAAGGGAGACACAGGCCTGTTTAAAATATTCAGTCATATTTGTCTCATTTTGTGGGGTGATTTAATTTAATATACAAAAGTACATTATTTTTACAACTTGAAGGCAGATCCAAAAATGATGGATTGTAATCAGATTGTAATACTTTTATATTTTGATTACATTTATAAACAGGTAATTAGTAAGAGAGTTAATGCTTATGATCACATGAAAGTTGATTGTGAAGATTTTTGTTTTTTGTTGGTTAATTCCAGGTGTTCCAGCTGTTTTTGTGGCAGTGTGGGCGATTATCAGGGCAACGCTGGCTGATGCAAGGTGAGACAGCAAGACTACGGTGTACATTTTAGGATATCCTCAAGTGTCAGGCTTCAGCATCAGAGCTTACAAAAGACATAAGGTCTCAGGAAAACCTCTGTCAGACTTGCACTAAACAGCCTCAGAAAAAATTCATCAGACGAAAAGGCATCAGAAAAAAAAAAACGTCAGATTAAACAGCCTCAGAAAAAAAGTCATCTGACCAAACGGCCTCAGAAAAAAGTTGTCACACTGAACGGCATCAGCCTCAGGAAAAAAGACATCACACTGAACGGCATCGGCCTCAGGAAAAAAGACATCAGACTGCCTCAGAAAAAAAAATTTAACGTACCACACCCCAGTCCGTGGGTGGCGGCAGGTTATCTCACACCAAAACAATTCGATGACACCAAGATTTAAGAAAGTCTGAATGGAGTGAATATGCTTAAATACGAATATGAAAAGAAACACTAAGAGAATTTTGGTACAGTATAATTGCTGCTTAATCGTGGTGACTTTTGAATCACCAGTGAAATCTGTAAAACAATCAGTGAACTGTTATCTGTGAATAAATATAATTGATTCAAAAATATTGTCACAGTTTCTGAATCTGCTGTCATGATTCAAAGCATATGATTAAAATTATGTGAAATTGCATAGTTTTAAGTCAAAACATTTTCTTGAGGGAGGACCCCCAGTTCCTCTCCATGAACATGACACAGCTTATTATTGAGCACCATGTGTGGTGATTGATCGGGAAAATTGCATCTTGCAAGTTCCATCAGCAGAAAAAGCAGAAAATAAATGACAGTGGTATACGATCGAGGTGTGGTTGTATTTTATATGTATATTTTTCTGCTTTTTGAACATTTTCCAATCACATGCCTGAATGCTGAAACAGGAAAGGATATTCTCCAAACATTTACCACACTTTTGTCTGTTTGCTACAGCATTTAGCATTTATTTCCCACAACTGGAACTTAAAGGTCTAGACCAAGCAATGAAACGCATACACATAATGTACACTCAACAAAAATATAAACGCAACACTTTAGTTTTTGCTCCTATTTTTTATGAGATGAACTCAAAGATCTCATAAAAAACACACCTGTGAGGTGGGATGGATTATCTCAGCAAAGGAGAAGTGCTCACGATCACAGATTTCGACTGGTTTGTGAACAATATTTGAGAGAAATGGTGATATTGTGTATGTGGAAAACATTTTAGATCTTTGAGTTCATCTCATAAAAAATGGGAGCAAAAAGTGTTGCGTTTATATTTTTGTTAAGTGTACTTTCAGTCATGAAGTTTATATTGGAAACACAAAAGATACTTCTACTATAGTTTACTGCATTTGTTGTTTTGCAAAGGTTCATTATCCATGTACAGGAAAATAAAGACAAGTGTCACTGAGTTGAATGCTGATTTCCATAAATTCTGATGTGATTTCCTGCCAAATATGACCTCAGTACTCACTGATGACATTATTTGGTTCACTTCTTGGTTCAAAGACTGAAAATGCCAATCATACTGATTCTCTTCACAGACCACACTATGGGATCTTGGGTTGCAAAGAGGCAGCTGAACTGATATGAGAAATTGCTTAGGATAATATGAATATGCTTAGGTACAGATTTAGTAGAGCCTACCAGAGCAAAAATCAATGCCCGCCTTCACAGGCATTCTCATTCTCAAGTCTGAAAATCCCTTCAGACAGGATAGGATATATTATATTTAATATTTTCATATGTTCACATAATTCTTTAATTGACATACTGACTTTATGTGAGTTTTGTTTATCTCCATGATGACTATTAGTATTATATTTTTATATATACCATGATTTCAGGACCTTGCTGAACTTTAGAAATTGAGGAAAGATGGCAGATAATTTTATTTTCCTAGTGTTCAGGATACCACAACAGATAATCAGCACACTCTCCAAACCACACCGACCATGCATGTCAATATCTTTGCCTCTCAGCAAGAGGGTTGCATATTATGTTTAATTAGTCTCAAAACTGCTGACCTGCTGTTGTTACTGACACTGGGTCAGAGAGCAGTATAATTAGCTATGTGGTTATTGTTGAGACCATGGACAATGCTGATGTGCTGAATTGCATTAAAATTTGCATTAAAATTGCTCCTCTTCTGGTCAGTAGATTTTAGCCTCTGGTACAGGAAGAGCTACGACTTATAATGTAATGTAATGCATGAATACATGACACATTGTGCTCAGTGTTATTTATAACTCCTCTAATTCTGCATTGATTCCATGAATATTTAGGATGTTTCTGTGTATAATGAACTGCAACTCTATTTTCATGCAGTTTCTCCTGCATTACATCGGGGATGTGTTTGTAGTGACCATGTTTGCATAATGTAAGGAATATGCTGGCAGGCATCATTTGCAATACATCTGCATAATAATGTTCGCATGATCCTCTGGAACAGCTGCAATATGGGAAGCTTTTCTATTTGTGGTATAATGGATTGCCTTTGAGTGATTGACAAATGAAGAGAATTACCTGAAGAGAATTTCAAGCCATTCACAACTATAAAGCAAGCTAATCTAAGAGAACTTGGAAACCTGAAATGAAAATGAAACAATATAGTGTGGAAAAGGTTAAACCTAGAAAGGAAGGTGACAGAAACATCTATGATGAAAAAGTGGAAAATGATCAAAATAACAACTTGGACTGAGAATGTGTGGAACCACAAATTGAACACATCAGAGGATAAAAGTCGTCATGGACACTGAACATACAGCATGTTAGATTCCTCTCCTCCCTTGTTCTGTTTGTTTCTGCCACTGGTTGCATCTGGTTTCCCACATCACCTTTTTCTCTGCTACTCTTGTACCCCTTTTTCACCGGGGTGGTTCCAGGGCTGGTTCGGGGCCAGTGCCTGACTTAGCACCAGTTCTTTGTGTTTCCACAGCCTAAGCACCGGCCCCTGGTGCTTAAAACTGGGGCCAGGTAAGCACCAAGTCTTTGTTGGTCCAGAGCTAAGCACCAAATCTTTGCTGGTCCAGAGCTAAGCACCGATTATGTTGGGGGCTTGGGGCAAGGTTACTGCCGACTGGAGTAAATATTGCCTGGTTCAATCGCAAATTAAATGTGTTGAAAGCACTCCCAGGACACACAGAAGCCGATCTCCGTCTCGCTGGTAGCTGCAAGTCGGCTACTTCCTGATCTGTTTTCAAACAGAGCCGATGCTTGACGCAATTACGGCAACCATTATCAGTTATATGGCATTATATTTGTGCCACATAACTGAGTGAACTGATGCAGATTTGAGCACAAAAATGTATTCTGTGCTTCGTAAATTTATTTTGAAATAAACACAAACACAGTTGAGTCTTAGTGTTTCTCCTGTTCGTTCATTTACTCGCTCAAAATCTCTCTTTGTTCGCTCAGGAATGTGACACAAATATAACACCATACAGTTAGTTCTGTTGGCTCTGGATTTTTTTATTATGTCTTGTTTTGATTTTGCACCGCAAAAGCTTTGCCGGGTGAAAAATGAAAATGTAGTGACATCCTGACGTTTTGCAGTGACATGGTTCTGACTGGGCTCCTTGCTCCTTGTTCAGGAGGAGCGCAAGTTGAACCAACTAAGCACCACCACTAGCACCAGCACTGAACCAGCACCTGGTTCCTTTTGGTCGAAAAGGGGTATTGTTGTCCTCTTTCTCATGCTTTCTTTGATTCTTTTGACAAACCAAAAAGTTTGGAACCATTTGAATTTGACACTTTGAACTTCTAATTTCAAAGTATAATCTTTAATCTGCCTTTATCTCTTTGCCAGTGAACTTAATTATTTAGAGCTACTTTACTACTGTCTCATGTTTCTCTGCACCTCCAGTGTGTCTGTTGGATAACTCTTATTCCTGCTCCTCTAGCTTCATCCTGTCCTCGCCTCTCCTGTGTATTTGTGACATCTTCAGGTGTTGGGAGGTAAGTGCTGGCAATATTAAGTGGATCTACCAGGTTCCCATCCTAGCAGCCATTGGGGTAAGCATGTGGAATACAGAGTTTGTTTGACTACAGTCTGTTGTTGTTTCACAAATACAGGCACAACTCAACCCATTACACTTAATGTGAGAGTGACAGCTCAATAACAATATCCATCATTTGTAGAATTATATTTAATTGTCTAGTTAATGTAATGTAAGAGGAAATTTCCTGTTAAAACCCACTGATGCAGTTTTCACAAAGATTTTTTTTTTTTGTTATTTTGGATTTGTTCATAGGTTAGAACAGAATCTATGCACAATGGAATGCTGACATGTTCATGCAAAATATTTAGTTAAATATTTATGTTTTCTTCAGCTGTACATTTACATAACAGAATTTTAATTATGGTTCATTATTATTATTCTAAATGAATTCAACACTAATAATGATAACATCCCATGCAGTGCCGCCCCTGACCGAACTCGCCCTCGCCTCGCCTCCTCCCCGTACCAAATCCATAGGTATAAAATGACCATACAACAACATGCCATTCCGCCTGACCAACCTTTATTAACAAAGGTAGTTTGGCTGTATGAGTTTGGCTGTATCAGTCTAATAAAATCAAACTGAAATAAGTAAATTAATATTTAAAAAATAACTGCAGAAGCCTGTGCATGCTGTATGAGCCGCACACCTTGCATATGTGCATACCCAATAAAATTAAAATTCAATTAATGCAAACTAGAACTAATGACGACAATAGTAATAATAATAATAATAATAATAATAGTGTTATTATTATACTACTATCTATTTTTATAGACTATAATACAAATACCAATACTACTACTACTACAATAGTAACAACATAAATTGATAGGCTATAGGCTGAAGTTTATGTTTAGGCTAAGTTTAAGATGTTGAGTGCTGTCAATCATTGCAGCTGATTGCAACTCTCTTCTCTCCCTCCTCAAGCTGATTCGATGCTGTCTGCACCGCGCGTCTCACAGTAGTTTGCATTATGTAGCATTTGCAGCTTTACTCAATGAATGTACAATTCCTATAGCTCACCTTTGTTGCATGAAAATAGTATAAATCTGAAAATATACCATAACAATAAAGAAAAGTCCCCAACTCAGATTATTCATGTGATGTTTCCAACATATTTTTCCCAATTACTTTCAATTCACATCATTATTTTGTACTTGATTATTTATTTGCTAATTATCAAACATTCTTAACATTTGGACATTCTAGACATGATAGTTTCTGTTTGTGCACATAGCCCTGTAGTCTCATGCCATTTTAAAGAGGCTGGCACAACATTTATTCACTAATTATCAACTGGCTCACTCATTTCACTGACAAAGACAATGACATCCATTGTTATACGAACAAAAGTGAGAACAATTCTGTGCTTTAAGAGCACATCATGAATCTGACATAAACACAGGACTTTTTACCCAGGAGACTACTGTTCGTGTCCTGTGTGAAACAAACCAATGCTGTAACATGACTTCAGTACTTTTCTAATGGCGGTTACATTACAAGCATACTTACTTTTCCCCAACAATGTTTCCCCAAACCTAACTACACTATATTGCCAAAAGTATTAGCTCACCTGCCTTGACTCGCATATGAACTTAAGTGACATCCCATCCCTAATCCATAGGGTTCAATATGACGTTGGTCCACCTTTGCAGCTATAACAGCTTCAACTCTTCTGGGAAGATAGTGATATTGGTTGAGAAGGCCTGGCTCTCAGTCTCTGCTCTAATTCATCCCAAAGGTGTTCTATCGGGTTGAGGTCAGGACTCCAGAGAATGTGTCTCCATTGCTCTGGAGTCCAGTGGTAGCGTGCTTTACACCACTGCATCCGACGCTTTGCATTGCACTTGGTGATGTATGGCTTGGATGCAGCTGCTCGGCCATGGAAACCCATTCCATAAAGCTCTCTGTGCACTGTTCTTGAGCTAATCTGAAGGCCACATGAAGTTTGGAGGTCTGTAGTGATTGACTCTGCAGAAAGTTGGTGACCTCTTCGCACTATGTGCCTCAGCATCCACTGACCCCGCTCCATCAGTTTACGTGGTCTACCACTTCATGGCTAAGTTGCTGTTGTTCCCAAACACTTCCACGTTCTTATAATACAGCTGACAGTTGACTGTGGAATATTTAGGAGTGAGGAAATTTCACAACTGGATTTGTTGCACAGGTGGCATCCTATCACAGTTCCACGCTGGAATTCACTGAGCTCCTGAGAGTGACCCATGCTTTCACAAATGTTTGTAAAAGCAGTCTGCATGCCTAGGTGCTTGATTTTATACACCTGTGGCCATGGGAGTGATTGGAACACCTGATTCTGATTATTTGGATGGGTGAGTGAATACTTTTGGCAATGTAGTGTATGTATTTGTGTTGCCTTAATGTAACCAATTAGTCAAAGCTAATGTGCTCATAAAAAGTAAACCTATTTTCGTATTTTTTTCTCCTGTCTACACAGACATCATGCACAATGCACATGTGGTGTGGCTGTAGCTCAGTGGTAGAGCGTGTCGTTTAGTGATCGGAAGTGTCCTTGAGCAAGATACTGAACCCCAAATTGCTCCTGATGAGCTGTTGGCGCCTTGCATGGCAGCCACTGGCATCAGTGTATGAATGTGTGTATGAATGGGTGAATGGGAAATGTAGTGTAAAAGCGCTTTGAGCTGTCGGTAGACTGGAAAAGCGCTATACAAATGCAACACCATTTACAACACAGAATGGGCATTAAAGCTGATGAGATAACTTAAAATTAAGTAGAAAACAAGAATGCTCTGTTTGTGTCTGTCAGAACCGACTAAATAATCAACACCCACAAGTTGCAGAGAAGGCTGTAACTAAATAATGCAAACAACATCTGGGAACAATGTATAGAATGTAACCTCATAGTTGGTTGAACATGCCACTTCTTGATGATATCTGTAATTTAGATTGAAAAGAGTCTCATGGCATAAAGCAACAGCAGTGTCTCTCTGTCTGTCACCCTTTATGCTGTGCACAATTGCTGCAGATTATTTTAGCACTGGAGCATGCCTCTGGCTGTGCACAATTTGCATCTTTCAGATGACTTTTCCTCGGCCTTATTGCAGGCAGTCAATACATGATGATATATAGTTAAAATATTGTGACACATTTACAAATAATAGGTTTGAAGAAAGTTACATCGAATTCTTATTTTTGTTGCAATTAAAAGCTGAACTCAAGGAAGATTTCTTTGCCCATCTGCATTACAATGTGTTTACTGTGATCGGACACAGACAATATTTTTCTGGGGTCTGTTTCGCAAAGGTTTAATGAAAACTCTGAGGGAAACCGTTCACAAAGGGAGGTAACTCAAACCAGTATAAGAGGGGTAATTCTAGCCTGTTTCACAGAGAAAGGTCACTTAAGCTCTCGAGCAATTACCGTAGTAACAGACTCTATGAAACTAACCTGGTTGGGACCAAGTTTTTCTCAATGAACCTCGAGTTTCTCTCTGTCTCTGCCCTCTTTCAGCCACACGCATGATTTGATTTCCTCATTCATTCATTCAGTCAGTCAATGAAAAAATGACAAATGAATGTCCTTTCGTTAACGATCCAGTGGATGAAGGAGCAACATTACTGTGCAGAGAATTAAATATTCATCGGGAGATTGTTATCAGACCGTGCATTTCTGAGCGGTAACGTTTCACGTCACAGTCCATAATCTACATCCACAACCTAATCCATCCTTACATTACCTACCACGGTTGCACAATTCAGAGATTGGGGACCCATCTCAATGCATTTTGAGAAAATGCAGTAGCCTATGCAAATTTGTGCATTAAAATGCAAGGAAATGACTGAATAAATGTCAGGTATCCACATGCATTCAGTGCACATGTCAGGAGTAGAGTTTCCAAGACAATAACTGGGGACAGAGATGTTGCACATGGTTAATTTGCATACAGGCACAAGATTGACTTGCTTCGCTTGGTAAAACATATTTTGTGAATATTTAATTCTGAATATTGGACATTGTGAGCTTAGAAAACATTTTAGAGGTCATTAAGTCAGAGATCTGCTAATAGGCTACATTCAAACAGTTTTTCCCTGTAATATTGTTGTGATTGCAAAGGACTACATTTAAACTTACGCATTGACCCGGGCAGCAATGTTCTCCCACGCTGTCTCCCTCTCTTTTGCAGCTGCAGCGGTGTTTCCCTTCATTCTAAAAAGCGTTCAAACTCGCCATATGAGCACCTTAAGATTTCCACTTAAAGTGGGGTGAAAAACGCAGCCCTCCTCTTCCCTGTTGCCAGGTGACTTGCCTAATCGGGGCTCCACTGATGCTGGCTTTTAATAGTTGTGGCGCACTCGCATAACTCCAGGTGAAACTACTCTGAGTTGATTAAACCAACTCAAATCAACTGTTCTGGAACCAGAAACTCAGAGTTTCCTATCTCAGAGTAGATCAACTCAGAGTTCAGGGTTACACTCAGAGTTTGTTAAACCTGCTTTGTGAAACGGACCCCTGGTCAGAAATGCATGTGAAGATTCTCAGTCATCCAGGTCAATGCAAAGAGCAAAAAAGAGTCAACTGGACTTGTTTGAGATTGGTTGAAGACATTTCACCTCTCATCATCCAAGAGGCTTCTTTAGTTCTAACTGACTGGTAGAGAGTTCAGGCACTGATGCTCTTGTTTTAGCAGAAAACAAACAAACAACCAAAACCAACAAAACGAAAGGTTTCACTGATTGATTGTTTCTCCTGTCTGACAAAAAATGTCAAAATGTCTCCTAAACCATCTGTCTTCCCTGTGATGAATGGAAAAACTCTAAACTAGTTGTGACATGATCTTATTCACAAGTTAAGAACATGGATATCTACAGATTTAACCTTTGCAAATATGTTTTCTTTGGTCTAATTTGATAAACTTGCATTAGTAATGTGTCCTGTAATATAGACTATTTGGGATCACTGAATGTGGATGTTCTTTAATCATTCCATAATGTAAAAACCCAATCATTAACAATTGAGAATTATTTATTTTCCAAATGTATCAATCATTGTAACAGAAACTAAGAACACTGAAATGAATTTAGACCTTCCCATCTCTGTTCTTCCATTTCAGCTCAACTTCATCTTGTTTGTGAACATTGTGCGGGTGCTGGCCACTAAAATTCGGGAGACAAATGCAGGACGATACAACACCAGGAAACAGTACAGGTGTGAACTCAACTGATTGTGTATATAAAACCACTGACTCACTTTAAGTCCATGGATAGAGCTTGATGTAAATTATGCACTGCAGAATTGTGTTTTCTGATGAGTAGGAAGTCATTATGGTGTTTAGGATAAGATTTCATTTCATTTTCATTTGATTTATTTGGATCTCCATTAGCTGTTACCAATGCAACAGCTATTCTTCTTGGAGTCCATCAAACAGTGACCACGACATAACAATAACAACAACAAAGACAACAATAACAATATACAACACTCACCCCACAATATACAGTACAATACATAGTAGTTTGCAATCACCATACAAACTTACCCAACAATTGTTTTAAAACAAATACAATCATATTTAAGACAACAACATTCAAAACACAACACAGGACCTAGTTCAGTTAACCATATTCACAGACTCATTAATGGTCAGACCAGAACATATTATGTATCAAAATACAACTCAAACCAAACAACACAATATTAAACCTTTCATAATTTTCATAATTTAAAATTTTGATTTTCATTTTAATTTAGGTGGCTGTATCTGCTAAATATCAACAGAACCAGAAAGCTATTCAGCTATGAGATCATTTTTCATTAATAATTTCAACCTGTTTTTGCTTTTTTCTTGAATGATATGCCCAGGCATAGTGTTCCATGTAGCCATGGCTCTGTACACAAACGTTTTTTACAACATATTTGTCCTAACCTTAGGCAGTGTACATCTGCCCTCAGTAGCATGCCTGGTGTTATGGTCATGTTCATCAGAACTGAAACATAAATATTTATATAATACCCTTGGCATTTAGTTACTGAAATATTTCTAATGAAGTGAAATAATGAATCGGTAAATCTGTTTTGTTTTTTTTTACCTTCAACCAGGGGTGCGTTTCCCAAATAACGACGGAAGTTAGCATGAAACCACGGTAGTACGTAGTACTTCCGAACAACCGAACTTCCCCTTTCCATCCGTTTCCCAAAAGTCTCCAACTACCGTACTACTATGTAAGTTGGAACGACGTTAGTTTGAACTTCCATCGTCCGAACGATGTAGTTTCCAGATGTTTCGGAAGCGTTCGGAGAGCACTCGGATCATTCGTTTGCTGAAAGCATGTTGACGAAAGAAACATGGTTTTATTTCCATTAAGCCAGTGTGACATCTTTAGCAACTTTGGGAAATATTCATCAACATGATCATATTCTCTACTCATTGGAAGCAAGAACTGAATGCAGTTTGTTTCATATAATCATAATAAATTGAAGATATAAAATATATACATCTAGCCTATATATACCTACAGCTCATGTTATATTCTGCGGTGGGATAGGACAGTGATTAGAGTGTTTGCACTGTAGTGTGATATCATGACATTTAGTTAGGCATGGGTTCAAATCCTCCTGAGGACGAAAAGATATTTTACTTTTGCTGGCAGATAAGATGTAGCCTAGTAAAATTTCTGACATTGTAATTGATTACTGAGTTGTGTTTTTGCAATATTTGTGAAGATTTAATATCACTTGTTCATCAATTGTTGGTCACTACCTTATTCAATTGGACTGCTTTAATGATGACTTATTTTCAATTAAAAATCTCATGTGTAACTGTATGTTACACACTGTCATTTGCAACTGCACTGTAACCGTCAGACTTATATTTCTGTTTTTATTTTTATCTCATAGTTTATCAAAAATTGCACCTCGAATTATTATCTATTGTCATATTTTATCATAATCTGCAACTTGCATTCATCTTATGTATCTATTACAGTATACATTTTAGTACTTTATCTCTTATTTTATTTTTATCCTCCTGACCCCTGCATGTCCCTGTGTGTTTCCATCTTTCAAGCTGCTGGAATTGTGAATTTCTCTGTGAGATGACTAAAGTATCTATCTATCTATCTAATAATATAATATAATATAATTATTTAATAGTAGGCTATTTAGGTTGTGATCTGAAACTTCTAGGGCTACACAAACATTTGTTTTTAAAACATAACTTGCGTCTTTTCACCTCAGCTGTGAGCTGAAAGTTAAAGTGACATCCTTCATTCATGCTGTATGGGGGATCGTGCATCACAGGGTGCCCAATCCTGATATTTCAAGCCCAAAGAAGAAGAAGAGGACATGACGTCACCTGAACGAACGTTCAACGACAGCTCCATGCTATTCGTTTGAACGACACGCACATGCATCGTTCCAACTGTCCTGGGAAACACTTACGTCGTTCATCGATGCATCGGACTACGTTAGTTGTAAACATCGGAAGTTGCGTCGTTCGGACAATGCTGTTGGGAAACACCTGCGTCGTAGATCCATCGTTCGAACGTAGGAAGTAGCTAACGAAGTTAGCAACGAACCTTTTGGGAAACCCACCCCTGGACAGTTATGCATTGTATTCACATTAGTTCTATATGAACACCGAAGAACGCAACATGCTGCCTTATTTTGAATAATTTGCAGTTTTTTTACAGTAGCACTTGACCACAACTCTGAACAATAGTCCAGATGAGATAAAACAATAGTTTTAATTACATTACCAATTACATTTTGAGATATAGAATCGGAGCATCTTCTTATAACTGAGAGACCTCTGCCCATCTTACTGACTAGTTTATCAATGTGCTTAGACCATAATAGTCTATTATCAACTATTTTACCCAAACGTTTGGTCTCTTGGACCTGTTCCATGCCACATCTTTTATACACAAACTTAATTTCTGCTCATTCATTAACAAATGTTTTGTTCCCAATACCATACTTTTAGTTTTAGCAACATTAAGAACCAATTTATTAGATGTTAGCCATTCAACTACTGATTGCAATTCCTTGTTCAGAGCACTTGCAAGTTCACCAGTTGTATAATGTGCCAAATATATTGTCAAGTCATCAGCATACATAGCTATTTTTGCATTTTTTAGAGTAAAAGGTAATTCATTTGTAAATATAGAATGTAAGAGTGGACCCAGGCAGCTACCCTGTGGAATTCCACAACTACACAGCAAAATCGCCAGTGTTAAATTGACACTGAGAGTGTCAAATTTAACACCAGAAAAGTGTCTATATGTGTCCACTCTTTCAGGTGTTAAATTAACATTTTGAAAGTGTTTAATTTTTAACACTCACCCAGAGTTATTTCAACACTGTAAGGAGTTAAAAATCAACACCAAGTGTTCATAGTACTCTACACTAGTGTCAGTGTTAAAAAAAAATCAACACTCATGGGTGTCTATATGTTTCTACTCTTTTAAGTGTTAAATTTCACTTTTGAAAGTGTTAATTTTTTAACACTCACCCAGAGTTATTTCAACACTATGTTAAAAAATGACACTGGCTAACAACACTCAGGTGTAAAAATGAACCCAGGATGTAGAATGTTGTGGACAACCATCTACTTAAAGCATACATAAAAACACAACATGAAGACAATCTGCGTGAAAACATTTCTGTATTTGCTGGTACACACACACACACACACAGTGAATTAACACAATTAACTTAATTCAGCAGGTTCACATAGTTGCAGTGTGGGATAATGTACATTCTGTCATCAGTGCATGAAAATTGTCTGTCATGAGGCCTGTAGTACACAAGATCATCTACAGAGATCAGTTTATAGATTTATTTTCTCTTCAATATTGAATGCATCAAAGTGATCATCGAAATACATTGTTGAGACTTCACAAGTCAGAAGAAAAGCACTGTCATCTCGAACAATTACACTGTCAATCCTGTTAAACAGAGGCATCTCATTTTTTAACACTGGAGCACACATACATCCCAACTTGATACCCTGTACCATAGCTTTTGACCCAGGAAGTTGTGTAAACATTACAAGACGCATCAACACTTTCATTCAACACCTCACTGCCCTCTAAACTGCTGACCAAGACTGCAGTAATGGGACCAAACTCTAATCTTTTGAAATTAAAGTTCTCAAAATGAAAACCAGTATTTTTGTGATTTTCTTAAAGTTTTTGACAGACTTTTTGAAAAAGTTGTGTTTTCCTTCAAATCTCATGCACCACATGTCTATGAGAGGCCCAACTCTCCTGATGCAGCTTGTGTAATGGATCATTAGGTGGTGCTTCGGAATCAAATTTCGCTCAGGGAAAAGAGATTTAAAAAGCTTGTGATGATCAGTAATGAGATGTTTCAAATAGCAAGGGTACAATGTGGGTACATGGGTTACAATGGGTGAAAACACAATGTTTACAATTTGAAGTAAGAGTAGCAGCAAGTTCCAACAGCTGTCATCCCTGCCAACTAAATCTCCAAATATCAATGCGGTATTGCGCAAAAGGCACCATGACTGAGTAGCATTAAGGCCAAGATCTTTGCTATTGTCATCCAGTTTTAGCCCACTTGGCCTGTTTTTCCTTTGTGTATATTATAGTATAGTAATTAAAACTGATAATTCTCTTGGACAATCAACTCACAGATATGCAGTTTTTAATCATGTACTGAAACAGAAGCTTTAACTCGTATTACACCACTCCTTCGAGGAGATCGTGCATGATATCCACAGCGTAGTTGTCTGTACTATGGAACAGCTGGAGGGAATTGAGCAGACAGGTTCTTTTGACACCAAATGTTGAGGCCAAAGCAGGATTCTGTTGAATGGCACCGCAGTGTTCTGAATGAAGGTCTTTCGTGCGTAGAGTTAAACCTGGATGATCTTCACGAAAAACTGATTGCAACTCTGTCTTATCAGTTAAACAAAATCAACAACAATAAGTTGCGCTAAAAGATTCAACAAAACCAAAAAGGCCATGTACAGCTAAGTTGTCACCAGTCAACTGAAAAACTGAACCCTTCACAGGCGTGGCTGAAAAAGGCAACTGCATTCCTCCTGTCTCTAAAATCTTTAGATCATCAACAAGTGGTTGTAGAATGGGATCAAACCCATATTTCTCTAAGTCCTCTGAGTGGAAGTGGGCTACAATATGGATGTTCATCAACACAGAATTCAGCTTTGGCGGCAAATTTCTCAAAATAAAATAAATACAGCCAAGTTTGTGCACTCCCTTTTTTGATCCTAATGGATTAGCAGTTTTCGAAATCATCGTAGTAGAGCTGGATCTGAAGAGCATGTTCATATTGTGAGAATAAAGGGTGATTCCTGAAGTAAGTGCCATCATTTACATCTCTGTAAAAACCGTCCTTGTGTGGTTTTGCTTTTTGGAAATTGTTACAGAGTTCGTTGTTTCTAAACATAGATGAGAGAGACCCCATGATGGGTACATACATGAACTGATCATTGATGGGAACTTGCCTATATGTGCCAGTTGTTTTGTCTCTGCGGATATCAAAACGCACACCAAGAACATGCTCAACAGGTTCTACGATTTTCCATTTATCCTCAAAATGCCTCATCCGTTTAGATTCTGTGTTAAGACATGAGAAAGGGTTTTCAAGATGGTAAAAACACTATTCAACTTTCTCTACCATTTCTCTAGATGCATCAGGTGACAAACATTCTACAACAGCTTCTTTTGCATGACTGTGGATGTCATTTACCAGTTCCTCCATTGAAATAACTAAACATTGCACAGTGCTTTCAGGAACTCCTGAGGCTTGCACTTGAGCAATAACAGAGCTGCACATGTCCAGTATTGTCTTTTTTTCCATTGGAATGTGTGCGGTGACACTCACAGGAGGCTCCACACTTACTGACTGTGAACCAGAGGCTTCAACATTAGCTACAGGCTCAAAATCAACATTGCTGGCAGGATGCAGATTTATGCGTTCTTCATGTGCTCTTGATAAGTGTCGCTTGTAACCAGAGTATGTGCAAAAAGAAAGAGAACATCCAGGCTCTCCACAGTTCAAACGCAACGACCTTCCTGGGTACAGACCATGCTGAAACTTCAAATGCCTAAATAACACGGAATAAGTTGTGTGGTGTACCTTGCAGATGTAACAGGTGAACGTTGGTGGAAACAGTCAAAGATCCTTTTCAAATCTTATTTGTGCAGAAGTCTTGCAAATTGAATTTTGCCAGTACTGAAACAAAAAAATATAACTTCAATAGGGGTCATAACACAATTTGAAGTTCTACATACACAAACAGTAAAACCCCTGGAAGCATGAACAAACATGACATTCAAATTACCTCCTTGTAAAAATTGTGGGTAGTCAAAGACCTCGTCTGTCTTTGGTACTCTGACCCATTTCCCCATTTATCCCATTTATCAGTCCTTTGTATTCCACAGGGACCAGCATATCCTCACCTTCAAAAGGAACAATGACAGAACACTTTTTCCTCACTGGCCCATTAGCTTGGAGTTTAAGTAACCCTTTGTATACTTTCACAGGCATACAAAGGCCTAAAAGTGCTACATTTAGTGAAACATTTAAAAGCAAAAATCTGATCAGATATTAGTCTGTGGTCTTATTTTCGGGTGAATAGATGAGAATTGTATATTTCTCAATTTTGCATTGACTAACGGATGCCTGGTTCACATGGGACGCCGCTGCGCGCGCACAGGTGCTCAGCTGTTAACACATAAAGCGTCTTCTGCTGCGCTCTTTCCGCGCAGGTCAAACATCGACTTTGCTCGGCAGTGCTCGGCTGTATCCGTCTGCTCTCAGTTTTCCACATTTACGAGCGGTAAACACAAAGCGTTTGGAGGGATGTCTCATTTCTCTCCCTCTAGGCTGTGTGTGTGTGTGTGTGTGTGTGTGTGTGTGTCTGTCTGTCTGACTGTCTGTCTGTATGTCTGTCTGTCTGGATGTGCGTCTGTTTATCTCTCTTGTGTTTAGACCCGACTACGGACAATCTTCATTCAATGTATTTTATTTTGAAAATAGACCGGATTCTCTCACATCTTCTGTTCCCGACTTCCTGTCTGTGTCTGGTCCGATCTGCTCTGTCCAGCTTTACAACTGGCGCTTGCGGTGCGCGCGACTTGCGCAAAAAATAGAGAGAAGCGCGTTATGTGAACCGTCACATAAGTTTTTTTTGAACAATATGTTTATTAACATTTTCTTACATACACATACATTTGTATATACGTACATACATGTAATTATATCAAATATATAGGTCTGTGCTTTAACGAAAGCACCTGTTATGGTACAAATGTCATAAACAGAACAAGACCAAGCAAACAAACATTACATATACACATCACTAACATTCACTTCTCAGCCATAAAACATTTTATACATAATTTAAGGGCTCAATACAGTTGCGGGTATTCAAACTCTTTAGTCCTGTTGTAAGGTTTACATAACTACTTATTCCTCCTCATTGTCATTTGCTAAATCAATACCATTAACAAACATATTAAATGGTTTCCATATCTCTTCGAACATATCTTGCCTTCCTTTTTGTATGTATGTCACTCTCTCCAAAGGAAAAGTTGCCAACATCTGTTTCACCCAATACATAACACTTTGTCTGCTGATCTTCTTCCAAAACATTGCAATGGATCTTTTGGCATGTAAAAGACACATATCTATTAGTATTTGTTGACTTTTGTTGTATTTATGACTTTTTGGGTAAAGACCTAAGACAAAGAGCGCGGGATCCATTGGAATGTTTTTTGAAATAATTTTTTCTATTGCTCTTTTAACCTCTTCCCAAAAAGATTTTATCTTGTTGCATTGCCACATACAATGGGATAATGTCCCCTGCGCCTCAGTGCATTTTGTACATGTATCCGGAATATTCCTATTGTATTTATTTAACTGAACTGGCGTAATATAAATTCTCATCAGCCATTTATAATGTAACAGTCTAAATCTGGTGTTGATTGATTGGGTGTGAGCCTTAGTGCATATATATTGCCAGTCCTCTGATGATATATCTGTGCCTAGATCTTCCTTCCATGCTTCTCGTTTATGATCTGCATTTTCAACCGATTTTGATAACAAATATTTATATATCTTTGCTATAGCACCTTTACTTAAACTGTCCTCAGATATATTTTTTTCTAAGTCAGAAGCTGAGGGTTTGGTTAGAAAACCATTTTGGCTCACCCTAATGTAATTTCTAAGTTGGAGGAATTTAAAGAAGTATTTTTTATCTATGTCATATTTATATCTTATTTGTTCGAATGATAACATGGTATCGGTCAGATAAAGATCCTGAATTTTCTCTAGTCCCTTTAATGCCCACCGTCTAAACACAGCATCTGTTCTTCCCGGTGTAAAACACTGATTTCCTCAAATAGGAGTGTACTGAGATAAACAACTTGTTTCTTTTGTATTTTTTTTTACTTCAAACCATACTCTTATCATATTTTTGACAATTGGGTTAGTGGTTTGTTTTATCAAGTTTGGCAATGTATCAGAGTAGAAATACACTGGTAAAGGCAAACGCAAACATTCTGATTCCATTTCTTTCCATTGTGGGACATCCTCTGTTGCAAAATAAAATTTAATAGTCCTTAATTGTACTGCCCAATAATACCATGTTATATTTGGACATTTTAAACCTCCCTTACCGTGTGGTAAGTGTAACAGGGAAAGCCTAATTCTAGCTTTGTTGTTTTGCCATATAAACCCAATAAATAACTTTCTTATTTTCTTTAAAAAAAACATCTGGTGGAGACAACGGAATATTCTGAAATATAGAGATATAATATCTTAGGAAGTGTATTCATGAGGACTTGGAGTTATTAACCGTATATCCTGAGATGCCACCAAATGTTTTTATTATTTCCATCAACACAGGAATAGTTCTACCAAGGTGTGAGATGAAAAGAATAACGTCATCTGCATATAACGCTAATTTATGTTCTGTATGACCTATCGTTATTCCAGCTATTCCAGTATGAGTACGTATAGCTATTGCTAATGGCTCAATCGCTAGAGCGAACAACAGCAGAGATAGGGGGCACCCTTGACGGCATCCTCTTTTAATTGTGATTGGCTCTGATACATTTTTGTTTGTTAATATTTCTGCTGTAGGGTTTAAGTACAGCAGCTGAACCATTTTAAAAAGGTATTGCCACACCCAAACCTTTCTAAGATGTTAAAGAGATAAGGCCACTCCACTTTATCAAACGCTTTTTCAGCATCTAAAGGAAGGAGGGCCTTATCAGAGGGGTCTTTTAAGCCTTGAACAACATTAAGGACCCTTCTAACGTTATGGAATCCTTGGCGTCCTTGAATAAAACCATTTTGATCCCTATGTATTATACTAGGTAATACTTCTTGGAGCCTTCTTGCTAAAATTTTGCACAAAATTTTAAGGTCAGAGTTTAATAAGCTTATAGGTCTCATATTTTCACATCTGTTATTAGGCTTTCCCGGTTTTGGCAACAGTGTTATTACAGCACCGCTCATTGATTTTGGTAAGCTACCATTATGGAATGCTTCTAAAAACACTTCTAGTAATGGTTTCAGTAATTTGGACTTAAATCTTTTATACAGATCAATTGGTAATCCATCCGGGCCTGCACTTTTGCCCGCCTTCATACCCTCAATAGCCATGCCTATTTCCTCCTCTTTTAGGTCTGCCTCCAGCACTTCTACAAGTTCAGCAGAGATAGTTGGAAATTTCAATTTATCCAAGAACGAATTTTGGGATTGTGGGTCATGTTCTACCTGAGATTTATATAAATTCTCATAGTATTTTCTAAATTCCTTATTTATTTCAATAGGATCTACTATCACATCCCCGTTATTGTTCTTAATTCAAGCAATGCTTTTCCTTGTTTCCAACTGTTTTATTTGCCAGGCCAGCAGTTTACCGGGCTTTTCCCCTTGTTCATAGAATGTTTGATTAAGCCTAAGCATATCTGAGGCTGCCCTATCTGCAGATAGTTTATTAAACTCCGCTCTTAAGAGCAATAACTCCTTTTCTGCGTCAGGGGTTCTATTTTTAAAAACCTGATCTTGGAGAGCTTGTATTTTAGATTCTAATTGTTGTCTCTTTTGGCGTGATTTTCTAGTTTTGGATGAGGTATAACTAATTATGTGTCCCCTTAAAAAGGCTTTAAAAGCATCCCACTTAATACTTGCTGTTGTTTCATTTGTGTTATCTTTAAAATAATTATCTATCTCATTCCCAATGTATTTGATAAAATTTTCATCAAGTAGCCATTTCTTATTTAGACTCCATCTCGGTGGATCTTTTACAAGACTCCTATCCACATAAGTCAAACAGCATGGACCATGATCTGATATTAATATGCTGCTGTAATAACAATCCTGTATTTTAGAAACCAGTGTTACAGATACCAAAAAATAGTCTATACGTGAGTATGTCTTAAACGTACCGGAATAGCAGGAGTAAGCAATATCATTGGGTTTCAGGTATCTCCATATGTCCAACAGATTCAACTCTTTAATAAAATGGTTGATAGTTATTCTACTTCTATTATGAGTTTGGTCAACACCTGTGGATCTGTCTTTCAATGGGTCCAATGTGCAGTTCCAGTCCCCTGCAATTATATATTCTCCTGGGAGAGATGCCAGTGTTAGAAACAGATTCGTAAAAAAGCTGGGTTCATCTGCATTTGGCCCATAGATGTTTACTAAATTCAAGTTAGCTGAGAGCAGAGATCCCTGTATGATCAAATATCTTCCATATTTTTCCTTAATTACATCAGAGACTTGAAAAGGTTATGGATAGATCCTGGATCAATCCTATCCGCTTCTTGTTGAAAAAAAAAAGGAAAACATCAAATAATCAACCCTCCTTGCTCCTTGCCACATTATGCAAGTATAAACACACCTGAGCGTAGAGTATAGCCTATAAGCTAAGTAATTTACCAGGCTTTAGTATACTGGCGTGACCTTCAGCCTGTGTAGTTTATTCAGAATTAAAGGAGAAAAGGAAACAGAAAAAAAGGGAAAAACAGATGAGTGCCTTAAATAAAATAAAACTGAGGGCAGTACTTGATATAAACGCATTCATGGGGCGGAGATAAACACTCTGAGTAAAATATAATAGGCCTATATTGACGCAAACTTAAATTCTTACCGCTGCTTAGTTTACTAACGTTACCATAACTAAGGGCATAGAAACATAATAAAATAAAGTCGAGTGCAACGCTCGGTTTAAGTGCGATCAGAAATTACCATAGTCTTTCACGGTACCGTCCCTCTTGTGCATGATCATGATGTAAGCAAACTTATTTAACTTACATTATGCGCACTATAGCTGTCAGTCATTATTTCCTCCATGTTCTTCTTTGATCTTGTTTATGAACTCCTGTGCCTCCGTCGGCATATTGAAGATGTGTGTTTGCTCTCTGTATGTTACCACCAGTTTTGCTGGCGGTATTATGCCATGTCTGAGTCCCAGGCTTCGCAGCTGCTGACGCACAGTATCATATTTTTTCCGTTGTCTGTGCACCTCAGTTGCCAAGTCGTTGTAGAATCTGATGTGCTTGTTCTTGTAAAGAACGTCTTTCTTTTCCTTGGCTGCTTTCATCACCAGCATTTTCTGCTTATAGTTCTGAAACTTCATAATCAGAGTTCTCGGTGGGTCTCCAGCGTCTCGTCTTAGCCCGACGCGGTGTGCCCTTTCCAACACTATTGGGCACCGCAGAGGAGCTAGATCCAGCGCCTCCGCTAGCCAGCCTTCCAGAAACGAACAGGGATCCGGGACTTCAGCTCCCTCAGGCAGATTCACCAACCTCATATTATTCAGCCGCGATCGTGTTTCCATGTCGATAACTTTCTCTTCCAGAGATTTGTTCCTTTTTTCCAGCGTCTGCACCGTCTCTTTTAACTTAGTCTGCTCGTCTTCCACCGTGGATAGTCATGTTTCCGCCTCTTTTATTTTTTCAGTGCAGTCAACCGGTTCTTTCCTTGTTTCCTCAACTACCGTCAGAATCCCATCCAGTCTGGTCGAGAATTCGGACTGTAGGCTACGTATTGCCAGCAGTATTTCTTCTTTAGCCCCACAGAGCTCGCTTTCACAGTGCTCCTTAGCTGCTGAGTCGCGATTAGCATCTTTGCTAGTATTGCGCTCCATGCTTTGCATCCCGAAGCTAGTTAACTTCGCCTGCGTCGGTGTTTTCGCTCTATCCTTGCTTGTTCTTCCAGTATTTGGCATCACCTTGTCTTATCCGGCGTTCGCCTATGTTTTCAAATTTAAACTTGCAATTTACATCAGGATTCGTTCAAGATTGTGGCGGAGCGGAGTTGAACGTGACCTTCTAGCTCGCGGCCATAACCGGAAGTTCACCGTCACATAAGTTAACATGGGCGCCGATCTTAAACTCGGTGCGCGGCGCTTCTGCTTCCGCACGCGGCACGTCCTGTGTGAACCAGGCGTTACTCCCCATCGCTCGGTTCTCGTCGCCGCCTCCCGTCGGCGCAACTTTTTGCGGAGGATCTCCTCGTACATAGCACAACGTAATGACAACAAGACGTGTGGACATTGTGATGACACTGGAGACAGACATCCTAGCTTTCAGTTGCAAAAAGAATTAAAGATTTAGCTCCTGTAGTTTTCTTTCTAGTGCGATAGAAACTCATTGCAGCTGACATTGGGCCGGCCGACCATTTTGGCTTATAATGTGACTCTGAAAAATCATTGAAACGTTACCTGGTCTCTTCGCGCTCCCTCGTCGTGCTCCTGTGTCCTCTGGTTCAATCACCCGAAAGTCGATAAACTTCTGTAGGAGCAAGTGGAAAAAAAAGAAATGCAGCGACGCTCATTATATTCACCCTGTTGCCGGACAGCCTGTATGCTAATTACTGTGTTTATGCTAGCAATCGGCAAGTTCGACAAAAAAAGTTTTAAAATAGTATGACACACTTACTGATACAATATTTTCATACAAATGCAATTCCGTTCACACTTAGAAGTTATTACTCATGCTGATATCAACCTAAAACTTTAAAATTTGTCCAACACGCACTTACCGCAATAGTCAGAAAATGGCGTCGGTGGCAGAGTTTCGAAATTTCTTCACAGGAAGTTCAAGGGCGTGGTCAACTTTAGACTCAGAGTGTAGAAGTTTTGTAACGCCCAAAATCAACAACACTTTATGAAATCCACTCTAGAAGTGTTAGTTTTAATAAATTAAGTGTAAAAATAACACTGATCTCTGTTTATTTACACTAACACTGAAAAATTAACACCGTCAGTTTTGCTGTGTATTTTATTTCAGAAAAACTTCCATTAAAGAAGACTGTTTCCTGTTTGTTAAGTAGCTCTTCAACAAGAGTATTGCAGTCGGACAGAAACCACAACATTTGAGTTTTTATAATAGCAAATTGCAGTCAATAATATCAAACGCTGCACTAAAGTCCAGTTATACAGCTCCTACCAAGTTCTTATCGTCTATCGTCTCTAAGCCAATCATCTGTCATTTGAGTAAGTGCAGTGGCAGTGGCATGTCCTTCTCTATAGGCATGTTGGAAATATGTGTTCAAAGAATTAACTGAAAAATAACTTTGTATTATGATTATGGATAGGATTATGATAGATTGGAAGAATTGAGGATCAAATTGTTCAGAACAATTGAATTAAATTGAACATTTGTGACTCGTCTGTTCATGTTGTCCTGTCTAGTTACAATTTTATTTTGTAGAAATGGTGTCTCCCTCTTGTTTGAGATGACTTTGCCTCCTCTCCTCCTCTGTGATTGTCTTTCCTCACCTTGATTGTTTCCAGCTATGACTCCCTTCCTCATGTTTAAATTGTCCTGTCACCCCCTGTCCACTGTGGGTTTGTCTTGCCCCATGTGTCTTGATAAATATTTTGCCACACAGTGCTGCCTTTAGAAAGAGTTTTTTGGGTTTTTGTTACTTTATCAAATTAGTTAATTACGTACCACCTTGTGATCGTCTTAGTTTACTAGTTTTGTTCTTTCTTCCTTGTGAGTTTCCTAATATATTGTAGTTACTCTGACCTCCTTATGAGCATCCCTGTTTGATTAGAATTTGCTATTGCTATCAGGAGAGCCTGATGGAGAGCCTCTCCGTCGTCTCTGGGCGCAGGAATTTTTTTTTTAACTGTCCGTCAATCCGTCAAGGGAAGACGGAGACGACAAGGGCTGTGACTGGTCCTCTAGTTGCACCCTGCTGTGAAATGCAGTCCCTCTCCCTACACAGACACAGACAGGCAGGTCTCCTCTGCAGCAGCGCAGATAAGACAGAAACTAAAGTATTGATTAGCCTTGTGAAAGGCAAACCAAACACATTCAACCTGCTCAAAAAATCCATTTAATTCATTTAGTAATTATGGCTGGGGTATATTTCCACAGAACATACCGAAAGTTGTTGGTTTGCGTTCGCTATTATCCTATTTTGTGTTGAAAAGAAAAAGGAAGAGGAGTTTTAAAGACTGAAAGCAATTGATGTTGTTCTCTTCTATCTCCCCCACAAATAATTAAATCATAAAATAGTATTTTCTCCTGCTTTTATTTGTGATATTAAGGCGAATTGCTTCACTTTCCGAGGGGGTGCATTTCAGTGCAGGGCTGCACAACACACATCACAACGGAGAACTGCGAGGGCTCGAAGGGTCTCCATAGCTACGGAGTCGGATAACGTATTACGCAGTCGGAGAAGTATATTCCAGCCTTTAGAGTTAGCCTCCGAGTGAGCGTCTTTAGTTGTAATTTCATTTTTGGGTTTTCCCCTTTATTCCACATCCAAACTTACATTGACTTTGTCTGTCCACGCTGTCTGCCTTGTTATTAATCAGAATATGTCCTTTGATGCTCTTGTATATTGTTATTGTCTGCACATTAAAATAAGGCGAAAGGAACACATGTTGTTTGTAAGCCTTAAAGGAGGCTGGTGATAGTCAACATTTGTGTGATGCATCACAGATACGTTTTAGCTATCTAGCATATCTACACACACACACACACACATTTACTTAAGTCACTTTTGGGGAATTTAGGTATTTTTACCTCCCCTTTGGGGACAAATTTTGATTTCCTAAAAACTTACCCAAAGCCTAACTACACCACTAACCCCCTAATCCTAACCTTAATCTCAACCTTACCCTAACCCTAACCACTGACCCAAAAATCAAGGTTTGAACATTTGGGGATATGGATTTTGTCCCCAACTGCACATGCCGTCCCCAGTCAACTAGTATTAAGTCAAGTGTGTGACCCCAAAGTGGACATAAGGCAGAACACACACACACACACACACACACACACACACTCTATTCTTCACCCCTGCAGCCAAATATGTCACATTTCATGCACAGAGAAAAAATGCAAATGAGACATAAGAAACAAAGCGATTTGAAAAAAAACAAAGTTAATATAACATAGAATGAGACATAATTTCATTATTGAATAAACCTATTCACCAAATAAAATTGCAAAAAAAACATTTTTTTACAACTTTACAATCAAGGCTTACATCCATCCATTATCTACCGCTTATCCACATAGGGTCGGGGCTGGAGCCTATCCCAGCTGTCTTAGAGCGGAAGGCAGAGTACACCCTGGACAAGTCGCCACCTCATCGCAGGGCACATAGAGACAGACAACCACTCACACTCACACCTACGGTCAATTTAAATTAGCCAATTAACCTAATCCCCATGCATGTTTTTGGATGGTGGGAGGAAGCTGGAGTACCCGGCGAGAACCTACGCAGACACGGGGAGAACATGCAAACTCCACACAGAAAGGCACGGGGCCCGGGATTTGAACCCCGGACCTTCTTGCTGTGAGGCAACAGTGCTAACCACTACACCACCGTGCCACCTCAAGGCTTACATTAGTGTTATATTCCATGTAGACAGATGTGTAGTAATATGTCTTGTTAACTCTTTGAGTGATTGAGCAGGCCAAGGCATGGTGCGAATGTTGTGGTTCTCCATCCAGGCTTTAACTGACCTTGCCGTGTGGCAAGGGGCATTGTCTTGTTGGAAAATCCAGTCATTCGAGGCAGGAAAGAGTTTTCCAGCTGATGGAAGAAGACTGTTTTCAAGGGTAGTCCTGTACTTGACCTGGTTCATTCGGCCTTCACACAATTGCATTTGCCCTGTTCCACTCAGACTGAAACAACCCCAGATCATGACTGATCCACCCCCATGTTTTACTGTAGGGGCAAGACAGTCTGGGTTGTAAGCTTCTCCAGGCTTCCTCCTAACCAGTAAGTTGGCTGGAGTGGGCATCAATTCAAAATTGGATTCATCACTGAAGAGAACCTTAGCCCAATCATCAACAGTCCAATCCTTGTGGTCTCGAGCAAAGAGTAACCGGGCCTTCCTCTGCCTTTCATTGATGAAGGGCTTCTTGCGTGCTCTGTGTGACTTCAAACCAGCTTCAACAAGTCGGTTTCGAACTGTCCTTGCCGAGCAAGTCACATTTCTCGACAGTGCCCACTCATTTTTAAGGTCCCTGGAGGTCTGACGACGATTCTTGACACAGGAACGGATGAGTGCACGGTCATCTCGTGGGGTAGAAAGATGTTTCCTGCCATGGCCAGGTAGCAATTTGGTAGTGCCATGTTCAGCTTGTTTTTTTTTTGTTGTAATGAACGGCTGTCTTGGAGATCTTCAGTTTTTACTCTACCTGTCTCTCACTCATGCCAATTTCCAGCAGTGCCAAGATTGCTGCCTTTGTTGCTTCACATAATTCTTTTGTTTTAGGCATTATGTGAGAGCTGACAACTTCTGAGTTGTGCTACGGCTTGAATGTAAGCAGGAAACCACTCTAGGCCTTTGCATGGGCAGTGCTGCTTGTGACATGAAATGGCCTCTTATATACCCTGGGAATCAATTAAGCTTAAGAATGTCAAATAGGACATAAAGTATATATGTGACCAGCTGCATTTTTGTTGTGTTCTTTGTATATATACGTTTAGTGGTACCAGATATTAGAATGAACAAGAAATTGAAGAAAACAAGGGTGGTCTAATAATTTTTCCATGACTGTATATATATATATATATATATATATATATATATATATATATATATGATTTATATATATATATATATATATATATATATATATATATATATACGTATATATATATATATACGTATATACATACACATATATATATATTGCCAAAAGTATTCGCTCACTCATCCAAATAATCAGAATCAGGTGTTCCAGTCACTTCCATGGTCACAGGTGTATAAAATCAAACACCGAGGCATGCAGACTGCTTTTACAAACATTTGTGAAAGAATGGGTCGCTCTCAGGAGCTCAGTGAATTCCAGCGTGGAACTGTGATAGGATGCCACCAGTGCAACAAATCCAGTCATGAAATTTCCTCACTCCTAAATATTTCACAGTCAACTGTCAGCTGTATTATAAGAACGTGGAAGTGTTTGGGAACGACAGCAACTCAACCACGAAGTGGTAGGCCGCCTAAACTGACGGAGCGGGGTCAGTAGATGCTGAGGCGTATAGTGCGAAGAGGTTGCCAATTTTCTGCAGAGTCAATCACTGCAGACCTCCAAACTTCATGTGGACTTCAGATTAGCTCAAGAACAGTGCACAGAGAGTTTCATGGAATGGGTTTCCATGGCCGAGCAGCTGCATGCAAGCCATACATCAACAAGTGCAATGCAAAGCATCGGATACAGTGCATCGGATACTCCATCTGGCAATCTGATGGACGAGTCTGGGTTTGGCGGTTGCCAGGAGAACGATACTTGTCAGACTGCATTGTGCCAAGTGTAAAGTTTGGTGGAGGGGGGATTATGGTGTGGGGTTGTTTTTCAGGAGCTGGCCTTGGCCCCTTAGTTCCAGTGAAAGGAACTCTGAATGCTTCAGCATACCAAGACATTTTGGACAATTCCATGCTCCCAACTTTGTGGGAACAGTTTGGAGCTGGCCCCTTCCTCTTCCAACATGACTGTTTACCAGTGCACAAAGCAAGGTCCATAAAGACATGGATGACAGAGTCTGGTGTGGATGAACTTGACTGGCCTGCACAGAGTCCTGACCTCAACCCGATAGAACACCTTTGGGATGAATTAGAGCAGAGACTGAGAGCCAGGCCTTCTCGTCCAACATCAGTGTGTGACCTTACAAATACGCTTCTGGAAGAATGGTCAAAAATTCCCATAAACACACTCCTAAACCTTGTGGACAGCCTTCCCAGAAGAGTTGAAGCTGTTATAGCTGCAAAGGGTGGACCGACGTCATATTGAACCCTATGAATTAGGGATGGGATGTCACAGGCAGGTGAGCGAATACTTTTGGCTATATATATATATATATATATATATATATATATATATATATATATATATATGGTTAGTAGCACTGTCGCCTCACAGCAAGAAGGTACCGGGTTCGAATCCACACTTCACAGTTTTGAAGATTTGTAGAGAAACCATGTAACAACACTGCAACTGCTGCACATGAAAGTATAGTATGGATGGGTAATTTTGCACATTGTGGCATTGTGGCCCGGCATAAATAATGCTTTGATTTGAATTAACTGGCAACATTTAATATGCTAATAGGAAAAATGCATACAATCCTAAATAAATCCGGATGGTCTCCCTAAATTAAAATGAGGAAGTATCGCTCAGGAGGGCAGTATGATCTGTATGTGCCCTTGGCTGATGGTTGTGTGACACTGACACTGGTTTGAACATGACAGAGATAGACTGTACAAAGATGCTTTTAAATCAGTGGATGAAATCAAGGATTTGTATTTCACAAAGTATTGCTTGGAATGATCTCTGTGTTACCTCCTCTAGTCTGTTAGTATTATAATACTATAGTTTGTATGAAAAGTAATACAAAAACAATATAGCAATGTGTTGTTTGTACAGGGCTTTAAGATATTCCACAACCAAGAACCATAACTACGTTCAAATACCCCAAACTGAGAGTGTTGAATGGAAGTTGTCGTTGCTCACTGGGCAGTATCTTTTGATTTTACAAGATAAATCATGAAACATGAGTGAGTAAAGCACAGGACCAGAATACAATGCTCTACGGGATCACTACAGATTTCCCAAAGCAAAGCACTGAAGAAAACTCAGCTAAAATATATACAGTCTATTTCTCCACCAGGTCCCTGGAATTTTAATTTAAACATCTGTTACTTCTTGATTTTGAGCAGAAATTAGATGATGTCAGCAAAATAGACAAAAGCTTAATAAGCTTTGGGAAAGAGAGATCCAGAGTTAGTTTGAGGGATGTGTAATGCCCGTTTATGGGCAGCACGGTGGTGTGGTGGTTAGCACTGTCGCCTCACAGCAAGAAGGTACCGGGTTTGATTCCCGGCCCGGGTCCTTTCTGTGTGGAGTTTACATGTTCTCCCCGTGTCTGTGTGGGTTCTCTCCAGGTACTCTGGCTTCCTCCCACCATCCAAAAACATGCATGGGGATTAGGTTAATTGTCTAATTTAAACTGACCGTAGGTGTGACTGTGAGTGTGAGTGGTTGTCTGTCTCTATGTGTCCTGTGATGAACTGGAGACTTGTCCAGGGTGTACCCTGCCTTTCACCCTAAGACAGCTGGTATAGGCTCCAGTTCAGTTTGATATGAAACTCAAATTGTTTACAACGAAGAAAACTTGCTTTAAATTCATTTTTGTTTTTGCATTGACACACACAAAGCTTATATACTGACCAAAACTTCCAACACAACATATTGTACAGCATATTGTACCAAATTCAAGTGACATGCCAACAACACATATCAGATATGAAGCTGAAGATTTGAATGCAGTGTAATAGCGCTCTTGCCAATTGCAGACGGACATGGAGTGCTGGAGTCAACAGCAGACCACGGCAGGGACGTCAGCTGTGCAAACCGGCCTCACGCAAGCGGTTACGTACTGTTTGGTCGCTGATTCTGTTCTGATGTGGACCTCTGGTCTGTGCTGCAGTCACTGTAGCTGGCAGGAAATGGGTTCTCAGATGTTGAAGACGAATATGGTGGTCCTGCCGAGGGGTGGTGACACGTGGCCTGGGAGCTCGTGGTCGGTCGTTAGTGCGCCCGGATTCATTATACCGGTTCCATAGACGCGAAATGGTCGACACATGAACACATGAAGGCCATGGCAACACGTCTCTGTGCCATTCCAGCTGTCAGCATACCAATGACCCTTTCTCTCTGATTTTGATGTAGTGATGCCATGGATGAACGTTTCACCAGGACAATGTAAATGAGTACTAAAGATGGCCATTGATACAGCTACTTATTGACCAGGTTTTAAAAGGACTGGTGATTAAGATCTGCTCAGTTTCATCAGGGCTGACAAATTCTAAGGATGTGCAGCAGGTGGAACAACATGGAGGCACACAGCAAACAAAAGCAAATCCTTTCAGATTTCATGTGATATTTTGTGTGTTATAACTCAAATTCATTGTTTGGCTTTGTGTGCCCAAAATTTCTCAATCATGGGAGTGTTGCATTGGAAGTTTTGGTCAGTATATTTATGTTACATTGTTTCCATATATTTTAGCCCAAGCATAACACTTTTCCTAAACCACAGTGGCTTTGTTGCCTAAATCTAAATGAATGATTTTGGTCATGAAACTTAACATTCAATGTCACTGCAATTTTGTTGTGGGGTGTACAAATGGCATGCAAAATGCAAAAGCATAAAATGCATCATAGTGACACATGGCATGAACTCATTGTTCTTCATTCATTAAAATAGTTAATTTTTTTCAGTGATATTACATTTATTGTAAAGATCATCTCTAAGTCCTGCCACAGGATAAAAATGAAATAAATAATAATAAAAATGTAAACGATATTCAGTGGTTCTTATTCTCAGATAGCAGGGTGTCCTCTTAGAAATATTTCTCTGTGTGTCCACAGGAAATTGGCGAAGTCCACCCTTGTGTTGGTGCTGGTGTTTGGCATCCACTACATCATCTTCGTTGGGATGCCCCACACATTTGAGGGACCAACCTGGGAGGTACGCATGTACTGTGAGCTCTTCTTCAACTCCTTCCAGGTACACAGTTCTTGTCTGCAGTCGCTGATACGTTTTGTGAAAATCTGCCCTGAAACTAAATTCACTTTTTGTCCATGATGGCTTTTTATGAAAGTGCATTATTTGGAGCACTTTGGTGTCAGTAAGGCAACAGTTACTTACATACTTACAGAGTAACTCTACTCTCTCTCTCTCTCTCTCTCTCTCTCTCACACACACACACACACACACACACACACAGTGTAGCTCATTTTCCTCTTTGACATTTCATGGTGGGTGACTGAATCAAGACAGTACTTCGTTATTCTGTGAAGCGGCTTGATAACGAGTTTGATTCAGTCATAATTCAGCTCTGATTAAGTTTAAATGACTGAGTTGAAATTATGTTTATGTGTGACCATAACCCTTTGACAGCTAAGCCTCAAAATTTATGACTTGGAAATTATAATATCTGGCAATTATTTGCAATTTACTGCATGTTATAAGTTTAAAAACGCCAAAAAAAACACAAAAGGGAATTTGATTTTAGAACAAAAACAATGCAATTGAACATGAATAACATATTTTACATGTTAAAGTTTAAATTTGAAAGGTATGAAAGTTATTTATGATACAGTTTTATGAGGCTTTGTCTCTAAATGTGCAAAAATTACCCATAAAATGTAAACTATATACAGATTTCTTACCATAGAGAACAAAGCAGCTGCTACAGTAATGAAATTACCATAATGACACCATATTGGCTGTGAAGAGCAACCTCTCAGCTTTCACAAACTGTTGAATTTTTTTTTTTTTCCGATAGCATAAACCGCTACGTAATTTATGGTAATCCAAAGTGTGCATGTACAAGGTGTCATTAGTGTTAAAGGGTTAAACATATTAGCTAAAATACAGTTCATACCGAATCAGGATTTGTTTTTGGCCTTGGTCTGTGGTTACTGTGTTGAATTTGTATATCTGCCCATGAGCTGTTGTAATGAACATTTTCTGGAAGAGAACTTCCGTGGAGAAATTAAAAATAAGTAGCCTGACAAGCCAGATTATGACATCAAATGTATAGTCTGAAGACAGTCCATAGGCAGAGTTGAAGCCTGTGTGTTAGAACTTGGCTACACGACAAGAAAGAACCCAAATGCACGACTCAAAAAATGAAAAGTATCAAACAAGGATTTATTAATGGAAATAAACAAGAACAACAGTATAGGGAGGAATTAACACTCTAACCTGACTATCTGGAAAGGGAAACAGAAAAACATCAGTGTACACGCTATCAAAGTTATCAACAAAAATCACGGCTATGAAAATTATCATCACAAAACCTTGAGGCTATCTAGAGCTGCTCTAAGGGGGAAATTAACTTAACAAAACTCGCTCACAAACGGTGAGGAAAAGGTGACTTTACAAATTAACAGAAAGTGCTCACAAAGGTGAGGAAACCAGGGACAAGATTACTATTGACAAAAAGCGCTCACAAAGGTGAGGGAAACACTACGTTAGAGAAAAACACCTAACACAGAAGACTAACCACAACCTAACACAGACTATACAAGGGGAGACAAAGTGACAAAGGAAACAAACAGCTCAAAACACAGACACTAATGGGGAAACCTGACTTGACCGATCGACGTGGAAGATGGCGGGTAGTTTGACACGGAGACACATAAATACACTAGGTAATGGGGAACAGCGGGAAACAATCAGCAGAGGCAGGAAACACGGGGCAGGAAGAGTGAAGCTGAAACACAAGGGAAGACAATTAATTTCAAAATAAAACAGGAAGTGATAAGACCAAATGACAAGACTGAAATAATAATCACACTTAACTTCACAGGCATGACACTGTGTGTGGGACCAACCGTTCAAACTGCCTCTGCACGTAATAGGCCAGTGCTATGACCAATCAGAGCAACGGACAATGTGACGAATTCAGAGAATTCAAATCCTTTTAGCTAGTGATGGACAAATGAAGCTTCATGAAGCACTTGTGATATTTTTGACTCCTCGAGATGGTTTAAAGAAAAAGGTGTGTATACTGGAAATTTACTAAATTTCCATTACATCTTTAAACCAAGTGCACCATCTAGAGGAGTCAGAAAATACCACAAGTGCTTCATGAAGCTTCATTTGCCCATCACTACTTTTAGCTACCAGTGGAGCCAGCTGGTATGTTATATTATATTATACTGGAGCTTCACACTGACAGTCTAACAGGCTGCTCAGTGAGTAAAGCAGAACGCGACAGGCAAATAAATAGCGAGTCGACGCGGGTCGACACGGCTCAACTTTCACACTGTAGCCAAGTCAAGCCGATAAACTCATGGGTCGATTGCAGAGTCATCGACCCGTGTGTAAAAGGGGCTTTAGATAGTGTTGTGTCGTTCGCGAACAATTCGTTTGAAAGAACGAATCATTTGAGTGAACGAACTGAACTGAATCACTTCCTGAACTGATTCATTCCTTTCTCAGTTCACTTGAGCTCAGTCTCAGCGTGGTGGCCAGGAGTTGAACTGCCTCGTTCGTTAGTTCATGACTCGTGAATCTTCGATGAACGACCTAGCCAGCGAGGGGAGGTGGGGGGGGGGACTCACGACGACGAGTAAGGGCTTCCTCGGAGGAAGAAGACAGCGTCCTCCTCCGAGGAAGCCGATAGAGTCACTCAGTCAGTCCCACTTGGAGGAACTAGAAGCGGGGGATACACTGAAAAAAATCTAAATCTTCCCAAGAATATTTGTTTTATTTCTAGTCAAATTATGTCTTTACACTTAATCATTTCAGACAATATCACTTAGAACAAAATTTGCACTAAGACGGAAGGCCTAGTTTCTCAGAAATTGTCTTATTTCAAATCTTATTGAGACATTTTCACTTGGTCCGTTGGCAGATTGTTTGCTGAATTCAAACATTTTTTTTGCTTGAATTTTTTACTTGAATTAAGCAAGTGCAAATGTTGTTCTAAGTGATATTGTCTGAAATTAAGTATATAGACACAATTTGACTAGAAATAACACAAATATTCTTAGTAAGACTTCGATTTTTTGCAGTGTAAGCTCTCATGGCGCTGACATGTTTCTCTGAACTAACAGCAATCTCGGTGATTCGGTTAGCAGATCTTTTGAACAGATCTTTTTAATGAATGATTTGTACAGATTCAATTCAGTCAAAAGAACTGTTTTGCCCATCACTAATATTAGACTTTTGCTGTAGACAGCAGGCAAAACAGCAAATACATCATTCTTTTAAAATGAATGACTTAAGTGCTTCTTTCTGCTCAACTTTCAAAGACAAGCCCAAGTCTAACTCTTCCAAAATCAATGCGAGAGACGGTTCAAACGACTGCTGTTCATTAGCCACAGCCATCTTGGTTGTTTTGCTATCTCCAGTGTCACACAGCCCTGTCATCATGGTGCTACATCTGTCCCAACAACTCGCTACACAGATAGAGTGTTGTGATTGGTCCGACAGACTCCTTGCCGGAGCCAGGATTAGCTCCTATGGTGTGCCACTAAACCATCCTGCTAGGTAAAAATATTTTTGGCCGCTAGGGTACATCTAGATTTCTAGGCTAAAAAAGAATGGCACAAATCAAAATACACTTCAGGAGATCAGCTATTTTCATTTTTTTTGAACGTTTTCCTTTATCAGATAGTGACAGCGACAGTCATGGTGTTGACAGGGCTCACTGTATCAGAGAGATCAGATTCTTCTGTAGGCCACAGGAACCTTTATATAGTCCATGGTATTCTTTTTCTATATATAACGTGTTTCTCCATTACATGTAGACAGTATTCATTTATTTATGATTAATTTACCAGCTGTATAACCTATTATTATTATATCCCTAGTCTGTGTAAATGTTCACATATTTATCATCAACTGGAAACTTGCTGTTTAAGCATAATGAACATATATATATATATATATATATATATATATATATATATATATATATATATATATATATATATATATATATATATATATCAGACTTGAATAAGTATACACAATACCTATTGCAAGTCTATCTGTCCACAGGGTCATGTTATTGGTTAAAGTTTTGCTCATCCCCCTATAGGGTCATTGTGAAGACCCCTGATGCAAAATAGTGATCTGTGATATTGGGCTGTATAAATAAGACAATTAAACAATAAGAACATGTGGAAACAGGGAGCAAAGGGTCTTAGTTATGAAACAAAGCCTGACAGTGCCATCAATGACCTGCTAGCTGCACAGTGTGTAAATAAGCCAACACTTCTGAAAGTTTTGTGTGTGTTTTTGGAGCGATGTGTGTGTACATTGATAATGGTGATACAACAAAAGCAATGCCAAAATTACACCAGGCCCTGCGATGTGCCGAAAGAAAATAAAAAAAAAGCTCAGCTGCATCAGTCTGTCCATCTCAGCATGAGAAGAGGTTTTAAAGCCATATTATTACCAGTATCAAAAACAAGGATGGGGTATGGTGTTGCACCTGTGTGAAAATAACAGATTAAATCATAAAGCAACATCAAACACAGATCTGAACAATGAGCACATTTAAGGCATTCCTTTGCTCCATATGACCTTTTTTCAAAGCTTTAAGCCCTGCATGTCTACAGAAACCACACATTTGTGGCTACAAGTAGTGAGTGTTAACACAAGTAAGAGATCTCAGGACCTCTTACATTTTACTGTTCCTAAGGTCGCAACATAAACGAGGAAGAAAGTTTTTAGATTTTCTGTTCCAGCAACATGGATCATTTTGCAGTCAATCTCTGAATGTATTTAAGTCTATGAGTGTAACTGTTTTTCTTAAGCACAAAAGTTTTATTTTCACAGATCTTTTGTTTTAATTCAATGTTATATTATAATAGTTATGTGATGAAACTGTTAGTTTCTAATATGAGCTGCCTTTCTTGGCCAGATTTCTTTTGCAAAAGACATCATTGATCTCAATGGGACAAACCTGGTTAAATAAAGGTTCTAATAACAATGGCAACAATACAATAAAAACAAGACCAGCTGATGTGCTTCACATGCTACTTTCACCGATCACAGTCACCGTCACAGCCAGCAGTATTTTGCTACTTATCTAATGTTTTTCTCAGATTAGACAGATTAGAACTTCATGTGCTTTTATAAACAGATTATAATTAACGCACCCACTCAACTACAGTACATACACACAGATACCGATTACAACTTCTCAGAGTCACAAGTTGTCTCTTACCAGCATAGATGTGCTGTGTCACACACTGACACTAACACACTTAAGGCGCTTTTCCACTACACAGTAACAACACGGCACGGCCCAGTTTTAGTGCTTTTCCATTACAACTGAGTACCTCAAAGTACCTCCTTGGCATGGACGGGGTCATCAAACGGCAGCGCAAAACTGCCAAGACCTCATTTACATGCGACACAGAAAACCATGAAGAAGAAGAAGAACAACAACACTGCTATCACAATCAATGGCGGACACTGAAGCGATCATGTATTTGTTGCTCGCTCTGTGGCTTTTTGTCGAACACAGAGCAAAAGAAGAGAGCAATTTTCTGTTGTAACAATAGCAAAAACAGTTGCCGGTTTTAAAAATGGCAGAGTTGAGTTGTGTTTGGCTTTTATAGTCTTGTCGGACGCTTCCAATGATGACACTTGCTGGCCAATCTGTGGAAGGTAGTCGGCTGACGTCACGTTTTAGTATTGCTTCGACTCACTTGAAACTTGGAACCAGGGTTGAGGAGGTACGAAAAAAGTACCAGGTACCAGGTAATAGTGGAAAAGCACCACAACCATGGAGAGCCGTGCCGTACCAGACCGCGCCTATGGAAAAGCACCATTACATGGGCCCATACCTACATATTCCCATGATGATCCCGTCATTTTTAAAGATACAGTGTCTCTCCTTCTTTTCATGGGGTAAACAGGAGCATGAGGTGAAACAGGTTGCAACATCAACCATTTCTCTCTTTCTTTTCTTTTACCTAAGAGATAAGCACCATTGGAGGCAAAGACATAGTTGTTGACCTGAAACATCCTTATCATCTTCTTTTGACAATAGACAGTGTTGTACTGTATCGGATTAAGCATGGCGTTTGAAGAATTATTATCAGTGCACTGCATATTAAGTTTGTACTCAGTTTCCCACTAAGATCTGAGATCACAGCTTCTATCTCTTCCTTTCAGGGTTTCTTTGTGTCCATTATCTATTGCTACTGCAACGGAGAGGTGAGTGAGGTTTTGTTTTTGTTTTTTTGCTCTAAATGCCATTGATCACACAGGGGAAGCACTGCAAAAATAAAGCATTTAAAATAAATCAAAGAGCTTAAAATAAATATTTGTTCAGTTTCAAATGAATCCTAGCATCTGGAAAAAGTCAGTAATGGCGTGAAAGGAGAAAAAGAGCTGTTGTGATATCAGTCATTCTCTCTTCTGTTTCCCTCTCCACTATCTCGTACACTCTCAACTGGCAATAAAATTTGCCATTTTTGTCAGTTTTATCTTCATAAACCTCCTCTGTGTGTGTGTCTTGTGTACAGAATCCCTTTAATCCCTTTTAATCAGGGATTTTTGTTTTCTGTTGAATCTGAGCACAGTAAAGCATAATTTTGTTGTTATCACTTCACCAAATGATTCATGTAATGTGAAAGGTCTCAGCCTTATAATCAATACCCTGTCATGTTCTACGCTGCTCTTAATGCATTGCTTTAGTTATCTGGCCCACATACAGACACAATTTGTCATAATGCAGGAGTTTTATACTTTGATTCGGAATCCTCACTGAGGAGGCAATACTGACAAAAAGAAATGATAACAATATTAAACTGGGTTGAAACAGCATTTGTTAAAATTTAAACTTACAAAAATAAATAATAATAATAATAAATAAATAATTAAAAAAAAAAAACTAGCAACCTTATGTCAAAGCAGGACAACCAAGATAATAGTCATATTTGGCATAGTGATAATTTTGCTTTGATATTAATATCATCCCATCTGCACAGGTCCAGACAGAGATAAAGAAAACATGGACGCGTTGGAACCTGGCATTTGAGTGGGAGGACCCGATGATCTGCAGACGCTACCGTTATGGCTCCGTCGTTGTCGGCATCAACAACAACAACACCAGCAGCCAGTCTCAGCTGGCAGGGGGTGGCCCATCCACACACTCCCCCACACTTGCTTCAAGTCGGGGTTACGGGAGCACTGGTCCTCCCGTGATCAGCATGCATGCCACCCTACCTGGATACGTGATCAGTAACTCTGACCCATCCATACCTGAAGAGCCTGAGGACAGCGGTCCCAAGAGGGTGGACAATATCTCACTGAAAGAAAATCTGCCTGTTCTTTGTCCACGAGTGACAGCTGAGGACGAGGAAGAAACACTGTAGCAGTAGTCTGATAGCAAAACATGAGGCTATTGAAAAAGTTTGACAGTCGAGAATTTAAACCATTGTCATTCAAACAGCAAAGGGGGTTTCAAAGGCAAAGAAATGTTTGACTGAATGTACAAGACATAGATAAAGGTCTGGAACACTCTTAATGAAAAAGAGCATAAAACGGTAGTATTTAAAGTAAATGTTTAACATGTCAGTTGCCATTTACTGTCCGTGAGTAAATGTCTTTTGACAATCAACCATTGTGCTCCTGCAGGGCTACATAAAGGCTGCCTAAAGATTTTGTGTCATCTTTGTGCATGTTTGTCTTTGTTGTATTTGAGTGTCTGCTGCTACACATTCCTTGTAATGTTGTATGTTTCTGTGCTAAAGGCATGTAATCTGTTCTCTGATAGTGTTTGTCTTTTTCTCCTTCTGTATTTCCGTTCTTCCATTTTCCCTCCCCACAAAGGTCAGCACCTCCCTGTTGAGCTGCTCTTTGATATTCCAGCTGGCATTTTTTTGATTCATCCAAAAAACAATAACCTCACATTACAACATTGTCGCAAGAACAATATTTAATTCAGAGTTGCTTGTTGTTTGTCATAAAACTTCTGTATTTGTGTGTCAATTTGAAACATCAAAGTTGTCTTTTTTTTGTCAACTGGTCATGTAATTGTATGGGCTGTGATGCTTACTAAGGCAGCAGAAAAAGGCTATGTTAATTTGCATCACTGATAATGTCTGCACTCAATCAAAAAAAAAATATATTAATGCATGGATGCATAACGGAACTGTTTGCTCAGTGTTTTGTGAAGCCAAAGTAGTTCAACTTCCTTCCTATAAAAGTACCTGGAACTTTCGTATCCATGGGGCCCAGCTAAGAAGTGTGCTCGTGTTTCCTTTATCCCACCTCACTGCTTGGTCTTGACTCACTCAAATGAACAGCAGTTCATTATAGCTGCCAACTTTTAGGACCAAATGACTTAAATAATCATGTGATGAACCCAGACGTAATTTGTGCCGCTGTCCAGTTGGCTTAAAAGCCCAGTGTGTCTCCTGAGGGCATGGGCTAGAGTTCTTGTATCCATACTGATGCTTAGGTTGCCATTTGCGAAACGTTAATGTCTCATTTTATATGCAACATCTGAAGGTGGCAACTTTAGAGTTATTGAAAGGCGCTGAGAGACAAGCTGGACGGAGTGGAAATGAATGATTCCTCTGGTCTTTCTTCAGACCTGTGTCATTCAGATCAATCAACATGATCAGAATTGTCCAGAACCTTTTAATGACTAGAGTAAACTGATGGTGACACAATTTAAATGAAAAATAGTTGCTCTCCGGGCACCTCACTGTCAGCAGCCCACTGCTCCCTGAGGAGCTGGCTACAATGCAGAGGTTGAATTTTGGGTATTTACGTACTTGTATAAACATACTGTTCATGATCAACACGGTTCAATTTATAATTACATTACATTAACTGAATATTAATTCATATTTGATCTGCTATGCCTCGTTTCTTCAGAATTCAATTGACTCAATTGTTTCAGCTCAGCTGCCGATAGGAACACTCTCTGAAATGACCTGTGACTGGAAACGGAAATGGAAACTATAAACTGTCTGTTTGAAATGAAGGCGTGGAACCACTTATGGGCAGACCCAGAAATACCAACCCAGCAAGCTAAACGATCCAAAAGGATTTTGTGATTGACAGTATAGAACTGAGATCTAGCAGAACCAAGATGAGGAGAGCTGTCCTCAGTACTGTGGTGTTCCCAGAATCCTGACTTGAATTTGTCAAATAGGTTATTTTGTTTTAAAAAGTACAGAATATGAATAAGAATGAGTCTTTCTAGGCTTAGGCTGCTAAGGATTGACTGAACTATGTCATGCTTAAAACAAGATGGCACTGTATCTGAGACTAAAGAAAGTGTCAGTAAACCAGGACCAACTGCTTCAAGATACGGTTTATGAGCTCCAAGTGACAGCTAGTGGGCTTCATGGCTTTAACTATGTTTTCTAGCTGCAGTAAGGAGATGGGGCAGAAACTTCTAAGCCAGTGAGAATTCTTTGATGGGTTGCAGAATATTTGACCTGAAGCTATCAATTTTGTTTTGAAAGAATTGTTTCAACTTCTCACAGCTGATTGATGTGTAGAGTAGAGGGGTTAACTGCAGAGTTTGTGGTACTAAACAGGATCCTGGAGTTTTGACTGCTCTTAGTAATGACATCAGAGAGGTATTGTGATTTCACAGTTTAATGGAGGATTGATATTCAGTTATGTGCCCTGTGATGAGGTGGCGACTTGTCCAGGGTGTACCCTGCCTTCCGCCCTAAGACAGCTGGGATAGCCCCCCCCCCGCGACCCTATGAGGATAAGCAGTAGATAATGGATGGATGGATGATATTCAGTTAAGAGTTGCTTATAAATTTCATGAGAGAGATGCAGCCTGACTTTTATCCACTTGTGCTCAGCTTTCCAGCTGTCCATTTGAAGAGACTGTGTGGAGTCATTCAGCCAGGAGCTGCATTAGTCTTAATAGTTTTCCTGATATGAAGAATGGCAATGGAGTCTCGGATGGAAAGACATGTGGTGTTCGAACTGTATTTCAAGGATTCAATACCAGAGACCATGGGATCGGCTCAGAAACTAGAAAACGTGATGTGTTAGAATTTTGACAGGGACGCTCACTTTTGGAATGGACGGGAGAAGCTCAGTGTCAAATAAAATAACCTTGTGGTCAGACACAGATGTCACATAGTACAAAATTCCCAACTAAGAGAACAGGACTGGTTTTTACATGTGTTGGCTCATTCACAGATTGCTCTAGGTTAAAATAGTCAATAAGATGTAAAAAAAAAAAAAATCATGAACAAATGAATCTGTGAGACAACAAACATGAATATTACCTAAAATTAAGAGCCTGTCATATCGTGACACATCGAGAGCCATCTTTGTTGTGATTTGATGGTCTTTGGACTACAACACACAACACAGGTGATTTACCATTTAGCACAAAGCGTAGAGATTCAAAAGTAGAGAAGGCACCAAAGGAAACAGGAGAGTAGGTCAGTCTATTCCTGTCGACAACAGTAACTCCACCACCATGACCAGAGAGCCTGGGCTGATGAAGATGAGCATAATCAGGGGGTGTAGCTGTAGGGCGTACAGTGTTCCATGAGTCTTCAGAGAGGAAGTAAAGTGATTGTGGACATAAGTGCGGAGCATGGATCTTTTTGAAACCAGGACAGATACGGGGGTGTGGCTTCTACCAATGAAATAATATCTGAGTTTAGTCAGGTTTCTGTGACAAAGAACATATCTAGATTATTGGTGGAAATAATAAAAAAATCGGTGGAAATAATAAAAAAAAATCTTAGGGCAGCTCCTCTTCATCTTGTACATAAATGACTTTGTTAATTCCTCGTGCATACTACATAAAGTATTATTTAGCGATGATACAACCTTGTTTTTTCTCACAAAATTCCAAATACACTTTAACAAATCATAAATAGTGAGTTGGTGAAAATAGACAGATGGCTTAAATGCAACAGACTCTCTCTAAATATCCATAAAACAAACTACACCGTGTTCCGTTTCCCCCCCAAAAAAAAATGACATTAAACAAATTTGCCTAAAAATCAATGGACAAAACATTGAAAGAGTTGGCTCAACTAAATTCCTGGGGATCTACATTGATGAGTTCCTTAATTTTAAAAGACATATTGATCTCACAACTAAACTGTCTAAATATGCTGCTCTATTCTTTAAGTTGAGACATTATCTTCCACTCTCTGCACTTCTTATTCTGTACAAATCTTTGTTTGAACGACATTTACAATATTGCAATATCATATGGTGTAACACATTTCCAACTCATTTAAAAAAGCTTGAGATACACCAAAAAAAGTCATACGCGCCTTAACATGGTCTGAGTTTAACGCTCCCACTAACATTATTTTCCTCCGCTACAACCTTCTGAGACTCAGTGAGTACAACTATTTACAGAATGCTTGTATAATGTACCAGACTGTCCACAAACTAAACCATAAACTGATGTGACCTCATCCCAATCTGTGCTCCCAGACACACCTATATTACTAGGAATAAAAATCTAATCACTGGGAAAAAAAAAAAAAAACCGAAGACTAAAATGTTTGTTAAGTTTTTTGTTAAGCTTTAGCATTGTTTAGCATTGTAGAGGACCACAGATTTGGAACGAGCTTGATGAAATACTAAAAATGTGACATTCCATTTCCATCTTTAAAAAAACACTAAAAATTCAACTTCTAGCAGTGTATGTTTAACATGCTGATTAATAATTGTATGAGTAACTGAATTTCATTGCATCTATTAATTTCTCTTGGTTATCTTTGCTGCTGTACTTCACATCACATCCATGTAACCAGAATACTGAGATTGTCTATTGTTTTTTGTGTGTCTACTGTCTATTTGTATGTTGTCCATATTATAAGGATATCTGGCCAATACATCGATGGAAAACTGGGCCCCCTGTTAAAAGCTTTAAATATCTTCCTCGGGGTGACCCTTTTCACACATCGGATGTGTGTAAAAAAGATACTTGTTGTATATACTTGTATTGTATTCCCTTGATGATGTGTGAATAAAGCCATATCAATCAATCAATATGCTGACATATAAAATATTTGCTCGATAAGGACCTGACATTCAGTAGGGGTACTCTGGTTGTGGTGGGAGGAGTTGGTTTAATGCTGATCAAATTATCAAAAATTACACCTCTGTCAGGTGTAACATAAACATCTACTGTCTACCTCAATTTTAACTGTAAAGGAAAAAATAACAGCACACTGATAACAACTCACTGCTATACTGTATACAAAAGAGAGGATGTGTTCATAGTTGTGTAATAAACCCAATAAATGCACTCCAAGGTCGGCACCTCCTGTCGCACGAACAAAGTCATTGTGGAATATGCATCATTTAACTAATTTAACTGTAAACATTTGTGCATGTTGTTTCTAAGCTACAATGTAATGGGCAGCAGATGACAAGGTGAAGGCTTGACTGTCGCACATCTCTATATGTATTAACTGTTGTTATATGGAGTTGGACATTTTCATCCAATTCTAATGTTAATGTGTTTTTTATTATTGACAAAAAATGACTTGACTTGACTGGCCCAGTTGTATGTTTCCTATGAATAAATCACACAGCTAACTGTGCACAGAGTTACGTGTGATCTCGTGTATGTGTTCTGCATGTTGACTGTTACCTACATATTATGCTGAATGGAAATACACTATGACTACCCCTTCCCCCATACCATGTTGTTTACATCATTCTAAAGGCTCATGCCTTCTCCCTTGTGGTTTTTCTCAGTCTCACTTAATTACAGCCTTGCAACAGAAAAGAAGAGAATATCAACCACTCTCACAAACAGACTCACACTCATGCAAATAAGAACCTTGTTAACAATTCCCACAAAACAATCCCTGCTCAGCACAGCAGTGAGCTCTTAGCCAGTAGGCCTGCTGTTAGACTGATGTGCATCTGTTTTGCAAATTTTACAAATATATAAAATAAAAAAGTAAATATGTATAAATATAATTAACTAATAATCATAATCATAATATAAAAAAAGTTATTTGTACTCAATTTAGTTCGTCGTTCCAAGCATCAATTTGTATCTCATTCTGTTCCAAATATTTGTAAAAAATATCCCAAATTTTCCAAAACTTATCCAGACTGTTTTTGGTGAGATTCTACCGATTGACTGGTTCTTCCATGAGCGGGCAATACACCTTTTAGCTTCAAGTAAACAAATATTCAACAGAGACCTTATGTTGTTTGAAACAACAAAATCATCTGGATAGATATTTAGAATACATGTTTTAGGGTTACAGGGTACTTCTTTACCAGTGATGTGACTAATTAGATCCAAAACCTTTCCCCAAAAACTAATAACCTGAGGACATTCCCACATATCAATGACCCCTTCTGATGATTACATTTAATACCCGTCAGGAATATTAGGATTAAAGCGGTGTAGTCTAGACGGAGTCATATTTTGTCTACTTAACCACGTATATTGAAGCAATTTGGAGTGTGTGTTTACAGCTTGGGTCTGGACTAAGGAACAAGCCTCTGTCTATTCCTCTTCTGTTATATTCTCTGTTAAGTCCCTCCTCCAGGCCTGTAGGATATTGGTTGAAGATTCTTTGCACTTGCTAACAAATAAATTATATAATATGGTCACCTGCCCTTTATTTTCAAGATGTTTTAAAATTATGTCTTCCAACATAAATAAAGGCGGTAGCTCCAAACTATTACCCTGTTTAGACATTATAAAACTTCATAATTGGAGATGTTTGAAGAAGTGCTTTGCGGGGATATCATATATGGTTTTAAGTTCTTCAAATGACATAAATTTATTTCCATTGTAAAGATCAGCCACCTTAGATATAGATATTAGTGGACCAAAGTTTAAAGCCTGGATCTGCTCAGCCTGGTCTGAAGTTATCATACCAAAAACAGGTGAAAATTGCAATAGTTGTTGTGTTTCATCAATATGTGCTAAAACATCATGTCAAATTTTTATTTGTTTCTTCAGAAAGGGGTTCTTTGTCTGTTTAATTGTTTCTTTTCTGCTGAGTGTACAGTTTTAGAGGGATTGAGATTGAAAGAGATTCAGTTGTTACCCACAATGGGGGGTGCTCCTTGACAAAATAAAACATGCTTGCTCTAATCTGAGCTGCCCAGAAATACCATAAGAGATTTGGTAATTTCAAACCTCCTCTGTCATATGGCAGATACAACAGGGAAAGCCTGAGTCTTGGACGTCTATTGTTCCAAATAAAATTTGAAAATATTGTCTTTAATGATTGAAAGAGAGAGAGAGAAGGAGAGAGTGGGATTGATTGAAAGAGATACAAGTATTTAGGTAAAATTGTCATTTTTAGAATATTAATGTGTCCAATCAAGGATATCGGTAATTTTGTCCACCTATTTATTAGCTGTAAAGGGGTTATAGTTTGTGGGGATAGTTTCATTGACATTGGGCGTGATTTTAACCCCTAGATAAGTAAATCCTTCTTTCGACACTACAAATGGAGATAAAACTGGAGGGCTGATTCTCTCTTTTTCAGCCAAAAACATTATTACAGATTTACTATTATTTACTTTGTAACCTGAAAAGACACCAAAAGCACCTACCAAATCAAGTAATGCAGGTAAGGTTTTTTTAAAGTCATGGAAAAAATTATTAGACCACCCTTGTTTTCTTCAATTTCTTGTTAATTTTAATGCCTGGCTCAACTAAAGGTACATTTGTTTGGACAATTATAATGATAACAACAAAAATAGCTCATGAGAGTTTAATTTAAGAACTAAGGATTATTCATTTTCCATGGTTTTCTTGATAATAACCAAAATTACTTAAATTCTTACATCAATAGCTATGGCATTGTACCGCCAAAAACACTACTTTTAAGCATTCCATGTTTTCTTTTCTGTTTGCTTTAAACACATGATACACACAAGAGTTAATACTTGATTGCATAACCATTGTTTTTGATGACTGCAGCCATGCGTCTTGGCATGCTCTCCACCAGCTTCTGACATTGTTCTGCTGTCACAGCAGCCCATTCCTGTTGGACAAATTCAAACAAATTTTCTTTGTTTTTGGGCTTGTGGTTCTCCATTTTGAGTTTGATGATTTTCCACAGGTTTTCAATTGGATTAAGATCTGGTGATTGAGCAGGCCAAGGCATGGTGCGAATGTTGTGGTTCTCCATCCAGGCTTTAACTGACCTTGCCGTGTGGCAAGGGGCATTGTCTTGTTGGAAAATCCAGTCATTCGAGGCAGGAAAGAGTTTTCCAGCTGATGGAAGAAGACTGTTTTCAAGGGTAGTCCTGTACTTGACCTGGTTCATTCGGCCTTCACACAATTGCATTTGCCCTGTTCCACTCAGACTGAAACAACCCCAGATCATGACTGATCCACCCCATGTTTTACTGTAGGGCAAGACAGTCTGGGTTGTAAGCTTCTCCAGGCTTCCTCCTAACCAGTAAGTTGGCTGGAGTGGGCATCAATTCAAAATTGGATTCATCACTGAAGAGAACCTTAGCCCAATCATCAACAGTCCAATCCTTGTGGTCTCGAGCAAAGAGTAACCGGGCCTTCCTCTGCCTTTCATTGATGAAGGGCTTCTTGCGTGCTCTGTGTGACTTCAAACCAGCTTCAACAAGTCGGTTTCGAACTGTCCTTGCCGAGCAAGTCACATTTCTCGACAGTGCCCACTCATTTTAAGGTCCCTGAGGTCTGACGACGATTCCTGACACAGGAACGGATGAGTGCACGGTCATCTCGTGGGGTAGAAAGACGCTTTCCTGCCACGGCCAGGTAGCAATTTGGTAGTGCCATGTTCAGCTTGTTTTTTTTGTTGTAATGAACGGCAGTCTTGGAGATCTTCAGTTTTTCGCTACCTGTCTCTCACTCATGCCAATTTCCAGCAGTGCCAAGATTGCTGCCTTTGTTGCTTCACATAATTCTTTTGTTTTAGGCATTATGTGAGAGCTGACAACTTCTGAGTTGTGCTACGGCTTGAATGTAAGCAGGAAACCACTCCAGGCCTTTGCATGTGCAGTGCTGCTTCTGACATGAAATGGCCTCTTATATACCCTGGGAACCAATTAAGCTTAAGAATGTCAAATAGGACATAAAGTATTATGTGACCAGCTGCATTTTTTGTTGTGTTCATTGTATTATACGTTTAGTGGTACCAGATATTAGAATGAACAAGAAATTGAAGAAAACAAGGGTGGTCTAATAATTTTTTCCATGACTGTAGACTGGAGTAAATCAAAATAACGTCATCCGCGTACAGGGCTATGCGGTGTTCAATATCTCCAACCATTATTCCTTTTATATTGTTGTGATTGCGAATTGCCATGGATAAGGGCTCAATAGCCAAGGTGAACAACAGGGGAGATAAAGGACAACCCTGTTTCGTGCCTGAACGAAGTTTGAAAGGGTTGGATATAATGCCGTTGGTTAAGATTTCAGCTTGTGGGTTAGAGTAGAGAAGGCAGATCCACTTGAGAAAATTTCCCCCAATACCAAACCTCTGTATAACTTCTAATAGGTACGACCACTCTATCCTGTTGAAGGCCTTCTCTACGTCCAATGACAGGACAGTGTGGTTGGGAAGACCAAATTTCTCATAGAGAATGTTCAGCACTCTCCTTATATAGTGAAAGCCCCGTATAAATCCATTCTGGTCAGAGTGACCCATTCTAGGTAAGACAAATTCCAACTTCATGGCCAGTGCTTTACACAGTATTTTAAGATCATAGTTGATAAGGGATATTGGCCTGTAAGATCCACATTGATTTGGTGACTTCCCAGGTTTCAATAGCAATGTAATTACTGCTGTATTGAGAGACAGAGGAAGGATTCCATTATTGAATGATTCTTGATACATCGCAATTCGTGGTGGTATCAATTTAGTTTCAAATATTTTATATAGTTTAATTGGCATCCCATCTGGTCCAGGAGTTTTTCCTCCCTTCAGGTTGGATATAGCCTCAGACAGATTCTGGGTTCCAAGATTAAACTCCAAAGAACCCAAAGAATCTTGTCTAAGGGAACAAAATCTAGAGTGTCTAGAAATGTTTTTGATGGTTTGGAGCTAAATCTGAATATTCAGAGCTATACAACCTGTGATAGAAATTTAAAAATGTGTTATTGATATCTTTTGGGTCAGAGGTCATCACCTCTTTGTCTGTTTGAACTGCGTTTATTGTTCTTTCTGTTTGCATCTCTTTAATACGCCAGGCCAACAACTTAATGGCCTTTTCGCCTTGCTCATAAAAGGATTGTCTCAGTCTCAACAAACTCCTTGTGGCTTTATTTGTAGATAAAACATTATACTTTGCCCTCTCTTTATGAAGCTCCATAACTTGCTGTTGGTTGGGATTCTGGTAAATGTGGTTTTCAATTTCTTTTATTGCCTTTTCAAGCCGTTCCATTTCCAATCTTTAGGATTTGTATTTGAAGCTTGTGAAGCTTATCATTTGAGCTCTTAAAAAAGCTTTAAAGGCTTCCCACCTCACAGATGCTGATGTTTGGTCAGTATTATTTTCAAAAAATAAATCGATTTGTGTACCAATAAACTCTATAAATTTAGGATCTCTCAGCCAGCTTGTCTGCAGACACCACCTAGGGGAATGGTGTAGCATTCTAGGTAGTTTAAGAAGAAATGAAGTTGAGGTATGGGCTGAAATTAAGATGCTGTCATACCAGGAGCTTGTAATTTCGGACATTAACTCAGCTGCGATGAGAAAATAATTGATTCTAGAAAAGGTCTGATAGGTACTGGAACAGCAGGAAAATGTTTGTTTGGTTTAGACATAGTTTAATCAATGTCAAGAGAAACTTAATTATGTTATAATTAAGTTAAATGAGGACACACCAATTCCCGTGTTCAACAGAAATATGTTTTAATTAAACATACTTGGAATGAAAGGAGCAAGGAGGAGGTTAGGATGGATAGGTGGCTCTGACATTCCACCCAGGAGAGTGTTTGTGCCTCATGTGAAGCCAAAAATAAATGTGGACTTAGTTTAACATTACCTCCTTGTACAAAAGGTTAATACAGTAACAAATAAGCAGGCATAAGCAGCAATAAGAGCTGTGCAAGAGTAATTGTCAGGCGATGTCCCACTCTGATGATCAGAGCAGCTGGACAACCTGCTCTGATCATCAAAGTGAGCCCTTTTTTCACTGTTCTTCCTAAAAATGTCCAGCAAAAACCTGAGAGTGGCTAGAATCAGCTCAGATGCTACAGCCTTGATTAGACTAAAATCACCAATGCAAATACAGTATATAAAAGACAATGAAGTAAAGCTTTGAGCAAATAGTGTTAGCTCAGCCTCACCATTAACTGAAATAAAATTATTCTTCAAGGGATTTGAATTACAGATAAACCTGTGTCTGTATATTGCACGTCCCAGCACATTTCGGAGAAGGGGATCAGCTGACCTGAGGCACCGAGCAGGGTGAAGCAGCTCAGAGAGGTAAGGTGGGGCGACACCATTGATTTAAAAACAAATAAAAGAATCTTGAAATAAACCCTGAAATGCACAGGCAGCCAGTAGGAGGCCAGGATGGGCATTATGAGCTCCGACAACGAATCCTGACACAGGAACAGATGAGTGCACGGTCATCTGGTGGGCACAAAGATGGCTGTCATGGATCTTCAGTTCGTTGGCTACCGGTCTCTCACTCATGCCAATTTCCAGCAGTGCCAAGATGGCTGTCTTTGTGGCTTCACATAATACTTTTGTTTTAAGCATTATGTGAGTGCTGACAACTTCTGAGTTGTGCTACGACTTGAATGTAAGCAGGAAACCACTCTAGGCCTTTGCACATGCAATGCTGCTTATGACATGAAATGGCCTCTCATATAGGCCTACCCTGGGAATACAGTGAAGCTTAAGCATGTCAGATACAGTAGGACATAAAGTATGATGTAATCAGCTGTATTTTTGTCGTGTTCATTCTATTCTCCAGGTAATACACCTTTAGTTATTCCTTTAGTTATATGAACAAGAAATTGAAAAAAACAGGGGTGGTCTAATCATTTTTTTTACCAAGACTGTATGTTGATGCTTTTAACACACTTCTTGACTGCCTTTATTCTGTTAGAGACACTGAAACATGGGTCCAAGCTGTTGCCTAGCAATACAATTCTGTTTAAAGTGTCCATAATGATGATAAATCATTTCAACTCCTGTCTAGTGGTGTTGTATCATTCCTGTCCACCAGTTTAATTTGTCAAAGTCACACTTGAACAGGTAAACAATCAGTGCTACTCCCACATTTTATGAGCAGATCTGCATTCTGAAGCCTATTTTCATCTGACATCTGACAAGTACATTGGTAGATCATGACACTGTGAGCATTGTCAAAGTCCTCCTGAGTGCGTAAGAAAACTATGTGCTGCTTTAGCTACATAACCGGTGTAATCAAGGAGTTACCATATAATATAGTATGAAGAGCTAGATAAATAGAACAATTTTTAGTCACACAAAAAGTCACATCTGTAACTTAAGCTAACAGCTTGATAAAGTGGAGGCCCTGTTTTGAAACTCACAGTGTGATGATAAAGTTATTATAATGTTGTGTTAATATTCATTATTGTGTACTGTTGTATTTTGATTACTGTATGTGGCAACTAGGACAGGGCGATAAGACAATAGCAATATATATTGCGATAGACACGTCATCAATATCAATAAAAAAAATGCTCAATATAACGGTCGATAATTTCACAGAACTTCACTCCAAGAAACTAATCTGACTCTCACCAGCTGGATGTTGTTCCACCCAGCTCCACACATCTGAACTCACACTCAATGGGAAGGACTTCAAGGGAGGAAAAAAAATGACTGAGCCAATCAGGATCGCCGGGCAGGATTTTCATAAATGTGACTTGACGTGGATGTCAGCTGTTTGGTTTTCCCCGCGTCGCTCTCATCAGCGTCACGGGTTGGTTTTAATGTGAGTGGTTGAAGTAGACTGACAAGTGGTTTATCCAATCACATGCAAATGAAGCAAGGTTGGTTGCATGAACAAACTCACTCATTTCCTGGTAGTAACATGTGACGCTACAGCGATTCGCTGTCAGCGAACACATGACAGTTTCTGTTCGGTTGCACCTGCTCATCACCTCGTGCCTGACTCAGAACAAATGCGGTGTGCAGTGAGAGAAGGAAATGAGTGCAGCAGAGAGCGATTAAATTGAAAGGAAAGTTCAGGTCGTCACTAAGTCCGTCCTGACTCACTGTGCTGTTCACACTACAGGCGTGTCTGACTGCCGCACTGCTGTCCAGTCAGCCGCCTCTCGTTAATTCCTGGTTAATAAATGAGCCGCTCGTTGTTTCCTAGTGTTTACAATGATCACTGAAACGGCTCTGAGGTCTTAGACAGACCACCGTAGTGTCACAGATGTTAAAATATCTTTAATGTTTATTTTTTACATCTTAATGTGAAGAGATAATTAAGGATCCATTGTAATTTTCATTTTCATTAAGATTTAAGTGTACATTTGAGTGTTTTTCATGTTTGCGATGACTTGTGATGATTTGTTTTCCCTATTTGTACAGATTGATACCTCAGGAAGGTTAAGTTAACAAGGGTTTAATGTAAGATTTTTTCCCATGAAAAAAATCAATAATTACCGATATCGAAACACTTACATCGTGATACACATTTTAGCCATATCGCCCAGCCCTAGTGGCAACATTGGTCCTAATTCACCAATATCTTCTTAAGAATCTTCTTAGATTCCTTCTTTAGCTGTTCTTAAGAGGGATCTTAAGAAAACTCTACGTGGCATTCATCAACGAGTTCGTAAATTGATGAATGCCGTCTCCTCGTAAGTTGAGAGGGCGTGAGTCTAGTTAACATAGGATTTGCATAGGTAATCACCCATCAATGCCCATTAAGAGACTGCAGGGCTGTGAACAGACACAGATGTCACACAGCGGAAACAGCAACGATACAGGTACTGCTGTAGGAAATAACCCTCAGGAAAAAAGTAGCCTCAGTGCAGGCTACACAAACACAAATAAAAAACAAGCATGGGAGGCAGACACACGAGCATTGAACACTGTATCTGGTGAAGGGGGAACAACAGAGGAGGTCAAAAAGAAGTGAAATGAAAAAACATTGCAAAATGAGATGCAACGGACAGGAGGTGGAACAGCCACCATCTGAGACGGACCAGCTCATTGGGGTCATTTTCGGGGAGAAGACACTCTCAGGTATGCTTATGGGAAAAATATAAATCACATTTTTTTAAATTTTTATTTAATTGTTTAATTTTTTACTTTTTTGGAGTACCATTGACTGTCTGGATACAGACCTGGGCCCCGAGGCAACGTTTTCATCCCCTCCGTCTGCTGCGGCTAATCCAGAAGAATTGGAAGGTCATTTATTGATTTTCTGAAACAATACCTTTATTTAAAACGTGTGTCATAAAGGCAGGAGTTTACCATAATGTTTGTAAGATCAAAACAAATGTCAAATGTCTTGGTATTGGACAGAGGGTCACAACAATGGCTTGAGTTGTCATTTATTTAAGTCTCTCCTCCAGCAGTACCTACACGTGTGCTCGGTCCCGTGCCTCTCCACGCCTAGGGAAGCCAGCCATACTGCGGAACCCCCTCTTGACTGTGACTTGCTCTTCTACTGTATATGGAAATTTGATGTACTGTGTGGCCAGTTGATTTATTGCATTCATTTTATTTTAAAGTAAAAAAAATGTTCTATAAATTACCCAAAAATAAAATGAATAAATTAATAAATACATGTGAAACATGACTGTAATATCATATTTTAATGAACTGCACAGAAGAAGACAACACAACCATGCCAAAATTCAGCACATTTATGTGTAAGAGTACTCCTGAGTGTTCGTAGACCTGGATAAGAAAACATTGATGAATACCGCAATCTTCGTAAAAACTTTGTAATTAGGACTTAAGAACAAATTTGTTCTTAACAATGATTCGTGAATGAGGTCCTATGTTTTTTGGAAACTTTCTCGCCAATAAAGCCACTTTGAATTGATATCCTACGTGCCAAATTCAAAGCAAAACCAAAAAAGAAAACATAATAGCCAATATGCCAATACAGCATATTAACAAGATAAACAGACAAAAACACACTGCTCAGGACTTGAGGGATGAAGATAGATCTGTTTCCCCTTTTCCATAGGTGTGGTGTGTTCAAGATGTGTTAGAATGGCCCAAATTCCTAGTTTCCAGTGATACCAGGCATGGCGTTGTAGACTGTTGACACAACATGTACTTTTAATCAATGCATTTGAAACCAGTATTACATTCTTGTCTCTCACATGAAACCACATCTGTCTAATGTCTAAACTACTGTATGTCCAAACCACAGAGACAGATAACCATTCATACTTCAGTTGGACAGCATCCCTCACCACCAGTGTCCACCATGATGTTGGAGGGTTACTGCCCCTTGAGGAACCCAAGACCTTGGGACCAGCTTCTGCAATCAAAGCTTTGAATTTTGCCCACTCAGGCCCACCCCAGCCTCCAGCATAGAATAAAATAGAATGCCCCTCATTGCCATTATACAATTATACAACACTGTACAATGTACATGTAAATATAAAATAAGCATAAAATTAAGTATAAAACTTGTGTTATATCCAAATACAAATATGAGTATGGATTTAAAATCTAAAAATTTAAATCTAATCTAAAAATACAGGATGAATAAACTGAATTATATTGCAACATGTTGCATTATATTGAGTTTTAAATAGAACAGCAGTAGTGACAGTGACAGATGTATTGCATGTGAACAGATATAATGAATGTAATGAATGAATATAATTGAATGTTATATTGATGGCTGGGGTTGTTCCATGTGAGAGTTCAATGTGGTGATGGCTCTCGGAAAGAAACAGTTCTTCAGTCTGTTTGTCCTTTGATGCACCTGTGTCATGTTTGTCAAGTCAGATTGTGTATTTGAATCAAGTATTAATTGTGTATGTGATTGATGTATATTATTTTCATTTTGTCATTTGGACTTGTCATTTCCTGTTTTATTTTGAAATTGTCTTCCCTTTTGTTTCAGCTTCAGTCTTTCCTGCCCTTGTGTTTCCTGCGTCTGGTGATTGTCAGCCCAGCTCCTGATTGTTTCCAGCTGTTTCCCATTCCCTAGTGTATATGTGTGTCCATGTCGCCAAGCTACAAGCCAACCTCCCATGCCATTGATCACGTCCACATCAGGTTTCCCTTGTTTTGTGAACTGTCTGTCCAAGTTGTCTTGGTCCTTTTGTCATGATCCGTCTGTCTGTTTGAGTTAAGTTAACCATTTTTGTCCCGTGCATACATGTGGTCTTGTCATTTCCTGTTTTATTTTGAAATAACTGTGTGTTCCCTCTCATTTCAGATTCACACTTCCCCTTCCTCCTGTTTCCCGCGTTTTGTGATTGTCTGACCCCGCCCTAATTGTCTCCACCTGTTTCCCATCACCTCATGTATAAATAGTCCTGTCTTCCCTAGTCTCGTTGAGTGATCGTCATGTTCCCTGCGTCTGTGTGTTCATCGCTCCCTCGTTTGCCTCCCACGTTTTCCAGCTTCCGTGTGCCTCCAGTGGTAATTTTGTTTGTAGTTTTGATAGCTTGTATTTTTGTTTTCACTAGAAGAATCCTCTTAGGAGTAGATCCTAGTTGTTACTTTAGTTTTTGTTTGTTATAGGCCCCATGCCCCTTAGCCCACAAGAAGAATCCTCCTCGGAGTAGATCCTTGTGTATTTGTATATATTTATTAGTTTTCTCCCTGCTTGTGATAATTCCCTCCTCTTGTGTAGAGTTGTAGGTGTCCCGTTTATTTTCTATAGTTTCCCTTATCCTAGTCTTTGTTAGTTTCCCTCCATTTTTGCCGGTTAGTGTGCTTTGTGCATTAACTTTTCATAGCCTTACCTAGCTAGCGTTCCCCTTTTCGTTTCCAAGTAACGCTAACTGTTTTCCCTCTCGGCTTTGAGATTGGGTTTTGTTTTTTCCCCCCCATTTTATAGTCGAGAGTAGAAAGAGTAGGGATTCCCTGGACGTGCGCCTCCACCTGCCAGGTGGCGCGTGGCCGTGCTCCACCTCCCCGCTGGAATACCGTGCTTGATTGCCCTGTCTATTCAAATAAAGACTGTTGTGAGAACTGTAATACTGTCTGAGAGTCGTGCGTCTGGGTTCCTGGTCATGGATCCCTGTCACCTTTGTTGCTTTGTTAACCACGTGTAGTTTGATGGTCTTGTGTTTTCCTAGCCACTGTAGTGAGTGTTTCATGTTGATTTATTCATCACCATTAGTGATTGTTTTTTATTTTTAGGTTTTGTAGTGTTTCGTTTTCCTATTAGTAGGGCGCCCTTAGTTAGTTTATAGTTAAATTAGATTCCAGTCAAGCTAAATACAGTAAGGATTGTACTATTGACCTCAACCAAAGGGGTAGTCGGATGTTAGAAAGAACTCTTTGAGGAACTCCTGAATACCACTGATACACCCTCTATGGAAGAGGTGGAGCTGGAGGCTGATGGGAGATTATAATTACTATCTGTGGTGGAGGTCACTCAGGCTGCCTTTGCTCAATCCTTAGTTTTGCTGCTATAGCTCTAGACTGGGGGGACCTCCTCTGACACACTGAGCTTCTCTTCTTCTTTATTTGGATGCCTCCATTAAGTCATTTTACTAACTCGTCTTCTTCCCCGGAGTCCCTGTGCTTTCAGCCCCCAGGTGTCCGCGAGCTGAGGCTACTTGGTGAGAAGGAGGTGGTGTCATCCAGGCTTCATCTGTCGTGATGGTGGTGAGATGGAAAAGAGGCAAAGCTGCTCAGGTTGTATCTGTTAGAGTAGTGGAGAAGAGGATGTGTTTACTCTTCCTCCCTTTAACACATGCTGCAGATTAGTTTTGTGCCTCGTAGTCCCTGTGCGTTCTCATCTCACAGGTATCCATGGATCCAGTCTACCTGGTGGAGTAGTGGTTGTGCAGACCAGTCAGGCTTCATCTTCTGGTACTGAGTGATGTGGTGGTGGCGAGGTCCTCTTGTGGAGGCTTCTCCTGTTTGGTGTGGTGGAGTGGAAGACGTGCTGCACAGCCTTCTTCTGGTTGCTGTGGTGGAGAGGAAGACGTGCTTCTCATCCATTGCTGATAGCTTGATGATGCTCTTCATCCCCTTGGACACTCTCATACAATTCTATATATACACTGTATATTAGCTGTTGTTATATTGAGTTGGACATTTTCGTACAATTTTATATGTAGTGTTAATGTGTTTTCATTGTTGTTATTCTGTACATATGGCATCTATTGCACGTCTGTCGATCCTGGAAGAGGGATCCCTCCTCTGTTGCTCTTCCTGAGGTTTCTTCAGTTTCTCTTTGGGGAGTTTTTCCTTAGTAGATGCGAGGGTCATTTGTAAAGGACAGAGGGTGTCATATCCTCTACAGATTGTAAAGCCCAATGGGGCAAATTCATAATTTGTGATATTGGGCTATACAAATAATCTTGACTTGACCTTTTCTTTATCATTTTAATTAAGTTACAAAATGAGCAGTCATGAGGCAGAAAATGAAAACGCAATCTGGATGATGTATTACTCATTTTATTTATGAGTCAAATAATGCAGCTATATTCTGAAAATGAAAACGCATTTCTGTTAATGCATTTTAATTTGAATTATGGTACAGATTTGCTTCCATAATTCTGACAGTCAGTTTTTGAAATTTATACTATCACTATGTTGTAATTATTGTGGTCACTGTACTCTCTCTCTCTCTCTCCTTGTCTTTGTCCCCTGCCGTCTTAGCTGGTCGAGGCAGATCGGCGCTCACCCAGAGTCTAGTTCTGCCAAGGATTTTACCCACTCTTGTCACTCCTAGCATTCACACTTGCTCCTGGAGGATCTTTTCTTATTAGGTTTCTGTAAATCATGGAGTGAGTACAGTCTAGACCTGCTCTATATGAATTACAAAATACAATCTTTTAGATTACTAAACACAACATATTTGGGGTTGGTATGGGAAGACAAAAAAAAAAACCCTCATTAATTTATTATGATTTTTTTGTAATTTTCTCCTAATTATTTTAGACAATAAAATATAAAAATAGAAATAATGTAATCTTGTTCCTATAAATCAAATATAAAATAAATAGAATATTACTTCAACTAAATGTATTCTAAACATTAGTATTACTTCTTTAATTTCTCTCTTCCAGGTTGACATAAATGTTTTTAGCCTTATGACTGAATGAGCTGTTGTTCTGACTGAAGCCACTGACAGACTGGAGCTACTATGAGCTGAATGGCTTCGGTCATCATAGCTTCCATAGCTGAGCACACTGCCTTGTAGTAGTTTCCTGTGAAATTTCTGTTAATCAGAAGATTGGTGTCACATTTACTGCGGTTCGATGATAAAATTGCATGCCGAGCAGTGTTTAGTGTGACACCAGTGCACGGAGTAGAGTCTGAGCTTAGCACACATTGGTGGACTCAGGGATGCGTTTCCCAAAACATTAATTGCTAACTTCGTTAGCTACTTCCTACGTTTGAACGATGGATCTACGACGCAGGTGTTTCCCAACAGCATCGTCCGAACGACGCAACTTCCAATGTTTACAACTAATGTAGTCCGATGCATCATTGAACGACGGAAGTGTTTCCCAAAAGCTTAGTTGAAACGATGCATCGGAAAGTTGTGTCCTTCAAACGAATAGCATGGAGCTGTCGTTGAATGTTCATTCAGGTGACGTCTTGGGGTTTGAAATGTCAGGATTGGGCACACTGTGAGCCATTATCCCCCCTACAGCATGAATGAAGGATGTCACTTTAACTTTCACTCACAGTTGAGGTGAAAAGATGCAAGTTATGTTTTAAAAACAAATGTTTGTGTAGCCCTAGAAGTTTCAGATTACAATGTAAATAGGTTACTATTAAGTAATTCTATTAGATAGATAGATAGATAGATAGATACTTTATTCATCTCACAGAGAAATTCACAATTCCAGCAGCTTGAAAGATGGAAACACACAGGGACCCACAGGGTTCAGGAGGATAAAAATAAAATAAGAGATAAAGTATAACTGTATACTGTAATAGATACATAAGAGGAATGCAAGGTGCAGATTATGATAAAATATGATAATACATAATACGAGGTGCAATTTTTGATAAACTATGAGATAAAAATAAAAACAGAAATATGTCTGACAGTTACAGTGCAGTTGCAAATGACAGTGTGTAACATACAGTTACACATGAGATTTCTAATTGAAAATAAGTCATCATTAAAGCAGTCAACAATTGAATAAGGTCGTGACCAACAACTGAGGAACAAGTGATGTCAAAGCTTCACAAATGTCACAATTTTACTAGGCCACATCTTATCTGCCAGCAAAAGTAAAATATCTTAACGCCCTCAGGATGATTTGAACCTATGCCTGACTTAATACCATAGTGATACACTGCAGTGCCAACACTCTAACCACTGTCCTATCCCACCACAGAGTGTCACAAGAGCTGCAAGTATATATAGGCTAGATGTATATATTGTATACCTTCAATGTACTACATATATTAATATATTATATGAAAGAGACTGCATTCAGTTCTTGTTTTCAATGAATAGGAAACATGATCATGTTGATGAATATTTCCCAAAGTTGCTCAAGATGTCACACGGGCTTAATGGAAATGAAGCTATGTTTCTCTCGTTGACACGCTTTCAGCAACCAACGCACCCAAGTGCTCTCCGAACGCTTCCGAAACATCTGGAAACTACGTCGTTCGGACGACGGAAGTTCAAATTAACGTCGTTCCAAATTACATAGTACGACGGTAGTTGGAGATTTTTGGGAAACAGTCGGAAAGGGGAAGTTCGTTCGTTCGGAAGTACTACGTATGTACTACCGTGGTTTCATGCTAACTTCCGTCATTATTTGGGAAACGCACACCCTGTACTCTACACATACACATGCGATTCTATGTCACACCTTCAATATGTCTGTGTGGAACTCACACTCATTAAAAGTTCCGCATTCATTCCTTTTTTTTCTCTACATACTGTGCTGTTTCGGTACAGCTGTATGCCGAACAGAACAGGTGCATACCGAAATGGTTCGGTTCAGTACGTGAACCGTTACAGGGCTTCAGGCTTATTGAATAAACTCTCTGAGAGTTAAATTCAACTAAACTTGAGTGTATATGTGAAACCATCGCACACACTCTTTTCAGGAGGGAAAACTGAACTCTTGTGGGAGTTAGAACACTAATCCCATGTAGAGTTAAAACAACTCTCCCCTTGAGTTAATTTTTATGTATACTTTTTCATAGTGTTAATAGTTAACACTAACAGGAGTTTATCTTTCAAAATGTCCTTTCTGGCTGCTCCCTTACAGAGTTGCCACAGCGGATGATCTGCTTGGAGACTTGCCGTCAGTTTTTTTCACCGGATGCCCTTCCTGACGCATCGGTCAGCCATTTTGGTAGCTGGGACTGGGAGGGAGTCAAACCAGGGTTCCCCAGGCCGATGGCATGCGCAATCATCCACTGCGTTACCAGCCAGGGTAAATCCTCTGTATTTGTAACGTTAAATATAATCGTGGATTCTGCCATGTTGCAGGACAAATGAAGCTTCATGAAGTACTTGTGGTATTTTTTGACTCCTCTAGATGGTGAGTCATGATGATGAGTTAATTGGCAGTGTTTTATCCCAGAAATAAGGTCCAATATGTAAAAAACAGCACTTCTCCTTTAAGAGGCTTTGATTGCAGTGATCTTGACATTATCAAAGTTGCCAGAAAAGACATAGACATTGGACATTTCGGTAAACCATAGACACACTGAATGCTGGCACTTCTGAACCAAGGATCAGGATGTGGTGTGGTGGAAAATGACGAGCAAACTTGTATACTTTGAACTCTTTACTCTCAACGTGTACGCAGGAGAACAATCACAACATACAGCCTCACATTACTTCTTCTACGCTCTCTATCTGTCTGCATGAGCCTGTGTTATTCTAGTGCACTCTAGAGGCGGTCTGATGCAACAGCATTACAGGATACAACATCTCCTCTCTCTGTAAAACAATACTCTGCATACTGTATTATGATAAAGCAGTACGGTTGATTCCCTTAGAAAATCAGTTATAACACAACTGGCTAAATACTGTTAGAAATCAAAGGCAAAAATCCTAGTTTACTGAAATTACCATGATGCCCAATTTTAACACATGAACCTGTACCAAGTACAATAGAATAACATAACATGCATAAATGGAAATCACATGAATAGGCAATATTACTTACATACTTTCACGTTAACCTGAGTACTACGGAGGACTCTCCCAAAACAAATCAATAAACAACATAGTCCTGCTGCCACTTAGGCTTGACCCTGGTACGTGTATGGGTCAGAGAAGTGGAGGTGCGGGAATGTGTGGGTGTGGGCCTCACATCAGTTCCAAGTGGAACGCGGGACAGGTGAGATGCTTTCCATTTCTTCCCATCACTGAGTTGGAAGGTGTTTGGACCCACTTGTTTTTCCATTTGCACTGGTGGGGAAAATATCAGGTGAGCTTTGGGTGTTGGGCGAGGAATCCTTATTCTCACCCTCTCTCCCTCCTGAAATGGAGGAGCACACGCGCCACGCTTGGAATCAGTGTAGCGCTTCATCTTGGCCTGGTTCTTCTGTACTGTACCACGTATTGTTGCAGATGAAGGCGGAACAGTGGAAGGCTGGGGCAGAATGTGTAGTTTAGTGCACATTTTGCGCCCATAGAGCAGTTCATGAGGTGAAACAGAGGTAGTGGTGTGCGGTGTTGCTCTGTACACCTGAAGCCAGGACAGCACAGCCTCTTTCCATCACTGTGACTGCAGGATAGCCGTCTGTAAGCAGCCTTTCAGGGAGCGATGGAACCTCTCAACTGCGCCGTTAGCAGCAGGATAGTACACAGATGTCCGAGTGTGATGGATGCCATGTGAGTGCATGAACTCAGCAAACTCAGCCGAGGTAAACTGAGGTCCGTTGTTAGTAACGATGCACTCTGGGTTACCATGGCGACTGAAAGTGAACTTCAGGAACCTCACAACATCCGTCGCTGTTGCACTGTGGGAGAAGGCAAGCTCTGGCCATTTAGTGTAGTAGTCAGTTAGTGTTATGGCATAACGACAGGCAGGGGAAGCCGTTTCAAAAGGACCGACTATGTCAAGGCCCAGCTTCTGCCACGGGCCCTGAGGAAGCTGAATTGGTTGCAGGGGAGCAGGATGGGTGATGGCAGTTTTGTCATTTGACTGGCAGGCAACACAGGAGGCTATGCAGGTCTGAACCTCCGCATCCATTTTTGGCCACCAGTATAGCTCCCTCAGGCTCTGTTTTGTGCGTACGACTCCCTGGTGACACTCATGCGCCAGAGCAATTAGAGTCTGACGCACCGTGAATGGTACCAGGAGTCTTGAACCTCTAAAAATGAAATTGTCTTTTACTGGGAGCTCATCTTTTACTTTGGAGTAGGAAGTCATGTCCTGGTTCACAGTTCTGATGGATGGAGGCCAGCTACGGTGAATCTGGTCCCGCAGAGCTGTCATTTCAGGGCATGATGAGCAAGCAGCTTCGAAGTCAGCCACTGGAAGAGCACGCAGTGTGGAGGAGATGTGAGCCACTATTTCAGGCTCCACATCAGTGGAAGAATCAGCAGGGAGTGGCAAATGTAGACAGGAAAGGCAGTCAGCAGTGTAGTTTTGAGACCCAGGGCAGTACACCATGTCGTAGTCAAAGCAAAGTAGACGTGCAGACCAACGTGCCACGCGCATGCCAGCTCTGCCTATCCCCTTGGTGGTGAGCAGTAGTAAGCGCCTGATGGTCTGTGCGCAAGGTAAAATGATGGCCCCATAAGTATGTACGCCATTTTTCTGCAGCCCACACGCATGCCAGAGCCTCTTTCTCCACTATAGAATACTTGCGCTCTGTTGCAGTGAGTGGTAGTCCGTAGTCACTGGCATCTGTGGAAACAACTGAGCGGAGTGTGGGGTCATAGAGGGCTAGGGCTGGGCTTGCTACTAGGAGCCTTTTAACCTCCTCAAAGCTGTTTTGAGCAGCTTCAGTCCATGTAAAAGAGTCAGTCTCTTTGGCACACTTGCGTATCGGGGCAACAACTGTAGCAAAGCCTGGTAAAAACTTAGAATACCAGGACACAAGGCCTAGAAAAGACCTCAGGGCTGCTGCATCGGAAGGGGGCGGGGCATTCAGGACTGCGTCCACGTGTTCTTGGTCAGGCAGGATCCCCTTGACTGTGATGACATGACTCAGGAAACACAGAGTAGCGACACTTGTTGTCATTCAGCACTAAACCTGCCTCTCTCAGTTTCAGCAGGACAGTTTCGAGGCAGCGGTCATGTTCAGCAGGTGTGGTCCCATAGATGATGAGATCGTCCTGGTAATTTTGTACGCCTGGCACATCTTGCAGAATCATTGCCATCATTTTTTGGAAGGCGGAGGGTGCTGATGCCAAGCCGTATGGCACTCTACAGAACCTGAAGAGGCCCTCGTGCGTGATGAAGGCTGTAATGTCTCTGCTGTCCTCATGCAGGGGCAGCTGGTAATATGCAATTGTGAGGTCGATTGTTGAAAATACTTTTGCTCCTCACAAGTTGGCAAGAAGTTCATCAATGTGAGGCAGTGGATAGATGTCGGTAACCACCACCTTGTTCGGTTCTCGTAGAACAGCACACATCCGGATTCCACCACTTCTCTTAGCGGTGACCACGATGGGGGAGACCCAAGCAGAAGCATCAACCCGCTCTATGACGCCAGCCTTTAGTAAACGATCCAGCTCAGCAGAGACGGAGTCTCTGATTGCAAAAGGCAAGCGCTGCAGCTTCTGACGCACAGGTGTGATGGTTGGGTCAAGTTTCACTAAGTTTTTAACACACCCAATGTGAGGAGCGTCTGGGTCAGTAGCTGATGTAGACATCACCGGTGTAGATGGCACTGTGGCTGAAGTGAGGACAGTATCCCCTTTGATGCACAGGTCCAGGGCAGTGAACAAATCCATACCTAGCAGTGTTGTCCCTTTCTCCACAATGAAGAACGTGGCTGCAGCAAAGGTATTGTCCATTTGTACTTGAGCATGCAGGCATCCTAGCACAGGGATATTGTCTCTTGTATAGCTAACCAGCCTGGTGGATGCTACTGACAGTGGACTGTCTTTGAAGTATTTCTTGTAGATGTAGCGTGGCAGTATGGACACAGCAGAACCAGTGTCAATAACAAGTTGCATTGACACAGCAGGAGTAGTGGAAGTGGCTATGTTGACATTGCACATGAGTCTCTTTGGGGCATGTGTCGAATTTTCAAGGTACAGTATAGTGACATCAGATAACTGTACTTCATGCACATCACTGGACGGAGCTGAACGACACACCCTGGCATAGTGTCCCCTTTTTCGTCAAGATTTACACTGTACTTTAGCTGCAGGGCACTGGAAAGAATTAGCTAAATGCTTATCTGAGGCACATCTAAAGCAAACTTTGTGTTGGGAGGGGGGAGCAGTAGCAGAAGCAGCAGCTGGACGAGAGTGCTTTTTGTGTTTCACATAGTGAGGCCACTACGACATTAATTTTGGGCAAGAAGTGTCTCTCAAGCGCACTCACTGCATCTTCAAGGCTTGTACCAGTATCTGGCAGCGTGTAAAAAATCCTCTGTCCCTCCGCGCCAAGGCAGTGAAGCAAAGTGGCTCTCTTGCACGCATTCCCGGTCGCATTTATCACCACCAGGTAGTTGTCGAAGATACGGAGCCACATGTCGAACAGCATGGCTGGTTCACCCGGGCAAGGCAGGAACATTGCAGGCGCAGGAACGTTCACAGACATCTTGTCTTAGCAGTTGAAATCCTCGTCAAGCAAACTTGTATACTTTGAACTCTTTACTCTCAATGTGTACGCAGGAGAACAAGCACAACATACAGCCTCACATTACTTCTTCTACGCTCTCTATCTGTCTGCATGAGCCTGTGTTATTGTAGCACACTCTAGAGGTAGTCTGATGCAACGGCATTACAGTATACAACACAGGATATATCCTGAAATTCCTCCAAAATTCTTGATGGTGGTGCTAGATGCCAGCGCAACGCTATCTAGAGTTAATATGCCATTTGCAGTAACTTCAGTTTTCAGTTTTGTTAGAGTTAAATATCAGGAATTTGCCTGTCATTCAGGTTTTTATGTCCTTAAAGTGTGCTTGGAGTTCAGCTAACTGGTTGGTTTCAACTTGAAACTTGAATGAATACCTTCTAATAACACGAAGCACATACAGATGAATAGAATAGGTTCGAGCAAAAACCTTGCAGAACTCATGTACTCCTGTCACCATAACAGATTTTGCTGGACAATATATTGTCCCACAACTTATTGCCCATGTACGATATTATTGTCAGCATTATTCTGAGGTTCTGAAGAGGTTCTTTTTCGCTCTATGTGGCACATGTTTTCACTTATACTTTAATATAATCCATTTCCTGGTGACTGTATACAACAATACATCACACACATCACACAGAAAGCAGTATTTATTGCTATTTCACATTTGATCAATAGCAGTCACACCCTCCATGTCCTATCTGAACCACCACATAAATCAGACACTATGTTACTCAGTAAAACCTCTTGTTATTATTCATGTTACTATTCATCACCAGCTGTAAATCACTGCCACTTCAAATAGGGTAACCATATTTTTATTTCCTAAAAAGAGGACACTCGCTCACTTTCCATCACAGACCTTGCCTATGAAAGACCTAGGTGACAAACTGTTGACCCTTCACTTCTTTCTCCTGTCTGAGTTTTTCTCTTTTCTTTACTAACTCTTCTCCTCCACTCCTTAATTCGCACTGTCTTTTAGCACTGTGCAGGCTGTCGGAGCAGCTGGACTGAACCATTTTATGTAAACAGAGGGGGGAGGGCGTTGAGAAATGTTTCCACAACATTCAAACACTGACGGAGGGCACACATATACACACACAGAAGGAAAACTGGATATTATCATCAATTAATAAAAACGCGCCAGACGGTACGTAAAAATTGGACATATCCGGGGAAAAGAGGATGTTTGGTCGGCCTAACTTCAAAACTAATCAAATTATCATACTAATAAAGTATTACAGATGGCACCGGGCTCAGCGGCACTGGGCTACGTAGCACAGGCTGCCACGATCTGGCAGCAGATGTTTGCACACTGTCTGCCGACCCGCCGGTTATTTTCACTTCACCCGGGCTTTCGGGCAACCATTAATGTAGGACCCTAGTATTTAACATTACAATTAGGATTTAGCTTTGAATCATTTCTTTTATTATTCCTACTGGTTTCTCCTCGTTACCTGGCTCTCTACTCCTCACCAGCTCACCTGCTACAGCTGCTCTTTGTGTGTCTGCTAGCGGTATGGAATCAGATTTGTGTCAAAAATATTCAAACAAATCTTCTTCAATATCAAACAAAAATAAGAATTTGAGAAAGAATAAAATTCACTGAAGCAAAAAAAAAGGGCATCTCAAAAGTAAAACTTGGAACTTGCAAAAAACTTATTTGTGCAACTGAATAAACTACTGGTATTTTACTTTTTCCATATAGCCCTTTGTTTACAGTTCCCTCTGTTTCTTTCTCACTGATCAGTTTTTTGCTCTCACTGCCAGCTTTCTCGTTTGCGCTCCCTGATTTTTTGTTTGCGATTCTGACACAAACCTCTCACGTGGGTGGGTTTTTTCGTGGGTTTGTCGCCATTGGCTAGTGAGTTTTTGAGTGACAGCTCAGTGCCCGGGAAGTTGCTCGGTGCAGCATGCGCGGAAAAATAAAACGGACACCTTGAGCTGCAGCACTGGGCATATACTGCGTGAATAATATACTGTACTTACACTTATACTATACTTACACTTTTTTAATCTCCAGTCCAGTAAAGTTTGGGTAGCCTGTAACAATACGCCAAAGAAGTTCACGCAGTGTATGCCCAGTGCTGCAGCTCAAGGTGTTCGTTTTGCTTTTCCGCGCGTGCTGCACTGAGCAACTTCCGGGCACTGAGCTGTCACTCAAAACCTATTGACACAAATCTGATTCCATACTAGCGGCCCCTCCTCTTCCCACTGAGACAAAGAGACTTTATGACTGACAAGAGGTCTTACTCTGTTCATTCTGCTGTGGAACCAATGCACTCACGTGTTGAGAAAGATGCAAAGAGTGAACCCTCTTGTTGTGCAGCCTCTTTGGTCGAGGAAAACAAGCACACATGGCGATATATCAAGGCTCTAAAAGCAACCTAATTTGTTTTCATTTACCGTACAACAAATCGATTTATTAACTATCATGACAGGTCTAATTACATGTACATAATGATGATGTTGAATGTAGCACTAAGCTCTAACAAGACAAGTACATTCAAGTTCATTGTCTGATGCAACTAGCAGTTCATTGGTAATTTTCACCAGAGCTGACTATGCTGTGATTTCCTCTACATCCTGACTGAAAAGCATCATATAGGTTATGATTTTACAACCAAAATGGCCTTTTTTTGTCAGCACCCATTCTCATCATTACACACCACAAGATGGGAGGTGTCAACTTTTCATGAGATTAGTGCATATTTTAAACTTGCAGAAAAGTATAATAATACTTTTGTGCATGTGCGTGACCATCACCAGCCCTCTCTGCAAACTAATCTGTCATTCTTTATTGGATTTTCTTATTAAGAGCCAGAGAGTAAAGTGCTGCTCCATTGTGAATTGAGGGGGAGACAAATAGATGACAGACAAGATGAGATATGATGGGTGGGAAAGGGTTACAAGCAGGCAATGTCATTAGAGCCATCCATCCATCCATTTTCTACCGCTTATCCTCATAGGGTCGCGGGGGGGCTGGAGCCTATCCCAGCTGTGGGTGAAAGGCAGGGTACACCCTGGACAAGTCTCCACCTCATCGCAGGGCATTCACACCTACGGTCAGTTTAAATTAGCCAATTAACCTAATCCCCATGCATGTTTTTGGATGGTGAGAGGAAGCCGGAGTACCTGGAGAGAACCCACACAGACACAGGGAGAACATTCAAACTCCACACAGAAAGGCCCCAGGACAGGAACCGAACCCAGTACCTTCTTGCTGTGAGGCGACAGTGTTAACCACTACACCACCACCACCACCGCCTCCCATTAGAACCAATATTCCAGAAATGAGTAGAGGAGAGAAAATATTAAGTGGAGAAACACACAAACCCAGGGATCAAGAAGAGGCACAGCCAGACGCCCCCACAGTGCCACGAACGAGCCCAGGGGGGCCAGGCCAGCAACTCCAGCCCCACAACAAACCAGAAGCTGCAGCACCAGGGTGCCTGCCAGCACACCGAAGAAACCACAGACCACCACCACAAGACCCCGGGGACCCCACAGGAACAGATGGTCATTATTAGATCACCCAGGGGGCCCTACCAGCTATGTCATGAAGTGTGGTTCACCATTATACCCTATAACTATATTTCTCTGATCCCTGATAAAGAAATATTCACCCTACACCGTGTATGCAACCCGTGTAGTGCAACCTTAAGTGTAGTGTGGTGTGTTAAAAGTTGGATGGGCAATGGTTATTAATCAGCTCTAAAACTGCAGGTGCAAGGTCAATGATTTTGGTTCTAATCTTGATTGAATCAATGACTTCAGTTGTAAATATTCCAGAAACTGATTAGTGGGAAAATGGTACCAGGGTGTTATTATGAAAAATATGCTTCAGGTGAGTGATGCCCTTTTCTGCCCATGTATGAAAGTAGAGTGTATTTTGTTGCTTATAAAGTCTGGATTATTCCAAATGGGGGTGAAGTTGGATGGTGGAAGAGTAGAGTTTGTTATTTTGTGGAATTTCCACCAGGCTTTCAGAGTTGATAATATTGTTGTTGCTTTGAAACATGGGTGGTGTTTGACTGATTGACTGAGAAATGTGTAATCCCCTGCACCTGTTACCTTAAGGTTTTAAGTAGAAAACAGGGGTTCAACTTCTAATCTAGATTCGATGAGGAGAAAAATACAGGAAGATATGACCAGTTATCAGCTACCTGTCAGTTGTATATGGAATAAGCAATGAACTGGTACCAACAAATTTCAAAATTTACCAATATCCAAAAAAACAGGTCAGATAACCCCTGTGAGATCTCACGGAATGTTCAGGTTCAAATGAATGAAACAAGATGAATAAGGAAAAAATAAATAAAAGAAGGGAAAAATGAGTGCACTCATAAAAAGTCCTACCACTCTCTTTTACAACAAATGTCCAACAAGATTGCCCAAGGTGATGATTATGGAGTGGGCTGAAGGAAGATGAAGATGTTTCCGGGATGAAGTCACTATTCACTAGTCCATTATAAATGGCCATTAATACTCATTCCAAAAGTCCCAGTTCAACAATGTCCCTCTTCCTGTACCTCAACAACTATAGACACAATTATACAACTTACAGTATATCTCAAAGTGCATAAACTCACATGACCTCCAAATGGAACATACTTTCAATTTATACCACAGTACACAGCACAATTTGGATACACACTTTACAGTCAAAATCACAATTATTACTATAACTACTTCATCTTACAGTTCAAAACACAGTCACTAGCAAGACTCCATACCTAACTCATAATAAATTTTAGCAGCATGAAAACATGCCTCAACACCACGTGCAGCTGCTAGTTGCCCACAAGCTAAAAGGCAACTAAACAAAATTACACACAACGCTTTAGCTGACTGGTAATTAAGCAAGATTCATAGCACACAACATTATCACCACATTCATCATAAATAAACAATATCTCCATCAAGATTATCCCGACTGGTTTTGATTAGAAATTCAGGGTCTCTCTGAATTTTTTTTATCTGCGTGCATGGTTTGCTAATTTAGTTAGCATGCCAATTCAACAGGTACCCAGTTGCCAACTCACCAGTATATCAAACGTCCTAAACATCCGAAGCAAGGTCGCAGCTCCTCCGTCAACTCTCGTCGCTCAAAGATGAATTTCTACTCTTAGTTATCAAGTTCAACTTCTCTTTATGCTAATATGCTAATAGCTCAACTCCAACTTCACCAGGACTAACACCGTTATGGAAAGGGAAGAAACAAATATTCTCTGTCAGAGGAGGATCGCCACTCCTAGCACTTTTCCAGCGCTGATGTAGAATGTGACAAAATCTATCAATCTGATTTAAAGGGACAGTTAACTTAACTTAATTAACTATACCCGGGTTACAAATGGAATATCTGAAATCTGGATGTCTTGACAGAAAGTCTGTTCCATATCTAACCAGGTATGATCTGACTGATCTGGGTGTGTCCATTTATATATGTACTGAAATTAGTTTGCCAATGAGCAATAATAGAAATGTGGTGCATCCAATCCTCCTAGTAATTTTGCCTTTTGAAGTGTGGTTAATTTGATCTTAGGTGTTTTATTTTTCCAGTAGAATTTAGTGATTTTTGAATCTAGAGAATTAAACTAGGTGAGAGTGGGATGGATTCATGTCATTGAAAAAAGATAATTCATTTTAGGGAGTATTGTCATTTTAATAGTTGCTATTCAGCCTGAAATGGATTGTGGTAGCTTCATCTGGCGTTGGAGATAGTCGTCTATTTTATTAAGTAGTGGAGTGAAGATGAGTCCAATCAACTCTGTAAACCGGGAGGAGACGCTGATGCCCAAATATGTGAAGTGACCCGTGCATAAGTGAATGAGTGCTGTATGGATTGCCGCATCCCATCTGGTGTTGCGCAATGGTAAAATGGATCATTTATTCCAGTTTATTGAGTAATCTGAGATCTTGGAGAATGATTCAATAACATTTTTAGTTTTCTGTAGAGATGATTAAGGATTTTGGAGAAAAAGTAAAATATCGTGCGCATATAAACTTATTTTGTGTTGTGTTTGCGGTGTCTGAATTCCAGTGATATGGGAGTTCTGGCAGATGGCTGTAGTTAACGATTCAATAAAAATGGTAAATAAGGAGGGAGAGAGTGAGCATCCTTGCCTGGTCCCCCTGTGCAGTGTGAATCTTTGTGATGTTAGACCATTAGTGGTGACAGCGGCTGAAGGTGAAGTGTACAAAATCCTGATCCAGTTTATAAATGGTTCCCCAGAACCAAATTTTTGCAATGTGGTGAAGAGAAATGTCCAGTTTGTCCTGTCAAAAGCTTTTTCTGCATCTCAAGTGGCTATGATGGTGTCTTCCTGTTGTAGTGACGTACGTCTGTGTATATTGCTGGATGCTTGTCTACCTTTAATAAAACTGGTCTGAATTGGGTGAATTATCTAAGGTGTGACATTTTCTAATCTATGAGAGAGAGCCTTAATGATGATTTTAATGTCTACATTGACTAGAGAGATTGGACGGTAATTTGACAGCCAGTGTGATCTGGCTTCGGGAGGTGTGAGATTAAAGCTGTGTTCATATGTACTGGAAGTTTAGAATTGTGTATTATTTCAGTTATTGTTTTCATAAAGAGAGGGGATAAAGTGGACCAGAAGTGTTTGTAGAACTCAGCAGGGAAGCCATCAGGGCCTGGTGCTTCATTGTTTGGCATTAGATTAAGAGCGGTGGAAAGTTATTTTTCTGTAATTGGTGAGTCAAGAATATTGACCTGTTCTGTGTTGAGTTGTGGAAGTTTGATATCTTTAAAAAATAAATCAATGTCCTCCTGTTTTGGATTTTTATCAGATGAATATAGATTGCCGTAGAAATTTCTAAATATGTCATTTATTTCCTGTGGTGAGTTGGTGGGCTTCCCTGCTGAGTCCTTAATGGTCGAGATTGTTGCTTTTTCTTTATTTCATTTTACTTGATTTGTGAAATATTTACCAGATTTGTTGTTATGATGATAATGTTCCGGTCATAACCTATAGATCAGGAAGTGAGTTCTTTTTTTAAGATATAAGTTAATAAGTTAATTCATTTTGAGTTTCTTCTGTAGGATTTTTTTTTTCTAATTGTTTTATTTTTTGTTTGAGTCTATCTTCTTGTTCCTTCTCTTTCTTCTTTTTATGGACAGAGAATGAAATGATTTTGCCTCTTAAAACTGCTTTACCTGTTTCCCAGAGAATTGATGCTGATGACTTTGGGCAATCATTTATTTCCAGGAAGGATGCCCACTCTCTTTTGATATAACTGTCAAAATCTGGGTCGGTGAGCAGAGATGTGTTAAAGCACCATCTAGGGACATGTTTATGTTAACTGTTTTGATTCCAATAAATTGTGACGGGAGCATGATCATGGGGAGGAAGGGGAGGATTTTTGAGTTTGAAATGTCAGATATGATAGAGTTACTGGCCAGAAAAAAATCAATACAGGAGTAAGAGTGATGAACTGGTGAGTAAAACGTATATTCTCTGGAGATTGGATGTTGTAATCGCCAACTATCGCCAAGACCAAAATCACTCATGAACTGTTTTACTGTTTCTGAGGATTTCCAGTAGCGTTTATTGCTTATATAATTGTATCTGTCTCATGATGGGTCACCTCCTATTATGACTGGGCAGTTGGAAATGTTTGAGATGGAAGAGAAAAAGTTCTAAAAAAAAGAATGAGTCAACCTTGTTAGGGCCGTAAATATAGCCAATTGTTACTGATTGATAAAGCGTACTTCCGGGTCTCTGATGGTTGTGTTATGGATAAATGAAATTCTTTTGTTAATTAATACGCATACTCCTCTCTGTTTTAAATTACAGTGAGCAGAAAATGAATGAGTGAATTGTTTTTTTTTCCCACTTTGTCTGCATTGTTCTCATTGTTCAACACCACAAAAAAGTGTCAACCTTTTATGAGATTATGCATGTTTTAGTCTTGTCCACCATCCACCCCCATCCCCAACCACCACCCCCCGCCCACACCCTCCCAGCCACCCCAACACCTGGGGAGGCAGGAGTCCACCGCCGCCCAGGAGGCAAGACCCGCGAACCGAGCGCTCCCCACTGGAGGGAGGGGGACGAGAAAGCGGGGCTGCCACCGGGAGGCAACAAGTACCAAAACTCCGACCCGGCGACTGGAAAAAAAGACCCAACACCCTGCACCACCCAAATGCACCACGAGGAGACCCACCGCGACGCCAACACTGCTCCGCCCCACCGGCCATGCCATCCAGCCATACCACTAGCAGACGCCGCAGCCACACCGACCAACAGGGCCAGCAATCCCGGCCCTGCAACACACCAGAAGCCGCAGCACCGAAGGGGCCGTCAGCACGCCGGAAAAACCCCAGACCACCACCCAAGGACCCCGGGGACCCCACAGCAACAGCAAGCCAATGGTTGGACACCCCCAGCGTCTGAGAGCCGAAGGGTCAGGCCCCACCAGCAATGCCATGATGTGTGGATCACCATTATACCCTATTACTACATTTCTGCGATCCCTGATGAAGAAATATTCTCCCTACACCGTGTATGAGTGCAACCCTGGGTGTAGTGTGGTGCATTAAAAGTTGGGTGGGCAATAGGGGCAACGGGAGGGGGAGGGTTGGAGGGCCACAGAGAATGGGTACTCTGCAGCCTACCCCGATTCAAAGCCCCCAAGCCAGCCGGAAGTTCCCACCCAAGGAATGAGTGTGTGCTGCATTATAAGTGGAGAATGGGGAGGGACAATAGGAGGTAGATGGGGAGGACGCCCCACGCCCCAAATGCTCACTATCACAGATTTAGACTGGTTTGTGAACACTATTTGAGAGAAATGGTGATATTGTGTATGTGGAAAATGTTTTAGATCTTTGAGTTCATCTCATAAAAAATGGGAGCAAAAATAAGTGTTGCGTTTATATTTTTGTTGAGTGTAGACAGTATAGTATTACTTTATTTCAATTTTAATTTACATATTCATATTAGCACGGCGGCACGGTGGTGTAGTGGTTAACACTGTCGCCTCACAGCAAGAAGGTACCAGGTCTGAATCTGGGGCCTTCCTATGTGGAGTCACAATATAGTTTTACATTTAAAGAACACTTTACAAAATCAATGTCTTCAATCGTGGGTCTGTTTATGACTTCCAGATGTTTCTTCTTTCAAGGTCGTAAAACATGTTAGATAAGGCGGTGGAGTTCCTTTGTGTGTGTGTGTGTGTGTGTGTGTAAAGGCAAGAAAAAGATCAGAGAGGAGAAAGGTGTGAATGACAGTGGAAGAATTTGGCCCCTTTCACAGTGCACAGGTTTTTTTGTGCACTGTGAAAGGGGTCGAATTGATTTTGACACGGGTCAACGACTCAGCAATTGACCCGGAAGTTTATCGGCTCGGATCAGCTACAATGTGAAATGGGCAGAGCAGGATGAGGAGATAGTCTGCTTGTCACCTCAACAAGATTAAAACCAGTTACAAACATCTGTGAAAAGGAGATGAATTACTGTTCCAGGTCCATGACAAGCTTTGTTATTTTAATTGCCACATTTGAAGATTTAGAATGTTGAAATGAACATTCCTGCCAGGGTTCACGATGCTGGACAACACTTAATGTGGCGCAACAAGAGTTGCTGACAATTTAAGAAAAAAAGAAGTGTTTTTGAACATATGCGGTGTGTTTCTATATGTTACTGTGGAAAAAAAATGGTTATTTTTGGGTGTTTAATTCATGAGCATTCGTATAGTGTAAAAAAAAAAAAAAAAAAAAAAAAGAAACAGTACCAGTATACCACCAGCAGATGCAGGGTATCACCAAGGACAGTGTTGTCTGTGCTGAAATCTCACGCGATCTTGCGGGATTCTGTGAGATTTGCTCACTTCTGAGCAACAGACGGCCATGGTCAAGTGTGTTGTGCGTGATACTGAGCCAATGTATTCTATTTTGCAGGTGAGTTGGGTATATGGAGAGTGTATACACTGTAAGAATGATGTCATGGGCGGATATGTTTCGGATTACGTTTTGATGATGTTTAACTATGTTTATGACGTTTGTTGAGTGTGTTTGTAGTAAGAGCGAGTGGGTTAGCAGCTATTAGCATTAGCGACAAAACGCATGGAGTCCGATAGTCGCTGCAGCAGGGTAGGAGCCATGTTAGGGCCTTAATGAGGTACGCTATGCTCAGCTAAACTGCGTCAGATAGGCTGCTGTATGTTCTGTGGTGAAGAATGATAAGTGATATTGTAATATTATGACGGTTATGTGGACGTTGGGTTTATACTATGCTGGGAAGTGGGTTATTTTGGAAGGAGAAAACAGATTTGAATGTGGATATACTAATACTGTGATTATTGAGTATTATTGGGTACTGGTTTATGGATATTATATTTTCGGGTTTGACATTATTACAGATTTTGGGATTCTGTGAGATTTGCTCACTCCTGAGCAACAGACGGCCATGGTCAAGTGTGTTGTGCGTGATACTGAGCCGATGTTTGCAGAAAAAGCAACCCAAATAAAACAAATATGTGACACCAGTTGGAAACTGCATCCTATCCTCCTTGGGCCTGTTACATATTTTGGCGAGCCAGCCAGGAGAAGTGATTCAGCCTGTGATTCACCAGAAAGGGAGACGAACCTGTGTCGGTATCATCATTAAAGCAAGAAGAATGGAGCAACTACGGGATGAAGTAAGCAGAGAACTGCTGGAGTTGGACAAGGCAGAGCTCATCTCCACATGTCGACAGCTAAAGTGCTCAGAGCCATCAGGAGGGTTCGAGAAGGAAGCTCGTCGTGCCCTCATCAGACTGGCTGAGCAGGTGCTGGATGAAGTGGAGGATGGAGAGGAGAGTTCAGTGTTTCAGCAGTACTTACAGAATATCCTGTCATGGATGAAGAACCTGAAAAAGAAAGAGCCAAGTGAGTTAAAGACTGTACCTGATAAACCAAGTGAATTAGAGGTCTTGAAAGAGAGATATCTCAAGCTACAGGAGGAACAGAAAGAAGCCCGTCGACTGCTGGAAGATGAGATCGTCATCTTGGAGGAGATAGCCGTCCTCGAAGGAGGACAACAGAAAAAAGAACCAGTGGTAGGCACAAAGACAGTCATGATGTCACCACCTTCAGTGAAACTGCCTGAAGTGACGCTTAGGAGGGAATTTCGGATCTGTGGCCAGGTCGGAGAACCAGGCCAAAGAGAGAAAATCTCCTATGCCAGCTTAATCAACCAAATAGAGGCTGGACAACGTAAGGGCCACTCAGAAGTGGAGATCATAGAAGCTGTCACATGTGCAGTGACCCCAGGCCTACATCTGAGAGACGTGCTGGAGATCAAAAGAGGCCTGACCCTGCCCAATCTAAAAACTATTCTTAGAGGTCACTACAAAGTCGACTTATCTTCCGATCTGCTACACCGACTGATGAGCATTACACAAGATCCCAAGGAATCAGCCCAAACATTCCTGTTCAGGGCAATTGAACTGAAGGAGAAGTTAATGTGGAGCTTGAATAATGAAAATGAGGGTGAGCAGTATAGCCCCGAACTAATTCAGAGAAAGTTCCTCCGCTCCCTTGAAACAGGACTGTATAGTGACGCTGTGAAATTCCAGATTAAGCCTTACCTTAACAGCCCCAGTGTGACAGATGAAGAGTTAATTGAGCGAATAAATGATGCTGCGCATCTGGAACAGGAACGGCAGAAAAAACAAAAAAAGACAGTCATGAGCAAGCCCCCTAAACTCAGTGAAATTCAGACAGAGGTGTCCATCTATGCCCCTCAACCCCCACCAGAAGATCACAGAGACCCTGCAAACACTGCTGAGTTCAAAACCAAAAGTAAGAAAAGTCAGGGGCGCAGCACAGAGCAGGATTCCAACACTAATCACCTCATAGAAGGACTCCGAGCAGAGCTGCTGGAAATGAAGAAGCTAGTTCTTGAGAGCGTAGAGGCTAACAGAAAGATTCAAACAGACAGAACTGACAGATCTTCAGACTATGCCAGGAACAGACCAAGAGGATGCAGAACCTGTCAGGAGGCTCAGATTGGAGAGTCGTGCAGGCACTGCTTCGAGTGCGGCCAAGACGGGCACCTCTTCAGAGGATGTTGACAGAGCAGAGAACAGCAGGGAAACGCCAGAGGGCTGCCGAGTCGGGACTCTCGGTAGCCCATGGACATGAAACCCCACTTTGTCCCACTGAGCAGACAGTTGTCACCCAAATAACGTCTCCGCTCCAGAGCCCCACCAACTATCTCTCACCCCGACGCCGAGCCAAACTTCTAGATCTCATAGGTAAGAGATGTACTGTCCATTGTCAATTAAACGGAGTCCCTGTAGAAGCATTATGGGACACGGGGGCTCAGAGTAGTATTGTTAATGAAGAGTGGAGGAAAGTGAATCTACCCCACTGTGAGGTGAGACCTATTGATCAGCTGCTGGAAGCAGACAGACTAATTGGACTGGCAGCAAACCAAACAGAGATACCTTTCCTGGGTTGGGTAGAGGTCGAGTTCAGACTAGGCAAAGATGTAGACCGCACCGAAGAACCACTCTTAGTGCCCACTCTAGTGGCAAGTGACCCAAATGTGGCAGAGCAGCCCATAATTGGCTTCAATGTAATAGAGGCGGTGCTAAATGGGGAGGGGATGTCAGAGGCGAAGTCAGCAACCATTCTCCAGGTGAGTAAGGCATTCTCTGTGACCTTCAAATCTGCAAAGTCAATGCTCAGACTTGTGCAGTCCCCAGAGATTAATGAAGAAGTGGGTATTGTGCATACAGGGAAAAAGATCCGACTAGCAGCTGGACAGGTCAGTGTTGTCTATGTCAAAGCTAGTAGTGGAGCACAATTTCAAGGTCAAAGCCTCCTACTTGTCCCTTGTGATGAATCCACCCTACCTGAGGGAGTAATTATGGAAGAGGGGTTAGTCAGCATCCCCACCGACAGGTCAATGTATGTACCAATCCCCATTGCTAATGTCAGTCAGCAGGCCGTGACCTTAAATAAACGCACAGTCCTGGGTCACCTCCAAACAGTCAAGACTGCCTGTCCAGTAAGAGTGGAACAGATAAAGAGTGATGTCACCAAAGAAGTTGGAGAGAGAGAGAACCGTGAACAGAGGGACACTAAACAGACAGGTGAACTGAAAAGGTACCCTACTATCAATCAACGAAAAACACCAAAACCAGATCAGTGGGATCCCCCTGTCGATCATTCTCACCTGACTGATGACCAGAGAGACATTGTGAAACAATTACTGAGAGAGGAGTGTCATGCGTTTGCCTATGATGAAGAGGACATAGGGTGTATCGACTCCCTGAAACTTCACATTAGTCTTCAGGACCCCACTCCAGTAAAGAGAACGTACATGTCAGTCCCCAAACCACTACATAATGAAGTCAAAGAATATCTACAAGACTTGTTGAATCGTGGTTGGATAGTCCAGTCAAGATCCCCATACGCATCACCAGTGGTGTGTGTGAGGAAGAAAGATGGAACATTGAGGCTTTGCTGTGATTACAGGGAGCTGAACAGGAAGTCCATACCGGATTGCCATCCAATCCCCAGACTCCAAGATATGCTAGACTCTCTCACAGGCAGCTCTTGGTTTTCAGTACTGGATCAGGGTAAGGCCTACCACCAGGGGTTCCTGAGTGAAGAAAGCCAACCCCTCACAGCCTTCATAACACCCTGGGGCCTTTACCAGTGGACCAGAATCCCCTTTGGTTTGAGTTCAGCCCCCACTGAGTTCCAGCGTAACATGGAAGAGTGCCTAGTGGGTCTAAGGGATAATATCTGTCAACCATACCTTGATGATAATCTCGTTCACAGCTCAAGCTTTGAGGACCATGTTAACCACGTGAGATCTGTGCTCAAGAGATATCAAAACCATGGAGTTAAGCTCAGTCCACACAAGTGTGAGGTGTTCAAGCGAAAGGTCAGATTCCTGGGGCGAATGGTTTCTGGTGAAGGCTACACGATGGACCCCGCTGAAGTGGCCCCTGTGCAGGCTTTAAAGGAGAGAGCACATACCACTGTTTCAGACTTAAGATGGACAATGGGATTCTTATCATACTACAGGCCATATATTCCAAACTTCTCCAGACTCGCAAAGCCCCTGTACCAGCTACTCTCGTCACCACCTGACAAGACAGCACCAATAGAGCCAAAGGCAAGCAGAGGGTGTGGGACCAAAATAAATAGAGGTAACCTCCCACCTAACACTCCCATACACTGGACACCAAGCCACCAAGAGACACTGAACTTCCTCATAGATAAGCTGACTGAGCCCCCCATTCTTGGCTACCCTGATTTCACACAACCATTTACTTTGCATTGTGATGCAGCTCAGGAGGGGCTGGGTGCAGTGCTTTATCAGAGACGGAACAGTAAGATGGTTGTTATTGGATACGGCTCCAGAACCCTAACCCCACCTGAAAAGAACTATTACATGCACTCAGGGAAGTTAGAGTTCTTAGCACTGAAATGGGCGATTTGTGAGCGTTTCAGAGACTATTTGTATCATGCTCCCCACTTCACAGTATATACAGATAACAATCCCCTGTCCTCTCAACAGCGAAGCTTAATGCTACAGGTCACTGGTGGGTTGGTGAGTTGTCGGATTTCAACTTTTCTATAAAGTATCGCCCTGGCAAACACAACGCTGACGCAGATGGCCTATCTCGTATGCCTGTAGACATAAACAAGTTCATGGAGCAGTGTACAGAGGAGGTTCACCAGGAAGTTATTAGTGCATCTGTGCAGGGAGTGACTGCGCAAAGAGATACACCCCTCATGTGGGCCATGCCAGTGTCTATTGAGGCCGTAACAGAAGTGAGAGACTCACCCACGCTGAGCAAACCTCTAACACCAGAGCAGATCAGAGAAAGCCAGTTGGGAGACCCGGTCATTGGTCGAGTCCTTCATTTCAAAAGGAACAACCAGCAGCCTCTCAACAAGATACTCAAAAATGAGTCAGCAGATGTGAGAGCTCTATTGAGGCAGTGGCATAAACTGTACATTGATGAGAAAGGTGTCCTCTACAGAAAAGCCGGTGACAAACATCAGCTTGTCCTGCCAAGGGAACATCACCCCACTGTGTTTCAGGAGCTTCATCGTGAAATGGGACATCCTGGAGTCGACAGAACGCATAATCTGATCCGAGACCGGTTTTATTGGGCCCGTATGCAGAGGGACATAGACCACTTCGTCACCAAGGTCTGTGAGTGCCTGAAGACTAAACGACCCCAAAAGGTAACCAGAGCCCCTCTCATGCCCATCGTGTCAACACGCCCCTTTGAAATAGTGTCTGTTGATTTTCTCCACTTGGAGACCTGCAAACAAGGGTACCAGTATATCTTAGTAGTAATGGATCACTACACCCGCTTCGCACAGGCCTATGCCACCAAAAACAAAAGTGCAAAGACTGTGGTTGACAAGTTGTTTAATGATTTCGCCCTCCATTGGGGTTTTGCTGAACGCATCCACCATGACATGGGTGGCGAGTTCCAGAACAGACTGATGGATGAGTTGCAGAGGTGCAGTGGAGTGAGAGCCTCTCATACTACCTGTTATCATCCACAAGGCAACGGACAGGTAGAGCGGTTTAACAGGACACTACTGTCAATGCTTCGGACACTCACAGCTACAGAAAAAGCAGACTGGAAAAGTTCATTGGCCAAGATGATTCACGCATACAACTGCACACGCAGCGAGGCCACTGGATTCTCACCTTATTACCTGCTTTATGGCTGTTCTCCCCGCTTGCCAATAGACTTGCTTTTCAACATACCACCTACAGAGGGACAAGAGAGCTATGTGGCATATGTTGAAAACTGGCAAAACAGAATGAGACAAGCATACGAGATTGCCGCTAAGACAGCTGCCAAGGAATCTGCTCGGGGTAAAACGGGTTATGACAAAAGAGTTCATGGAGCTGACCTCGAACCAGGTGGACGAGTGCTTGTGCGGAATCTATCAGAAAGAGGGGGTCCGGGCAAGCTGTGATCCTATTGGGAAGATAGAGTCCATGTGGTGGTGAAAAGAAGGAGCAGTGACAGCCCTGTGTATGAGGTGGTACCGGAAGGAGGTGGTAAATGTCGAGTGCTGCACAGAAACCTCTTACTCCCATGTGACAGCTTACCCCTAAGCCACCCTGAAGCAGACCCACAACAGAAAAGAGCCAGCCCCACACCGAGGAGAAAAAGGGGACAGAAGACTGATAGACAAATTGAAAGCTCTAACAACGACAGCAGGGATGAAGGTGAGCTGGTGTGCCATTTCCCTAATCACCAGCAACAGAGCCTAAGAACTGTAAACTTAAACCCTGAGGCAGAGCCCTTCGTGCCAGACATGGAAGATCAACAAGGAGAACCTGCACAACAGGACGTAGGACAAGACATCGATGACTACGCGTCAGCAGGTGACAGAGGTGACAGTACTTCAGAGCCTGGAGATCGTCTGCTAGACTCATCAGAGCATCCGACATCGGAGGAGGAAGAGCCCGCGGCACCACCTGTGAGTGCCTACCCACAGAGGGAGAGGTGTCGCAGACGAATGCTGACCTACGGGACCCTGGGTGAGCCATCAGAGACACACACATCAGATCTGTGTGTGAGTATACCTTCAGCCCACGAGAGACTGTGGAGACCTTGGGTCATGCCAGACATTGAGGTGACATAGACACTCATCAACACTACAAGTGACATTTGATATTGCCTGATTTGAGACTCTTGAAGATGGAAAAAGGGTATCAGAGACTGTGACAGAGACACTGAGTGCTGAGAACCAAAAGAGAAACATGTTGCCTGATACACATGATGGACTGATCCTGTAAACTGAAAATAATGGTAACAGACTACAGGAACTGAGTGGCCGAAATTGGGGTTCTGTTACATTGGGATATTTGTCTGAAAGGATAAAAGGTTTACTTAACTGAAACTGTATGATATATCAATGTGGTCTAGTTACAAAGGTAGAAAGTGATTCATGAACATTACTGTTGGGACAGAATGTTAATCTCCATGTCATCTGCCAGGTCCAGACCAACATCATATGGGATTTCAGAGGGAAAAGTCAATGTGTGAAATAGAGATGCCTTCTTTTTACTAAATGTCTGGAGACATTTAAGTTAGAGGGGGAGAGTGTGGCGCAACAAGAGTTGCTGACAATTTAAGAAAAAAAGAAGTGTTTTTGAACATATGCGGTGTGTTTCTATATGTTACTGTGGGAGCATTCGTATAGTGTAAAAAAAAAAAAAATAAAAAAAAAGAAACAGTACCAGTATACCACCAGCAGATGGCAGGGTATCACCAAGGACAGTGTTGTCTGTGCTGAAATCTCACGCGATCTTGCGGGATTCTGTGAGATTTGCTCACTCCTGAGCAACAGACGGCCATGGTCAAGTGTGTTGTGCGTGATACTGAGCTGATGTATTCTATTTTGCAGGTGAGTTGGGTATATGGAGAGTGAATACACTGTAAGAATGATGTCATGGGCGGATATGTTTCGGATTACGTTTTGATGATGTTTAACTATGTTTATGACGTTTGTTGAGTGTGTTTGTAGTAAGAGCGAGTGGGTTAGCAGCTATTAGCATTAGCGACAAAACACATGGAGTCCGATAGTCGCTGCAGCAGGGTAAGAGCCATGTTAAGGCCTTAATGAGGTATGCTATGCTCAGCTAAACTGCGTCAGATAGGCTGCTGTATGTTCTGTGGTGAAGAATGATAAGTGATATTGTAATATTATGACGGTTATGTGGACGTTGGGTTTATACTATGCTGAGAAGTGGGTTATTTTGGAAGGAGAAAACGGATTTGAATGTGGATATACTAATACTGTGATTATTGAGTATTATTGAGTACTGGTTTATGGATATTATATTTTCGGGTTTGACATTATTACAGATTTTGGGATTCTGTGAGATTTGCTCACTCCTGAGCAACAGACGGCTATGGTCAAGTGTGTTGTGCGTGATACTGAGCCGATGTATTCTATTTTGCAGAAAAAGCAACCCAAATAAAACAAATATGTGACACCAGTTGGAAACTGCATCCTATTCTCCTTGGTCCTGTTACATTAAGGTGTCAAAGTTCAAGAAAGCAAAACAGGGTCTTCAGGAAGTAATGCAGAAAAACAGAATTGTAGATCTTCAAAGTGTTTACTTAAAAGATAATAAAGCTGTAGATTGTGGATCCTTCCAGCTTGTCCGCTACATGCTGCATGACTGTAAATCCACACCCTGGACACAGGGAGAACATGCAATCTCCACACAGAAAGGCCCCGGGTCAGGAATCGAACCTGGTACCTTCTTGCTGTGAGACACCACTAACCCCCGTGCCGCCCGTGTTATTACATGTCTCATAAAAAAAAAGTACATGAGCAGAACCATGTACAAAAATAACAACCTATTAATGGGGCTGAATACACATTTGTAGTGGTCATGTTAGTTTGCTTTGTCTGAAACATGTAAAAGAGTAGAAAACACAAGTGCATGACCTCAGCACACTTTGTTCTGACTCCTGTTAGTAAATAATGTTTTGTGACCCCCTAGTGGCATGTCAGGTTTTTGCACCTAAAAAAGGTCTGCCTTGAGAAGTGGCCTACATATGCAGACTGTGCTGACTGCACTTCAATGTAGAGCTGTGCGATATTACAATGTATATCTTATAAGTCAATGTCTACATATAAGCCTCTGTTGTTTATATTGTAATTTTAACATGGAGCTGTAATGGTTGGATATGACCAGCAGGGGGCGGGGTATAGCCATGTATATAAGGTGAATGGCATAGGAATCAGGGGAGAATAAAAGTGATGAGTAAAGCCTGGTTTATGCTTCTGCGTCACGGTGACGGCGTAGCTGCGGCGTCGACGCAGATCCCTACGCGGACCCTACGGCGTAGCCTGACACGCACCTCCAAAAAATCCTGACTACGCGTCGCGTCAACACATTGAGACGCGAATGGCAAGGACTGTGATTGGGCCGCTCAGAACGTAATTTCCGGCGGTTGCTTTTCCGGTCAACAGCTCAACAACACTGCTATTTGTGGAGTGGCACGAGCGGTACGGAATAGTCGGACAGACCACCTCCACAAACGTCTTATGTGCTTCAACATTTGTAGCAACAGCATTTCTTTTTTAAATTTTATGAGCTCTATCTCCAGAAACACCCGCTCCATCTCACTTGTCATTGTTTACTGTCAGACGAAAACCAAGGAATCCGATATGAGCCCCCAGAAGCCACACAAAGACACAGCCACACCCCCCTAGCAGCTTGGCGGTGAATTGCAGAGCAACGCGTTCCCTCGACACAGAGCTTCAAATGTTCAACGACGGCGTCGGGTCTACGCCGTAGCTCCGCCGTCACCGCGAAGCATAAACATAAACCAGGCTTAACACACATCCTGACTGTTGGTCCTGAATCGTGATTATGCACACAAGTAAGGAACAAAATATGGTGTCAGAATTCAACAACCCACGACAGTGTGACAACTGTTTTTTTACAGTTTGGTGGATTATGTTCGAGTTGTGAGTCGTGGAGGTGAGAAAGGAGCGAAGTCAGATTAGATTAGATTAGATTAGATGACTTTATTGGTACCCAAAGGTAGATTTGGTTTGCAGTCAAGTGATCTCTGCTCATACAAAACATTTAAACATTTAGGACACACATAACATGAGCATTTCACACTGAACATAAGACAATACCAAGTGCATCCTATTAAGAGACATGGTGTCACATATGGTGACAGAAATAAAAGATGATAGCAGATTGATAAAATACAAATTAAGATAATTGTGCGATTGATAAATATATAGTAAAATTAGGAAGTATATAAAACAATACAAATTTGCTAAAACAATAAAAACATGATAAAATACATTAAAAGTGCCATCACAGTCTATGTTTAGAGGCTATGCTGTTAATTTCTCTAATAGCAGAGGGGACAAAACTTCCTCTGAAGCGCTTTGTTTTAGAGGCAGGAGCTGGAATTCTTTATGAAGTGGGTGGGAGCCGTCTTGTATAATGGAGTCAGCTATGCGCTGCAACTGTCTGTTGTATAGGGATTCAGGGCTAAGCTGTGGCTCTCCGATGAGTCTGCTAGACCATTTAACTATTTGGTTGAGTGAATTTTTGTTTTTCAGAGACAGGTTGTTAAACCAGCACACCAAAAAGAAAGATAAAATAGATTCAATAAAAGCACGATAAAAGAGAGTCAGTAGGGTTCGATCAATGTGGAAGTAGGACAATTTCCTCAGACAGTACATACGGTGGTTGGCCTTTTTAAAAACAGCTTCACAATTTGCCTCAAAAGTGAGCTTGTTATCAATGATAGTACCAAGATATTTATATTTGTCCACTGTCTCCACACTTTGGCCATTTATTTCCGTGGGCATCTGAATCTGGGGGTGCTTCCTGAAATCAATAATCATGTCCTTGGTTTTTGAGATGTTCATCTGTAGAAAGGATTTGTCACACCAGTCTTTGAATTCCCCCACTATTGGGCCATGGCTTGTCTCATTGCCATGTAACAAACTTAAGATTACAGTGTCATCAGCATATTTTATAATTGATCTGCCCGCTCTGTTGCTACAACACATATTTGTATATAAAATTAACAGCAGGGGGGACAGAACACATCCTTGTGGCGATCCAGTGGAACTACAAGTCTGATCGGACAGGGTGCCATTGATCCGTTTATTAAAAAATCTAAAATCCACCCCAAAAAGTTCTTAGTCAAATTAAATTCCTCCTCAAGCCTTCCCATCAGAACATGTGGTTGGATAGAATTAAAAGCAGATATAAAATCAATAAATAAAAGCCGTATATGGGTGTCTTTTCCTTCTAGATGTTTAAAAATCATGTTTAAAAGGGTGGCTGTGGCATCTTCAACTCCCCTTTGTGGCCTATAGGCAAACTGCAGTGCATCCATGTCAGGCTGTGTCCTCAGCATGACTACAGATTTGACTAGTTTTTCAAAAGTTTTCATAACTATGGATGTCAGTGCTATGGGTCTGAAGTCATTTAGTACTGGGGCAGTTGGATTTGGGAACTGGGACCACCACAGCATCCTTCCAACATTTGGGCACATGCTGGGTTTGCAGGGACTTGTTAAATATGTGGTGGAATATTAGGGCCAGTTCTTTGGAGGATGTTTTCAGCAGATGACCACAAATAGCATCCGGTCCTTTACTCTTGTTTGCTTTTGTGTGTGTGAATGCTCTCATAATGTCCTCTTCTCTTATGTAATGGTGATTCTGGTCCATAAGTTTATGTTTCAGGTCCTGTATTTCACTGTTGAAATCAGCTCTGTCAAAACGGTTATAAAAGCTGTTAAGGGCATTTGCAAGGCTGTAATCAGAGTCAAAGCCCTCAAGAGTGATGGCATTGTTTGAGTCAGACTTATTAATGCCTGCGATGCTTTTCATGCATAACCATGCTGAACCCAGTTTGTTTGTGGACACGTTATGTTGTAATTTTTCCTTGTAGTTCTCTTTTGCTTTTAGTATTTCAGTTTTCATATTTTTCGTGGCATTTTGTATGTCAGATATAGACCCTTGTTTAAAAGCATTTTTCTTGGCCTGAATGCAGGATTTAACAGATTTGTTCACCCATGGTCTGTTGTTGGGGTAAATTTTGACTTTCTTACTCGGAATGATCATATCTCGGCAGAATGCAGCATAGGAACATGTTACATCAGCAAGCTCATCAAGGCCTTCCCCGCATGCGTCTATGAACTCGTTCCAATCTGTACATTCATAACATCCCTGCAGACATACAACAGAGTCATCAGTCCAAGTTTTAACCTCCTTAAATGTAGCCTTTTCCCTTTTCAAAACAGTTTTATATGTGGGTAGGAGGTACACGCAGTTGTGATCTCCGCAGCCCATAGGTGGTAGGGGAAGTGATTTGTAGGCGTCCTTAACGGATCCATAACATAGGTCAAGGATTTTATCTCGTTTCGTTGCACAAGTTATGTATTGGTACATATTTGGAAGAGTCTTTTTAAGTGAAACGTGATTGAAGTCACCAAGGACGAATATCGGCGCAAAAGGGGAAATACACTGAAGTCTGTGTACAACGTTGGAGATGGTTTTACAGGCAGAGGGGGCGTGTGCTTTTGGGTGGATATAAGCAACCGCAAGGAAAAGTTGATTGAACTCGCGGGGCAGGTAAAAGGGGCGCAGTGACACAGCCAAGAGTTCTACGTCAGGTGTACAGAGACACTCTCTCACTGTCACTGCAGTACAGTATCTTTGGTTGACGTACAAACACACCCCTCCACCCTGAGTTTTCCCCGTCACCTCTCTGCTTCGATCCAGGAGATGCGGTGTCCCAAAGCCGCTGATCAGTAGGTCAGAGTCCGGGTCGTTTCCACGGAGCCATGTCTCCGTGAAGGCCATCAGACAGCAGTCTTTAAAATCCTTCAGAAAACGCACATTTCCCTGGAGCTCGTCCACTTTATTCCTGAGTGAACGAACATTTCCAAGGATCATTGAGGGAAGTGGGAGGCGGTTTAACTGCGTCTTCCTCATCCGAAGTCGAACTCCTCCACGCTTCTCCCTCTTTCTTCTCTTCCCATTTATTCCTCCGTGACTTTTATGTGATTGTCTTTTGATGATGTCTGGGATCTGTAACGTGATGTCAGACATGCCAGTAATGTTCCCAATATTAAGTTGCAAAAGTTCATTTCTGCTGTATCGCCACCTGACTGGGCTGGCATAAAGGAGAAGTGCGCTTACAAACAAAAGCAGCAGTATGATGTGCAATAAATCCATGTCGCTTCAATAGTCAGCACAAAGTGTTTTTAGCGTTTTCCAATTTTGCTTTGGAAAATAAGACTCACAATAAATAAAAAAAAATTAAACCGTGAGACAGACAAACGCGCTGAGCTGAGCTGTCACTTTCTGCCGGTCGCAGCGTGCGCCCATTACAGCGAAAGCTAAGAAGCTAGCGACCAGCTAACAACGCCAACAACATGGACCACATCTTTACAATCACACCACCTGGAGCTTTTGACTTTGAGCCGAGCTCGTGGCCTGGATGGATTCAACGTTTCAAGCACTTCAGACTTGCTTCTGGACTGAAGGATAAGGACGAGAAGGCAGACAACATTTTGAGCTCTTTTCAGTTAGAGGCAGCTAAAGTGGAAAATTATGACGATGTAAAGAAAGCTTTTAATGGGCACTTTGTTGGCGTCCACAATGTCATTTATGTACGAGCCAAATTTAATAAGAGATCCCAAGAAGTCGGCGAATCTGCTGAGAACTTTATCACTTAAGTGCATAAGCTTGCCGAAAACTGCAATTTTGGTGTTCTGCGCGAGGAACTGATCCGAGACAGGATTTTTGTTGGCATACTCAATGCTAAATTGTCTGAAAAAATGCAGCTAAATGAAAAGTTAGATTTAAAGACGGCCATAACACAAGTGAGGCAGCATGAAGAGGTGAAAAAGCAACAGGCAGTTCTACGGTCAGCCGAGGCATCGGGGCAAGTGGATGCAATATCCCATAACAATAGGAGAAAGACGAGCGGGAAAAAGTCTGCACAGGGATTCAGCCCCTCTCACTCACAGCACACAGCCGCTAAGTCAAAACAGTGTAGGAAATGCGGCAAAACCCCAAAACATTCCTGGAAGGACTGCCCAGCAAAGGACGTTGAGTGCAGAAAATGTTCAAAGAAAGGACACTTTGCTGCAGTGTGCAGATCTGCTCAAAAATTAGAATCCATAGAGGAGAACGATTCAGCAGCTTATTTGGGAGCAGTGAAACACCCACAGTCATCACTATGGACTGAGACACTTACTGTAAATGGTGGGCTTGTACGTTTTAAAGTGGACACTGGTGCTTCTGTGACTGCCATTCCGGAAACGGAATATGATGAACACAAACATGGCGCTTACACAGCAGCACACAGGCCTCTCCTGGGGCCAGCAAGCCAGCCTCTGAATGTCATAGGGCAAGTGACCGCAGTCATCCAAAGGGGAGACAGAAAGATTGAGGAGGAGGTCTTCATCGTGAAGGATCTCACCACATCTCTGCTGGGCCTCCCCGCCATCCGGAGACTTCACATGATCCCTCAGGTAAACAGCATAGACGACACAGAGGCATTGTTCCGCTCAACGTACCCAGATGTCTTCCAAGGGCTAGGTCAGCTCAAAGGCGAATACAAAATCAAGCTTAAAGAAGATGCCCTGCCCTACGCACTCTCAGCACCACGGAGAGTGGCCATTCCTCTCCGTGCCAAGGTGAAAGAGGAGCTAGATAGAATGGAGAAGTTGGGGGTCATAGCCCGCATGGAAGAACCCACAGAGTGGTGCGCAGGCATGGTGCCGATCGTGAAGCCCTCAGGAAAACTACGCATCTGCGTAGATCTGATTCACCTGAATGAAAACGACATCAGAGAAAGACACATCCTACCGGCGGTGGATGAAACGCTGGCCAAACTGGAAGGAGCCAGATTCTTCACCAAGTTGGACGTGACATCAGGCTTCTGGCAGGTGCCACTACACAAGGAGTCGATGCTGCTCACAACGTTTATCACGCCAGAGGGCCGTTACTACTTCAAAAGATTGCCCTTTGGCATATCGTCTGCTCCTGAACATTTTCAAAAGAGGATTTCTCAGCTCATTGATGGCACAGACGGAGTCCTTTGCCACGCAGACGATGTCCTTATCATAGGACAGGACCGGGCAGAGCATGACAGCAGACTACACAGAGGGCTGCAGAAGTTCAGAGAGGCTGGGCTCACTCTCAATGAAAAATGCCAGTTCAGTCTGACTGAGATCCAGTTCCTGGGTCATGTCATCAATGCCGAGGGCATCAGAGCAGACCTGGACAAAGTCAAGGCGATCCTCGACATGCCTGAACCAAAGTATGTGGCGGATGTTCGCCGCTTCATGGGCATGGTGACTTTTGTTGGCAAATTTTCACCCCGCCTGTCTGACCTCACAAAGCCCATCCGTGACCTGCTGAAGACGGAGAACAGCTGGAATTGGGGACCACCCCAGCAGAAAGCGTTCAGAGAGATGAAGAGAGAACTGGGGTCAGAGACTGTGTTAGCCCAGTAAAGCCCAAACCATGAAACCATGGTGTCTGCAGATGCCTCCTCATATGGGCTGGGGAGGTCTTGACACAAAAACAGCCAGACGGTGAGTGGAGACCTGTTGTCTTCATTTCACGAAGTCTCACCAAAGCTGAATCAAGATATGCCCAAATTGAAAAAGAGGCATTGGCGTTGACATGGGCATGCGAGCGCCTGTGAGGATACCTAAGTGGTCTGGACTTTACCATTAGAACTGACCACAAGCCACTCCTCACACTCCTGAAGTCCAGAGCAATGGATGACCTGCCGCCAAGGGTTATCAGGTTCAGACAGGCTGCTCAGATTCAACTTTAATATCATCCATGTCCCAGGCAAAAACCTAATAACTGCTGACACGCTGTTGAGGGCGCCTCTTCCAGCCTCAGACACAGAGGGGGAGCACAACCTGGAAAAAGAATGTCAGGCTTACCTGGACAGCGTGGTGGAAAGCCTGCCAGCTACACCTACAAAGCTAGACCAGATTAAAAGTGCCCAACACTCTGATGACACCTGCAAACGCCTCAGCCGTTACATTGCAAATGGCTGGCCCGAACACAGACGCAACGTGCATGAACTGCTGCTACCCTACTGGCCGGACAGGTCATGTCTGCATGTAGGGGGAGGACTGCTCATGAAAGGTGAGAGACTAATAATTCCAGAGCACATGAGAGCTGACGTCCTTCAGAGACTGCACCAGGGACATCAAGGCATAAACAAATGTCTAGCCAGGGCCAGAGAATCAGTCTGATGGCTGGGCATCATGTCCGCTGTGAAGCAGATGGTGGAAAGATGTGAAACGTGCACATGAAGCTCAGGCACCTGTGGAGCCCCTCCTCACTACTGAGCTCCCAAGCAGACTCTGGCAGAGAGTTGCAGTAGATCTTTTCCAATGGCAGAATGGGAACTAATTAGTTCTGATTGACTACTTCTCTCGCTATATCGAAGATTGCACGCTGCCCAGCACCTCTGCAAAACTGACAATAGCCAGATTCAAAGCTGTGTTTGCCAGACACGGCTACCCTGAAGTGTTAGTCGCAGACAATGGTCCACAGTTTTCCTGCATGGAATTCTGTCAGTTCGCACAGGACTATGATTTCACCCATGTGACAAGCAGTCCCCGTTATCCTCGTAGCAACGGGGAGGCAGAACGGGCCGTGAGAACGGTCAAGTCTCTCTTGGAGAAAGAGGGAGACTTTTACAAGGCTCTGCTAGCCTACAGGGCCACTCCACTGGCCCATGGATTCTCCCCATCCCAGCTGCTGATGGGCAGAAGAATCAGAACTTCGGTTCCAGTGTCTCCAGCACAGCTACAACCACAGTGGCCAGATCTACAAACATTCAGAACGAAGGTACGCTGCGTTGAAGCTGCAACAACAACAGGCGTACAACCGGAGACTCAAACCCTGCCTCCTCTTCAGCCGGGACAGCAGGTGTGGGTCAGACCTACAAACACCAGAGGGACCGTCGTGGGGCCTGCACACACACCTCGCTCGTACGAAGTGGAGACGGCAGAGGGAGGACAGCTGCAATGCAACTGCTCTCATCTCAGGGAAGTACCAGTACCTCCAGAACCAGGTGAGACCATAACAACTAGGTCTGGGAGACCATCTAGGCCTCCTGAAAGACTCGACCTTTGAACATTGGACACAGAAAAAAAAGAAAAGAAAAAAAAGATGTCATGTTTCTGTTCTGTTTGAAAAGCAATATTCAGATATATTATACAGTATGCAGAAGAGTCAATGCAGTAATACAAGATGGCTATAAAAGTATTATTTCTTTATTAGGTTCTATGATTTAATGCTGGAGCTTTAAGTTTTAATGTAGAGATTTGAAATGGATAAAAGTGAAAATAAGAATATAGCTATATTATTGCTGAAAGATTGTTGTTATGTTAATGGTTTGCTTAAAACAGTTAAACTGCCAGCTAAAAGGGGGAGATGTAATGGTTGGATATGACCAGCAGGGGGCGGGGTATAGCCATGTATATAAGGTGAATGGCATAGGAATCAGGGGAGAATAAAAGTGATGAGTAACACACATCCTGACTGTTGGTCCTGAATTGTGATTATGCACACACATAAGGAACAAAACAGGAGCTACTTGGTTAGCTCTGTTGCTACACTACCTTCAACATTACTGTGGTTGTGGTCTGAAACATGGAGTAGATTCATCAGTAAGTATAGCTGATCTTAGTTCATTTGAGCTAAGTTTAAGGATGTTAAAAATGCATTGAAGTTGAAAACCTAGCATAGAGGGATTCCATTTATTGTTAAGCCTTGTTTATGCTGTATACTAACTGTTATTTCTCTTTACTGTGGTTACATTACTTACCTGTGAGAGCATACTATAAAAAGATGTTTGGCTTACTGAATATTGTGTTTACTTACCTGATTTATAACCTGAAAGGGAAGGAGAAAGGTGCGACCGTTATTGTTGCATGTATTTAATTTCAGTTGTAATGTGTGTATTTCATTGTATTGCAGTTTTACAAAAAAGGAAACATCTCAGAAGTGTTAGAAACACTATATTGCCAAAAGTATTCGCTCACCCATCCAAATAATCAGAATCAGGTGTTCCAATCACTTCCATGGCCACAGGTGTATAAAATCAAGCACCTAGGCATGCAGACTGCTTTTACAAACATTTGTGAAAGAATGGGTCGCTCTCAGGAGCTCAGTGAATTCCAGCGTGGAACTGTGATAGGACGCCACCTGTGCAACAAATCCAGTCGTGAAATTTCCTCACTCCTAAATATTCCACAGTCAACTGTCAGCTGTATTATATGAACGTGGAAGTGTTTGGGAACGACAGCAACTCAGCCATGAAGTGGTAGACCACGTAAACTGATGGAGCGGGGTCAGCAGATGCTGAGGCACATAGTGTGAAGAGGTCACCAACTTTCTGCAGAGTCAATCACTACAGACCTCCAAACTTCATGTGGCCTTCAGATTAGCTCAAGAACAGCGCACAGAGAGCTTCATGGTATGGGTTTTCATGGCCGAGCAGCTGCATCCAAGCCATACATCACCAAGAGCAATGCAAACCGTTGGATGCAGTGGTGTAAAGCACAGCGCCACTGGACTCAACCGCAGTGGAGACGTGTTCTCTGGAGTGACGAATCACGCTTCTCCATCTGGCAATCTGATGGATGAGTCTGGGTTTGGTGGTTGCCAGGAGAACGATACTTGTTGGACTGCATTGTGCCAAGTGTAAAGTTTGGTGGAGGGGGGATTATGGTGTGGGGTTGTTTTTCAGGAGCTGGGCTTGGCCCCTTAGTTCCAGTGAAAAGAACTCTGAATGCTTCAGCATACCAAGACATTTTGGACAATTCCATGCTCCCAACTTTGTGGGAACAGTTTGGAGCTGGCCTCTTCCTCTTCCAACATGACTGTGCACCAGTGCACAAAGCAAGCTCCATAAAGACATGGATGACAGAGTCTGGTGTGGGTGAAATTGACTGGCCTGCACAGAGTCCTGACCTCAACCTGATAGAACACCTTTGGGATGAATTAGAGCAGAGACTGAGAGCCAGGGCTTCTCGTCCAACATCAGTGTGTGACCTCACAAATACGCTTCTGAAAGAATGTTCAAAAATTCCCATAAACACACTCCTAAACCTTGTGGACAGCCTTCGCAGAAGAGTTGAAGCTGTTATAGCTGCGAAGGGTGGACCGACGTCATATTGAACCCTATGGATTAGGAATGGGATGTCACTTAAGTTCATATGTGAGTCAAGGCAGGTGAGCAAATACTTTTGGCAATATAATGTAGTTAGGTTGTTGCTATATAATTAAGAGAATAAGTTTAAAAATCAGTGACCGTACAGCTGCTTGTAAAAGCGGCAGGCTGTATTTTCTCCCACAGGGGAACACATGCAGGGATGGGGGAGTCTGCGTTTTATGACTAGCAGAGTAAATAGGACCATTTCCCATCCTCCTCTCTGACCTAAGAAACCCCAGGTCACACATGGGGAGTTTTGTTGCTACAGCATCCTGCTTTCCTGAGAAGGGAAGCAGAGACACACATCTAGGAGAGTCACGGCCACAAGTTGTATTCTTTTGTACCTTTGCTTGAGAACAGAACATAGTATTATGTTTATAATAGTCAACTCTGCTTTAATTTGTCAGTCTATAAATCACTTCAGTCAGGTTCATCATATCAAAGATTTCCACACAGATTTTTGTTCTTTGCCTGCTCTGATACAGACCAAGTGACACATCATGTCACATAAGTTGTGAAATAAGTGTACATGTTGACTTGTCTCCTAACTGCATGCTATAATGTGCTGTTCAATTTGTTGATTAATTTCAAGTTAAGATTAGGTTAATTGGCTAATTTAAATTGACTGTAGATGTGAATGTGAGTGTGAGTGGTTGTCTGTCTCTGTGTGCCCTGCGATAAGGTGGCGACTTGTCCAGGGTGTACCCTGCTTTCCGCCCTAAGACAGCTGAGATAGGCTCCAGCCCCCCCGTGACCCTATGAGGATAAGCTGTAGATAATGGATGGATGGAATTTCAAGTTAATTGGTTAAGTTTTGTTCTGTCTTTTATCATATTGTGTTTGGTGTCATTTCAATAGCTGAGAGCACTCTCAAACAGATAACAATTAAGAAAGTAAAACAGTAGTATGAACATGAAAGGAAAAATGCAACTTTAGTTAAACTCCAAATGGGAATAGTTACACCACTGGATTTTCAGAAAGACCACAAAATAGCAAGCTTTAATTATCATTATTATTATTATCATTATAGATTATCATCTTATTATCCAATCATATATACTTATACTTTTTATTAAATATGATGTATTTTATCTTTGTATTCTGTTAATATTTTAAATGCTTTACTGTGCACAATGAATTGTGTTGAAGTAGTTTAATTACATTTTGGGGCACATGGTTTTCAGACCACAGGACACAGAGAAAAAGGAATGTGGGGTTAGGGCAGGATGGTTCTTATCTTCTTATTTGGCGGGGGCGTCTCCAGGAGTCTCCAGGAAAGACACATTAACTTAGCAGGTCCGCCCAGAAGATGGCCAGCATCAAATATCATCCAATGAAGAAGAAGAACTGATGACATCTGACCAGAAGATGACACCTAGGTAGGAAGTCTAACTGTATAGCAAGGCCAGCACTATAAGGGTTCGAGGGAATAATGAGTCAGGGCTCTGATTTTGCTGACCTCTAAGGTGTTGGTTCCTTAGGGAGAGCTAAAGAACCCGGATCTGTTGCACATTTTGACTCACTTGTAATCCTTAAATAGAGGTTTAATTCTACATCCTCGTCTTCTTTTCTTCCCACTGACGACCACACAGGAGAACGGGTGATTTTTAAGTTGATTTTGAAGTCAAATACTTAATGCTAGCTTAGTACAAAGTGTGGGAAGTTGGTTATGAGTATCTTCTTAAGAGTAAAGTGAGGGAAAGATACTATTGTAAGTGCCCTTTTACATTTAAGGTGTGGGAAAGTAGACTAAGTACCCTTTAGGAATTTCCTATGTAAATTTCCATTACATCTTTAACACTAGAACCCGAGGGTTTTCTTACTTCCCTACAAATCCCAGAGGACAGTCAGAAGGCTGCTTGGTCAAAATTTATAACTAAATGACCCTTAATTAGCCATCTTTGTTTTGTAAATGCTGCATATAGGTTATGTTCAATTTAGACAAGTAGACAGGAAGACAACAGCTTTTCCAAAAAGTAGCTGTGTTTATTTTAACCTTCCTCATGTTAGCTTTCTGTTAACGGGTCGGTTTTGACCCATGTCTTAAATCAGCTTTAAAATACACTAAAAACAATATCCTATCATCCAATTTGTTTCTATTATCTTGGTTACCTTGTTAGGCTCCTTATCCATGTTGGTATTAATAATAATGATGTTGGTAAAGAATAATTTAATTTTTTTGGTGGGGCCTCTGGGCTTTTTTTTATTAGTATACCTCTTGATTTCAATTTAAAAATGGCAAAATGAACCTCAAGAGAATCATATAAATAAAAGGTTGTTGAGTTACCTGACTATTACTGAGGGATATCGAACACATATCTGAAATAAATTTGCTTTATTTACTTTTACATTTTAAAAATAATCATTATAGCAACATCTATGGTGTTATGGTTCAATTCGACCAATATATATTCACTTAAAAAAAGGCAATAGAACTTTACTGTAAACAAATTGAAAAGCAGAACAGGTCATAACACAAAATATAGATTTGCAAGTTCAAAAAAAAAGAATCAACTGGACTTGATTGAGGTTGGTTGAAGACGTTCCTCCTCTCATCATCCAAGAGGCTTCTTCAGTTCTGACTGACTGGTAGAGAGTTCAGATACGTTTACTCCTGTACCAATGCACAGTCTTCATTTGTTTTGTTTTTGTGCAGGTATGCTGGAAAAACCACACGAAATGAGAATCCCCTGAAGCACGTAAGGAACAAAACAGGAGCTACTTGGTTAGCTCTGTTGCTACACTACCTTCAACATTACTGTGGTTGTGGTCTGAAACATGGAGTAGATTCATCAGTAAGTATAGCTGATCTTAGTTCATTTGAGCTAAGTTTAAGGATGTTAAAAATGCATTGAAGTTGAAAACCTAGCATAGAGGGATTCCATTTATTGTTAAGCCTTGTTTATGCTGTATACTAACTGTTATTTCTCTTTACTGTGGTTACATTACTTACCTGTGAGAGCATACTATAAAAAGATGTGTTTGGCTTACTGAATATTGTGTTTACTTACCTGATTTATAACCTGAAAGGGAAGGAGAAAGGTGCGACCGTTATTGTTGCATGTATTTAATTTCAGTTGTAATGTGTGTATTTCATTGTATTGCAGTTTTACAAAAAAGGAAACATCTCAGAAGTGTTAGAAACACTATATTGCCAAAAGTATTCGCTCACCCATCCAAATAATCAGAATCAGGTGTTCCAATCACTTCCATGGCCACAGGTGTATAAAATCAAGCACCTAGGCATGCAGACTGCTTTTACAAACATTTGTGAAAGAATGGGTCGCTCTCAGGAGCTCAGTGAATTCCAGCGTGGAACTGTGATAGGACGCCACCTGTGCAACAAATCCAGTCGTGAAATTTCCTCACTCCTAAATATTCCACAGTCAACTGTCAGCTGTATTATATGAACGTGGAAGTGTTTGGGAACGACAGCAACTCAGCCATGAAGTGGTAGACCACGTAAACTGATGGAGCGGGGTCAGCAGATGCTGAGGCACATAGTGTGAAGAGGTCACCAACTTTCTGCAGAGTCAATCACTACAGACCTCCAAACTTCATGTGGCCTTCAGATTAGCTCAAGAACAGCGCACAGAGAGCTTCATGGTATGGGTTTTCATGGCCGAGCAGCTGCATCCAAGCCATACATCACCAAGAGCAATGCAAACCGTTGGATGCAGTGGTGTAAAGCACAGCGCCACTGGACTCAACCGCAGTGGAGACGTGTTCTCTGGAGTGACGAATCACGCTTCTCCATCTGGCAATCTGATGGATGAGTCTGGGTTTGGTGGTTGCCAGGAGAACGATACTTGTTGGACTGCATTGTGCCAAGTGTAAAGTTTGGTGGAGGGGATTATGGTGTGGGGTTGTTTTTCAGGAGCTGGGCTTGGCCCCTTAGTTCCAGTGAAAAGAACTCTGAATGCTTCAGCATACCAAGACATTTTGGACAATTCCATGCTCCCAACTTTGTGGGAACAGTTTGGAGCTGGCCTCTTCCTCTTCCAACATGACTGTGCACCAGTGCACAAAGCAAGCTCCATAAAGACATGGATGACAGAGTCTGGTGTGGGTGAAATTGACTGGCCTGCACAGAGTCCTGACCTCAACCTGATAGAACACCTTTGGGATGAATTAGAGCAGAGACTGAGAGCCAGGGCTTCTCGTCCAACATCAGTGTGTGACCTCACAAATACGCTTCTGAAAGAATGTTCAAAAATTCCCATAAACACACTCCTAAACCTTGTGGACAGCCTTCGCAGAAGAGTTGAAGCTGTTATAGCTGCGAAGGGTGGACCGACGTCATATTGAACCCTATGGATTAGGAATGGGATGTCACTTAAGTTCATATGTGAGTCAAGGCAGGTGAGCAAATACTTTTGGCAATATAATGTAGTTAGGTTGTTGCTATATAATTAAGAGAATAAGTTTAAAAATCAGTGACCGTACAGCTGCTTGTAAAAGCGGCAGGCTGTATTTTCTCCCACAGGGGAACACATGCAGGGATGGGGGAGTCTGCGTTTTATGACTAGCAGAGTAAATAGGACCATTTCCCATCCTCCTCTCTGACCTAAGAAACCCCAGGTCACACATGGGGAGTTTTGTTGCTACAGCATCCTGCTTTCCTGAGAAGGGAAGCAGAGACACACATCTAGGAGAGTCACGGCCACAAGTTGTATTCTTTTGTACCTTTGCTTGAGAACAGAACATAGTATTATGTTTATAATAGTCAACTCTGCTTTAATTTGTCAGTCTATAAATCACTTCAGTCAGGTTCATCATATCAAAGATTTCCACACAGATTTTTGTTCTTTGCCTGCTCTGATACAGACCAAGTGACACATCATGTCACATAAGTTGTGAAATAAGTGTACATGTTGACTTGTCTCCTAACTGCATGCTATAATGTGCTGTTCAATTTGTTGATTAATTTCAAGTTAAGATTAGGTTAATTGGCTAATTTAAATTGACTGTAGATGTGAATGTGAGTGTGAGTGGTTGTCTGTCTCTGTGTGCCCTGCGATAAGGTGGCGACTTGTCCAGGGTGTACCCTGCTTTCCGCCCTAAGACAGCTGAGATAGGCTCCAGCCCCCCCGTGACCCTATGAGGATAAGCTGTAGATAATGGATGGATGGAATTTCAAGTTAATTGGTTAAGTTTTGTTCTGTCTTTTATCATATTGTGTTTGGTGTCATTTCAATAGCTGAGAGCACTCTCAAACAGATAACAATTAAGAAAGTAAAACAGTAGTATGAACATGAAAGGAAAAATGCAACTTTAGTTAAACTCCAAATGGGAATAGTTACACCACTGGATTTTCAGAAAGACCACAAAATAGCAAGCTTTAATTATCATTATTATTATTATCATTATAGATTATCATCTTATTATCCAATCATATATACTTATACTTTTTATTAAATATGATGTATTTTATCTTTGTATTCTGTTAATATTTTAAATGCTTTACTGTGCACAATGAATTGTGTTGAAGTAGTTTAATTACATTTTGGGGCACATGGTTTTCAGACCACAGGACACAGAGAAAAAGGAATGTGGGGTTAGGGCAGGATGGTTCTTATCTTCTTATTTGGCGGGGGCGTCTCCAGGAGTCTCCAGGAAAGACACATTAACTTAGCAGGTCCGCCCAGAAGATGGCCAGCATCAAATATCATCCAATGAAGAAGAAGAACTGATGACATCTGACCAGAAGATGACACCTAGGTAGGAAGTCTAACTGTATAGCAAGGCCAGCACTATAAGGGTTCGAGGGAATAATGAGTCAGGGCTCTGATTTTGCTGACCTCTAAGGTGTTGGTTCCTTAGGGAGAGCTAAAAAAGAACCCGGATCTGTTGCACATTTTTGACTCACTTGTAATCCTTAAATAGAGGTTTAATTCTACATCCTCGTCTTCTTTTCTTCCCACTGACGACCACACAGGAGAACGGGTGATTTTTAAGTTGATTTTGAAGTCAAATACTTAATGCTAGCTTAGTACAAAGTGTGGGAAGTTGGTTATGAGTATCTTCTTAAGAGTAAAGTGAGGGAAAGATACTATTGTAAGTGCCCTTTTACATTTAAGGTGTGGGAAAGTAGACTAAGTACCCTTTAGGAATTTCCTATGTAAATTTCCATTACATCTTTAACACTAGAACCCCGAGGGTTTTCTTACTTCCCCTACAAATCCCAGAGGACAGTCAGAAGGCTGCTTGGTCAAAATTTATAACTAAATGACCCTTAATTAGCCATCTTTGTTTTGTAAATGCTGCATATAGGTTATGTTCAATTTAGACAAGTAGACAGGAAGACAACAGCTTTTCCAAAAAGTAGCTGTGTTTATTTTAACCTTCCTCATGTTAGCTTTCTGTTAACGGGTCGGTTTTGACCCATGTCTTAAATCAGCTTTAAAATACACTAAAAACAATATCCTATCATCCAATTTGTTTCTATTATCTTGGTTACCTTGTTAGGCTCCTTATCCATGTTGGTATTAATAATAATGATGTTGGTAAAGAATAATTTAATTTTTTTGGTGGGGCCTCTGGGCTTTTTTTTTATTAGTATACCTCTTGATTTCAATTTAAAAATGGCAAAATGAACCTCAAGAGAATCATATAAATAAAAGGTTGTTGAGTTACCTGACTATTACTGAGGGATATCGAACACATATCTGAAATAAATTTGCTTTATTTACTTTTACATTTTAAAAATAATCATTATAGCAACATCTATGGTGTTATGGTTCAATTCGACCAATATATATTCACTTAAAAAAAGGCAATAGAACTTTACTGTAAACAAATTGAAAAGCAGAACAGGTCATAACACAAAATATAGATTTGCAAGTTCAAAAAAAAAGAATCAACTGGACTTGATTGAGGTTGGTTGAAGACGTTCCTCCTCTCATCATCCAAGAGGCTTCTTCAGTTCTGACTGACTGGTAGAGAGTTCAGATACGTTTACTCCTGTACCAATGCACAGTCTTCATTTGTTTTGTTTTTGTGCAGGTATGCTGGAAAAACCACACGAAATGAGAATCCCCTGAAGCTCACATGATTGGGAGAGGAGCTGGCTGTCACTGTGTTGGCTGACAGGGCAATTACGATTTCAACCCTAACAACGCAAAGGACATAATTTTAACCAGAGCATTTTCTAATTTAGTGAAACATTTTTTGTTTTATTTTGTTGAAATTGAGGTTCCTGACAAAGTGAAAAAGACATTTTGCCATTAAACAAATTTAGGTGATTCGTATATGTATTTTAGGTGCTGACCCTAACACAAGAGGGTGGTTGAAGATTTACTACAACTGCATATCATAGAAACATAACAAAAACATGGGGTTTCTCTCAGTTTTTTTTTCTTGGTTCTGGGAGAACCACTTTCCTTCAGTAACTGAGTAGAGAGCTTTGCCTCATTTACAGAACAATTGTGACAAGATGGGCCATTCACACCTGAGTTAGGGTATTAGTTCCAGACTAATCCAGGAGTCAAAAAATATAAATAAGTGCTTCATGAAGCTTCACTTGTCCATCACTACTAAGTATTACTAACTAGAATAATTTTGTTTCAACACACGCATCTCATACATCCTCCTGAAAATCATTACAGTCCTGCATCACTGAACAAAGCCTTGCAAATCATTTGCACTTTTCAAAGGAAACACCCAACCTTATGCAGGTGTGGTCCAGCAACAATGTGATAATGCAGACAAGGTTGTCACGACTGTTCACAAGGACTGTAAATGATCAAATCAACAAAGATCATCCAAACACTGTGTGCATATCCGGCATGTTGTAGATAAAGGACACAAACATATATTCACCTTTTTCTGCTCTGTTTCTGTGTTGCTCTTATCTTTAAATGCTATGCATATCAGCCTTTCACATCTTTCTCAAAAACTAGAGACACACAATTACATGTTCAACAGGATAAACATGAATAGTCTTTGGCAATTAAACCCCATTGAAACTCATATTGTGAGGGGTCGTAAATAGAATGAGCTCACCCTGCAGAGCATTGCTTTGCTTTAGACAGGATAAACCCTGAGCTGAGACTTGTGCAGTATTTTAATCACCTTGCACATTTTGTGAACATTAAATAGCCTTTTGGGTTATCTGGCTGACTACTTTTTCTATTCATCAACAGCGCTTGCAAAGATGCCATAGAAATCTCAAGAAATTCTAGATTATGGTTGATTTTTTTTTTTTTTTGAAGTATTGCTGTAGATAACACTTCAGTCGGCTCCATTTGATTCTCATCTCTGCACTCATCAAACAAAAGTTCACATGCTGGAGCAGAAAATAATCTACCTTGAGAGAGTACACAAATTGCTTGCAAATCAGACATCAAAAAGGCCAAAATGTGTTGTTGCTTTTATGTGTTCTTGGTTTTATGGAACATCAGTTTGAAGTTGACCTATGGCATGTGCCCTATCCAGATCATTCAAATGTGGCATGCTGATTCTTGGAGCAGACACCTACTGACCACTGTAGCAGGTGCCTGACCAGAAGCTCAAAGCAAGAGTCAATAGTACTGTAACAGCAGAAGAAAACTTTGTATGGGCATAACCAGCTCTGCTGCTCATGTTCATTACAAATTTAGCACCCTCTCCATTTCATTGGTATCAGAGCAGGGTAATGAAATGTGTGTGTCAAGAGTGACTCAGAGCAGCTGCTGCTTATTGGAGCAGCAATTAGTTGTAATGTTGTCTCTTGGTAATTTCAGTGCTTCACACTTTTGCCTCCTCCACTTGTTATTGAATGCAGTGCCTCACATTATCCATCCATTTTCTACTTCTTATCCTCTCATAGGGTCGCAGGGGGGCTGGAGTCTATCCCAGCTGTCTTAGGGTGAAAGGCAGGGTACACCCTGGACAAGTCTCCAGTTCATCACAGGACACATAGAGACAGACAACCACTCACACTCACACCTACGGTCAATTTAAATTAGCCAATTAGCCTAATCCCCATGCATGCGGCCCAGGCGCGGGATTCAAACCTGGTGCCTTCTGGCTGTGAGGCAACAGTGCTAACCACAGCACCACCGTGCTGCCATTACCTCACATTAGTGATGGACAAATGAAGTTTCATGAAGCACTTATATTATTTTTTGACTTCTCTAGATCTTCTCTTGGTTTAAAGATGCAATGGAAATTTAGTAAATTTCCATTATGCTAGCCTTTTTCTTTAAAACAAGAGCGTCATCTAGAGGAGTCACAAAATATCACAAGTGATACACACTCACACACACATCACACAGGTGCTGCTACTGTTTTTACTCACGCACTTGAGGTGCGGCTCCTCCTATACGGTAAGCGTATTGCATCATTTCCGCTCTCAGCCGCTACTCTGTTGTTTTCTACAGCACTCTGAGCTGCTCTGCCACAAAAATAGTTTTGTTACTGTCTTAATCCACAGTGGTTAACGTCCCGCCGTACATTTGTAGTGTACTAACCCTATCAAGCACTCTAAAACTTCCCTAGACTTTCCCTGTCACTCGTTGGTGTTTTCCAGCGGCTTTTTTTCGGCTAACAACTAGCTTCCATAGCCTAGCCTAGCAGCTATCTTAGCGTATAGCCATGGCTTCTCCTCTTCCTTCTCCTGCTTTCTCTTGCTCAGTGTGTCTCATGCTCAGTTATTCCTCTGCCTCCTTTAGTGATAATGGTACGTGTAATAAGTGTAGCATGTTCGCGGTTTTGGAGGCGAGGCTTAGCGAGTTAGAAGCCTGGCTCCGCACCATCCAAAGTCCTAGTTATGCCTCCGTAGCTAGCCAGCCCCTAGCCGGTGCGAGCCGACCTAGCGTAGCTCCTGCTAGCCGTCCCCCGGCAACTCCCGAGCAGCCGGGAGAGTGGGTGACTGTCTGAAGGAAGCGTAGTTTTAAACAGCCCACGGCTCACCACCGACCCCTTCACGTTTCTAACAAGTTTTCCCCACTCAGCAACACACCCGCTGAGAAGCCAACCCTGGTTATTGGCAGCTCTATTCTTCGAAACGTGAAATTAGCGACACCGGCAACCATAGTCAAATGCATTCCGGGGGCCAGAGCGGGCGACGTTGAATCCTATTTGAAACTGCTGGCTAAGGATAAGCGTAAATATGGGACTATTGTTATTCACGCTGGCGGTAATGACACCCGGTTACACCAATCGGAGGTCACAAAAATTAACGTGGAATCGGTGTGTGCTTACGCTAAAACAATGTCGGACTCCGTAGTTTTCTCTGGTCCCCTCCCTAGCTTGGCCTCTGATGACATGTTTAGTCGCATGTCATCCTTCCACCGCTGGCTGTCGAGGTGGTGTCCAGTTAATGATGTGGGCTTCATCGATAATTGGAGCAGTTTCTGGGGAAAACTTGGTCTGATGAGGAGAGACTGCATCCATCCTACTTTGGAAGGAGCAGCTCTCATTTCTAGAAACATGGCCAAGTTTATTAGTCGACCTAAACCATGACAACCCAGGGTTGAGACCAGGAGACAGAGTTGTAGTTTAACACACTTCTCTGTGCTTCCATTAGTGCAGTCACCCACCCAGAACCCCATAGAAACGGTGTCTGTCCCACGACCACTGAAACCAGTTAAATCCATAGTAAACAAAAGGGGAGTTGAACAAAATAACTTAATAAAAATTAAATCCACTGCTGAAATAGTTAATCAGGACAGGAGAATTAAATGTGGACTTTTAAATATCAGGTCATTATCATCTAAAGCTCTACTAGTAAATGAATTAATATCAGATAACCAGGTTGATTTATTTTGTCTTACTGAAACCTGGTTGTGTCAGGATGATTATGTCAGCCTGAATGAATCCACTCCTCCTAGTCATATTAATACTCATATTCCTAGAGATACAGGCCGTGGAGGAGGAGTTGCAGCCATTTTTGATTCTAGTCTTTCGATCAAACCTAAACCTAAATTAAACTATACGTCTTTTGAAAGCCTGGTTCTTAGTCTTTCTCATCTTAAATGGAAAACAGAGAAACCAGTTTTATTTGTTATAGTGTACCGTGCTCCAGGTCCATATTCTGAATTTCTATCTGAGTTCTCTGAGTTTTTATCAACTTTAGTCCTGAGAACTGATAAAGTAATTATTGTAGGTGACTTTAATATTCATGTGGACGTTGATAGTGACAGCCTTGGTACTGCTTTTATCTCGCTGTTAGATTCAATTGGCTTCTGTCAGAATGTTCAGGAACCAACTCACTGTTTTAACCATACCCTCGACCTGGTCCTGACCTACGGCACTGAAGTAGAACATTTATCAGTCCACCAACAGAATTCCTTCCTATCAGACCATTACTTGTTAACCTTTGAATTTTTTCTTCTGGACTACAATCCATCAGGTAAATCCATGTACACTAGATGTTTATCTGAAAGTGCTGTAGCCAAGTTTAAGGATATAATTCCATTAGCTTTTAATTCAATACCTAATATCAATATACTTGAGGGCTCAGACTTCAGTCCTACTCAAATTGATAATTTGGTAGATAGTACTGCAGACTCTTTGCGAGCATCTCTAGACTCTGTTGCTCCTCTAAAAAAGAAGATAGTAAAGCATAGAAAGCTGGCTCCATGGTATAACCCTCACACCCGCAGTTTAAAGCAAGCAGCAAGAAGATTTGAAAGGAAGTGCCGTTTAACCGGTCTGCAAGAGTCTCGCCTGGACTGGCATGATAGTTTGAAAGCTTATAGGAAGGCTCTCCGTAAGGCCAGAGCAGCTTATTATTCATCATTAATAGAGGAAAATAAAAACAACCCCAGGTTTCTTTTCAGCACTGTAGCCAGGCTGACAGAGAGCCACAGCTCTATTGAACCATCTGTTCCCATAACCCTCAGTAGTAGTGACTTCATGAGCTTCTTTAATGAGAAGATTATAACTATTAGGGAGAAAATCAGTCACACTGTGCCTTTGACTGAAACTGCTTTGTCTTTAAACACAGGAAGCATAGGACTCATTGAAGAACTTGATGTGTACTTGGACTGCTTTTCTCCCATAGACCTCCACAAACTGACTTCATTGATTTCCTCATCTAAGCCTTCTACTTGTCTCTTAGATCCCATCCCAACTTCACTGCTTAAAGAAGCTTTACCCTTACTGAGCAGCTCTTTACTGAACATGATCAACTTATCTTTGCTGTCAGGCTATGTACCTCAGTCATTTAAAGTAGCCGTAATCAAACCTCTTCTGAAGAAGCCCGGTCTTGATCCAGAGGTTTTAGCCAACTATAGACCAATATCCAACCTTCCTTTTCTCTCTAAGATCCTTGAGAAAGCAGTGTGCAGTCAGCTGTGTGACTTCCTCCAGAACAATAATCTATTTGAGGACTTTCAGTCAGGATTTAGAAAATATCATAGCACCGAGACCGCTCTGGTGAAAATTACTAATGACCTGCTAATTGCGTCAGACCATGGACTCGTCTCAGTACTTGTCTTGTTAGATCTTAGCGCTGCTTTTGATACTATTGACCACCATATCCTGTTGCAGAGATTAGAACATTTAACTGGCATCAGAGGAACTGCTTTAAGCTGGTTCAAATCCTACTTATCAGATCGATCACAGTTTGTTCACACTAATGATGAGTCCTCCATGCAGTCCATAGTCAGTTATGGAGTTCCTCAAGGTTCTGTGCTTGGGCCTATTCTATTTACTTTATATATGCTTCCTTTAGGCAATGTTATCAGGAAACACTCCATAAACTTTCACTGTTATGCAGATGATACTCAGCTATATTTGTCATTTAAGTCAGACGAATCCAGCCAGTTAGCTAAACTCCAAACATGTCTTCAGGATATAAAAACTTGGATGGCGCACAATTTCTTGTTGTTAAATTCAGATAAAACTGAGGTTATTCTAATTGGCCCTGAAAATCTCAGAAATAACCTATCTAATGACTTATTTACTCTAGGTGGCTTTGTACCAGCCTCGAACACCACTGTAAGGAATCTAGGGGTCATTTTTGACCAAGATATGTCCTTCAACGTCCACATGAAACAAACAGCTAGAACAGCTTTTTTTCATCTGCGTAACATTGCAAAAAAAAAAAGTAACATTGCAAAAATAAGGCATATTCTCTCCCAAAACGATGCAGAAAAATTAGTCCATGCATTTGTAACTTCCAGGCTGGACTATTGTAACTCGTTATTATCAGGCTGCCCTAATAAGTCTATCAGGACTCTCCAGCTGGTCCAGAACGCTGCAGCACGTGTTCTGACCAGAACCAGGAAAAGAGACCATATTTCTCTGGTGTTAGCCTCTCTGCACTGGCTCCCTGTAAAATCTAGAATAGAATTTAAAATCCTCCTCCTCACCTACAAGGCACTTAATGGTCAGGCACCATCTTATCTTAAAGAGCTAATAGTGCCTTACAATCCTGCTAGAACTCTACGCTCTCAGAATGCAGGACTACTAGCGGTTCCTAGGGTTTATAAAAGTAGAATGGGAGCTAGAGCTTTCAGTTATCAAGCTCCTCTTCTGTGGAACCAACTCCCTCTTTCAGTCCGGGAGGCAGACACCATCCCCTTATTCAAGAGTAGGCTTAAGACTTTCCTTTTTGATAGTGCTTATAGTTAGGACTGATCCAAGGTTGACTCAGGCTATCCTTGGCTATCTTAAGGATGACTTAAAGTTATTCAAATAACATGGTGTTAACATTATTATGTTCCACAAATCAAACCAGCCATCAAAGTTTTTTTTTGTTTTTTTTTTTTTCCACTTTGTCTGCATTGTTCTCATTGTTCAACACCACAAAAGAGTGTCGACCTTTTATGAGATTATGCATATTTTAGTCTTGCAGCAAAAGCTATTAATATTTGGTGCGTGTATGTGACCATCACCGGCCCTCCCTGGAATCTAATCTTACTTTATTTATTGGAATTTCCTGTTATAAGCCAGAGAGGGATGTGCTACACCTGGGTGATAAGAGGGGGAAATAAATGACAGACAGGGAGATAAGACAAAACAAAAAGGGAAGTTTACAGACAGGCAGTGCTATTGGAATAAAAAAAACGTGTAAGCTACTGTGTCATTCCTAACACCTTCATCCCAATACCCAACAGTATTGAACACCAGAGTAGTGGAGGACCTAACCGTATAGAGTAGGCTACCAAGAACACAAATGAAAGAAGTATGTGGAGAAAACATGACCTTAGTGAGAAGTCGGACGAATGATTTGGCACATACTAGCAGTTCACATCAGTACTTATCAATGTGACTCGGGAGGAGTTAATAAGGTCTGGATAAAACATGCATGTGTGTAGAACACCAAAACCCAGAGCGTCTACCACGACCCCTCATGGCCAGATCGGCCAGGTGTCCACAACAACCCGGGGAAGTGGGAGCATCGACGATGCCAAACCCAGAGAGCCACCCGGGCCACCGAGAACCACGCAGATCCAACGACCAGGAGGAGAAAGAAACCACCACCTCCCAGGAGGCCAGGACAGGTCCAAGGGGCCAGCGACACGAGGGCCCACCCAACCCCAACCACCCCACCATCCACCCCCACCCCCCGCCCACACCCCCCCAGCCACCCCAACACCCGGGGAGACAGGAGGCCATCGCCGCCCATGAGGCAAGACCCGCGAACCGAGCGCTCCCCTCCGGAGGGAGGGGGGACGAGAGAGCGAGGGAGCACCGGGCCCGCACGCAGCAGGCCATCACCGGGCGGCATCCAGAAAGCGACCGAAGCCGGGCCCGAACGCAAACCATGGGGCCAGTGTGGGCGAGGAGGGAAAGGGAGAGGGAAAAGCGGGGGGACGGACCAGCGCCACCATGAATCCGACAGGGAGCCCCACCCCACACACAGAGACAACCGAGAGCACGGGCGAGAGCAGGCCGAATCCACCAATCAGGGAGCAGCAACCGCACGCGCCGACCCACTCACCCAACCCCCGGCCAGCAAAGAGCCCACCACCAGCCCCCCGACCATACTGACCAGCCGCCACATCCCCAAAACACAGCTGCCGTGGCACCGCCACTGAGGCCACAGCATCAGGGGGCCCACCATAGCTGCAAGGGGACCCCCCAGGCCCCCAACCTCCCCCCCCTCGCAGCCCCGAGATTCGAGGGGGCCGGGTCCCACCAGAATGGCCATTAATTTAATTTAGTGATGAAGACTACAGTGCCCTGGAGCACTGCAATTCGCACCACCAAATCTCCCACCGTCCTCACCCCCACCTGTCTTCAAAGCCCTATGTGTTGAGTCCCTATATGTGCCTAAATGTGACTATGTATAGTGAGGTGCAAGATATGTGAAGTGCACATTAAGAGGCAGTCTGGTGTGGACCCGGCCCATGGGAACAGAGCATAAGGGGAGTAGACGAGATGGGCATAGCTCCTGAAGCACTGGGCCCCCAGGATCAAGAGGCCAGGGGCCAGGGAGATCCCACACAAACCAGCAGGCCCCACCAACACCATGACCCTGAAAGCTGCAGCCCCAGAGCAGGGCCCCAGCAGCCATGCAGAATTAGAGATGCAGCGACCAACCAGCACAGCCGAAAAGGATCGATACGCACTTCACCAGCTGGGAGCCAGATGCGCAAGCCAGCGCCGCCCGGCAAACAATCCCCCTACCGGCGGACCCAGATCGCTCCCCCCCAAGCCCCGGGATGCCCCCTTGTGTGCGAGGGGAGGCCCCCCCCCCGACCCACCGTAACACTGATCCGCCCCACCACCCCCCCAGCACGAGGAGACAAGCTCCGCTGGGAACGGAGCAAGCCCCCATCCGGCTTGGCCCCATCACAGCCCAGGAACGCAGCGTCGGACCCGGATCGAGGATCGAGCAAGCTGAGCTTGGAACTCCAGTGGTGATATGCGGGCCCAGGCGATTGCCTGAGCACGTGCGGGCCAGAGCACCCACACCCCCAACCCCCAGAAGAGAGCCCCGGCCCCCAAGCCAACCCCACCAGCGACGAGGACCCCCAGACACCCCGGGGACGGGAGAGGGGGGAGGAGGAGCAGGCAGGCAGGAGAGGAGAGAGGAGGGGACGCGGGCAGGAAAGGAACCGGGAAGCACCCTCCTGCCCCACACCCCCAGAGCCAGCCAGACCGTCACGAGGAGATGGGGCAACTACCCCCCCCCCGGACCCCGGAAAACAGCGAAGGCCCAGAAGCCATAGGGCCCAAAAGGAGAGACATCGGACACATCCACCCCCGGGGGGAGTGGCCACAGCCGGGCAGGCCACTCAGAATCGTAGCGCAACACCAGGGACAAGAGGAAAAGTAATCCCCTTGTGACAGCACCCAGCCTTTGGATTCCTTGGATCCATCATTCCTTAATGAAGAGATGGTTATTCAACTGCAATATAAGAGAAGAGGAGACAAGTTAGGGATCAGAACAAAGGCACAGAGAGAATGAATATTTTCTGGAACAGCTCAAATTTATGAGGGGGGTCGGCATATGCTAACAGACAAGAGCAGATTATGAAGTTATATTAAGAGCTCGAATAAATAGAGATTTTTCTTCTGCCAAAAAATGTAGGACAATGTTTTTAAAAAAAAAAAAACAAGAATAGACTATAGATTTATATTGAGAGCTCTAATAAATGGAGACCATTTTTCTGTAAAAGATGTCAATCAGCCATCAAAGTTAAATTGTCAACTCTTAAGACAAACATAAAGTCTCACAAGCTTTATTTTTGACAAATACACACCTTGTAATGAACATTATTTAGAAAATCACATTCAGAATTCCCATTCATTTGCAAGACACCCAGATCAACATTTCAAAGCAAGAAAAAAATTGAATTAAAAGGAAATATCACATTTCAACCAATAGCTAGAACTCATAGCAAACATGCATCATGGCATCATTCATTTCCAGTTGGTCAAAAATGTGACATAGAAATTGCCTTTTCATTTAAATGGAAAATGTAAGTAAATGCAAATATCAATCAAACAGTGACACAGGATAGTTTTATGACAGTATTGTTTGAATGAGGCAGCAGCAGTGTGAAGGATGGTCTCATCTTACAAAGGAAAATGTGATGCACTGAGATGTAGTCAGGCTGCTGCACTGGGGATTTCTCCTTGAGGCTAATGACTCTCCAACCATGGAGTAAGGTCAAAGACGGGGATGTCCTTACATTTAGTGTAACCAGATCTGCTAACCTCCTTATACTGAAAGGGATTGGATGGTACATCAGTGATACCAGTGTTGTCACAGATGATACGAGCGAGTGAAGTCTTCTTCAGCGAGGTCCTCTGAGCCTCAGTAAACACTCCCTTGTTTTCCCACCAAAGTCTGAAATTGACAGTGAGCTTGTATTTAACAGTGAGACCAAGACAACTATCTCCACATCTTTGGTGAATGAAGCATTTCAGTGCTTACCGGTCTCCTTGGCGAATCCTCTGGAACTGAGTGGAAATCAAGCAGGCAAACAAGGGTCCCACTCTTCCTCCATGGACAAACGGCTCAGCCACTCCTCCCAGCCACACATCGATGTTATTGGGTGTGCGGTAGAGTTTCAGCAGGCTCTTGGCCAATTTTTTATTTTGCAGCACATCTGACAGTTCTGATCTTTTTTGTGGCGTTGACAGCCCACAGAACTTCCGCCATCTATTGTAGCCTAAAAACAGACACACAGGGTGAAACCGCAGCCATGTTTAAGATAAATTATGATTGATAACACGTGCAAAGCTCAGATGCAGACAAAATTCTAGAGATGCAAAAGAGAAAATAAGTAGAAAGACAAAATGAGCATAATTACCAGGCAGTCCATGGTCTCTGCCTCTCTGCATGTTGAGGGCAGCCAGATCCAACGCCACATCAGAGGTGAATTTAAAAAGCCTGGCCCTCAATTCTTCAGACATCATGTGACTCTGGGTGTTGAGCTTGGCCTTACGACCCACCAGGCCTCTGATGATTGGATCCAAACCACCTGAATAATATGAGGCATCGTAACATTTTAAGTGTAAGCTTTTGACCTGTTTTGTGTTCATCATTTTTTGTTTGGTACCAACAGTTCATCGTAAGTGGCTGCTTTCATACCCATACTTAATAAGCAGGTTGCACACATTACACTGTCACATTCGTCAGCATTATTGCAAAGCTCCCAGCTACAAGTGGTCCTCGGTCCGTCAGTCATCAAGGTCAAACTTATTCACCTGACTGGAATTTACATCCCTTTAAGGGAAATCACCTGCATTCCATTGAATTAAATGCTGCATTCTTCCTAGCTGACATACTGTGTATTCATAATATTTTCAATGAAGGTTGAGACTAACACAGTAGCAATTTGGCCATACCTTCAAAAATGATCCTCCATGGTGTGAACATGGCTGTGTGCAGCAATGGGCTGGGGTAATCACGGCTCTCCTTGTACTGCTCATTGAGACGAAACATGAAAGGCTGAACCATCAAATGAGCGAATCGGTAGGCAGCTGTGGCAAACACATTGGAGATGCTGGGGTCCACATTTTCATCATAACCAGGGTAGGTGGACAGTTGCTTGGTAATGAAGTCTGGACCAACGATGTGAGGCAAATAGTCTCTGAAAGTTAGAACCTATAAGACAAAAATAGAGTTACATGAACCATGCAAGGACATACAATACCATGCACCCCTTAAGTTATCCATCCATCCATCAATTCTCTTCTGCTTATTCAGGGTCAGCTCGCGGGGACAGCAGCCTAAGCAGGGAATCTCAGACATCCCTCTCCCCGGCCACTTCATCCAGCTCTTCTGGAGGGATGCTGAGGCGTTCCCAGGCCCGCCGGGAGACATAGTCTCTCCAGCGTGTCATGGGTCGTCCCCAGAGTCTCCTGCTGGTGGGACGTGCCTGGTACACCTCACAAGGGAGGCGTCCAGGAGGCATCCTAACCAGATGCCTGAGCCAACTCATTTGGCTCCTCTCGATACAGAGGAGCAGTGGCTCTACTCTGAGCCCCTCCCAAATGACAGGTTCTCACCCTATCTCTAAGGGAGAGCCCAGACACCCAGCGGAGGAGACTCATTTCAGCCGCTTGTATCCATGATCTTGTTCTTTTGGTCATGACCCACAGCTCGTGACCATAGGTGAGGGTAGGAACATAGACTGACTGGTAAATTGAGAGCTTCGCCTTTTGGCTCAGCTCCCTCTTCACCATGAAAGACCGATATATCGTCCGCATCACTGCAGAAGCTGCACCAATCCGCCTGTCATCCGATCTCCCACTCCATTTTTCCCTCACTCGTGAACAAGACCCCAAGATACTTCAACTCTACTTGGGACAGGATCTCCTCCACGACCTGGAGAGAGCACTCCACCCTTTTCCTACCGAGGACCATGGCCTCAGATTTGGAAGTGCTCATTTTCATTCCAACCGCTTCACACTAGGCTGCGAACCACTCCATTGACAGTTGAAGATCACGGCCTGATGAAGCCAACAGAACCACATCATCTGCAAAAAGCAGCAACATGATACTGAGGTCACCAAACCGGACGCCCTCCATGCCTCGGCTGCGCCTAGAAATTCTGTCCATAAAAATTGTGAACAGAATCGTTGACAAAGGGCAGCCTCTCTGGCACCGGTCGTATAAGGACCGAACCACCCGTGTCAGGGGGTCCGATACCCCATACTCCTGGAGCACCCCCCACAGGACTCCCCAAGGGACACAGGCGAACACCTTCTCCAAGTCCACAAAGCACATGTAGACTGGTTGGGCGAACTCCCGTGCATCCTCCAGGATCCTGCCAAGGGTGTAGAGATGGTCCACTGTTCCACGACCGGGACGAAAACCACATGGACCCTCCTCTCTAGAACCCCTGAATAAACCTTACCAGGGGGGCTGAGAAGTGTGATCCCCTACAGTTGGAGCACACCCTCCGGTCCCCCTTCTTAAAAAGGGGAACTACCACCCCGATCTGCCAATCCAAAGGCTGTCCCTGATGTCCATGCGATGTTGCAGAGGCGTGTCAACCACGACAGTCCCACAACATCCAGAGCCTTTAGGAACTCCGGGCAGATCTCATCCACCCCACGGGCCCTGCCACCGAGGAGCTTTTTAACCACCTTGGCGACCTCAACCCCAGAGTTAGGAGAGCCTGCCTCAGAGTCCCCAGTCTCTGCTTCCTCATAGGAAGGAATGTCGGGGGAATTGAGGAGGTCTTCGATGTATTCTCCCCACCAATTCACAATGTCCCGAGTCAAGGTCAGCAGCGCACTATCCCCACTATACACAGTGTTGATGGTGCACTGCTTTCCCCTCCTGAGACGCCAGATGGTGGACCAGAATTTCCTCGAAGCCATCCGGAAGTCATTCTCCATGGCCTCACCAAACTCCTCCCACGCCCGATTTTTTGCCTCAGCAACCGCCAAAACTGTATTCCACTTGGCCAGCCAGTACCCGTAGGCTGCCTCCAGAGTCCCACAGGCCAAAAAGGCCTGATAGGACTCCTTCTTCAACTTGACACCATCCCTTACCGTAGGTGTCCACAAACGGGTTCAGGGATTGTCGCTATGACAGGAACCAACCACCTTAGGGCTACAGCTCCAGTCAGCCGCCTCAACACTGGAGTCATGGAACATGGCTCATTCCGTCTCCCCCAGGACATGGTCGAAGTTGGTGTTTGTTGAAAGTCCTTCTAACACGGGACTCTGCCAGCAGACCCTCACAATACGTTTGGGTCTGCCAGATCAAAACGGCATCTTCCCCCAACTTCGGAGCCAACTCACCACCAGGTGGTGATCGGTTGACAGCTCCACCCCTCTCTTCATCCGAGTGTCTAAGACATGCGGCCGCAAGTCCGATGACACGACTACAAAGTCGATCATCAATCTGCGGCCTAGGGTGTCCTGCTGCCAAGTGCACATATGAACACCCTTATACTTGAACATGGTGTTCGTTATGGACAATCCGTGATGAGCACGGAAGTCCAATAACAGAACACCACTTGGGTTCTGGTCGGGGGGGCCGTTCTTCCCAATCGCGCCTCTCCAGGTCTCACTGTCATTGCCCACGTGAGCATTGAAGTCCCTCAGCGAAACGAGGGAATCCCAGAGGGGGCACTTGAGCTGTGCTTTGTCTGGTCCCTCACCGAGGACCTGTCTGCCTTGGGTGACCCTACCAGGAGCATCAAGCCCCCGACAACATAGCTCCTAGGTTCACTGGGACACACAAACCCCTCCACCGCGATAAGGTGACGGCTTAAGGAGGGGCCCTTAAATCATGCATGCAACATTTCTATAGTTCATACATACATATATATATACATACGTGTATATGTATGTATACACGTATATATATATATATATATATATACGTATATATATGTATACATATATATATATATATATATATATATATACACGTGTATACACGTGTATATATATATGTATACATATATATACGTGTATATATATATATATATATATATATATATATGAACTATAGAAATGTTGCATGCATGATTTAAGGGCCCCTCTCCTGAGTCATCACCTTATATATATATATATATATATATACGTATATATAAACTATATACGTATATATATGTATACGATACATATATACATATATATACGTATATATATATATATATATATATATACATATATATGTATACGTATATATATATACACGTATACATATATATATACACGTATATATATATATACGTATATAGTTTATATAGTTTCTTACCTGTAAATATGCTCCGATGATCTTGCGTGCTTCCTGATAGAGTCTCTCTCCGTCCCAGTGAGGGTTGAGTATGGCCAGAGCACGTGCCAGGCGGTTATGCTCTCGCATAAACAGTGTATGTAAAGAGGTCAGGCCAATGTTCTCATTAGAGCGCTCATCACCTGGGGGACAAGGCAGGTGCTTTTAATACCCACAATTAAAGATTACCTTACCTCAGCTGCGTTTACTCTGGCAACCACAACTGTATAAAATGATAGATCGGAACTGATCTACTTCAGAGCCAGATATTTGCATATTATTATGTTCAATGCTTGAAGTTTCACACTTCAGCATTAATGCTTCCACTTACCAGCCACAAAGCAGGGAACTTCCTGTGCATTTATTTCATTAGTGATGCGGGCTCGGGTGGCACACATGTTAACCATGTTGATGAATGGCAGTAACTCACGGCCATTGTCAGTGTATTGTGTGTTGACCCTCAAAAGGCCATGATCTGAGGTGAGGTTGCGTAGGAAACGGGCTTTGATATCCTCTGCACCGTACACCTGACCTCCATCAATGAAAGCTGTCAGACCGTTGATCTGCTGACGGACGGTTCTTGCACCAAAGTAGTAGCCCGTGTTGCCAGAACCACAAGCTGCTGTTGAGCGGAAGAAGGGCAAGCACTTCTCTGAGTGGCTGTCAAGGGTGGGGTCTTGACTGGGAGTCTATTTAGATGACAAGAAGCAGTTAGCATCAAGTGTGTGTTTGTATTTTTAGATCTGTTGATGTCTTATGTGTAATGCAACACTGACCTCAATGGGGAAGCAAGGCTCTGTGCGATCACAGGTCTCATCACAGTCAATACCGTTACTGAATGAACGGATGACAGGAGAGTGAGGAGTGAAGGTCAGGTCATGGTCAGTCCACTGGCCGAATATTGTCACCAGGTGAGTGTAGAGTGGATCGCTCTTTGCTTCAGAGTCTTGCATTTGCACAATTGTGTCAGAGACTTCCTTCACCTAAGGATAGCATGTTGACAATGAGGAGAGAAGTAAAGACACTACAGGCATATATTGGTAGGCGTTCTATAGATTTTCTTTCTAAACTAAACAAAAGTCAGCATTAAATAATTTCTTGTTTGTATATGACACACCCAACCCTACCCTTAATGTAATCAGCTGGGGAGGTATGATGTTGACAGCTAACCTAAACATTTTACCAGTCAACATTTTATTATTATTCATTCATAAATGACTGAATGATTTTCTTCAAATTAGTTTTTCCTCTCTTCTGTAAAAGATGGTTTATTATACATTATTCACAGCCTGATTTATAGAATATTATTTTTTCATGGAGAAAATATATTTTTATAGCTGCTGACAGTTCCCTCTGTAAAGATCTGTCACTCTAATACCTCAACAAATTAAACAAGAAGTTCTGAGATGTCTTATTTGTGTATATATAAATACAACAGAACATTTTTAATATAAAAAATAATGTTAATGGTAAAATAATTGTAAATTCTATTACTAATTTTCACCGTATTCACTTGCAGTGGCTAAATTGTAGATTAAATTTTATTTTTTTATAATTGATTCATATGTGGCACGAGATCTCACAAGATCAAACTGTGACGATATTTATCGTTCAGTGAAAAGATGTCTCGGCAGAATCAGACTTCTATTAGTGACCTGAAGGTGGTAGTAAAAGAAAGTGACAAGAGGAAGAAGAAGGAAAGCGGAAACTGCAACACATCGGTAAAGTTAAGGTGGTTTTACACCGAACGCGCAAGGCGCAAGTGCGCCGATGCCAATAGAAACCAAGTCATTATGTAAGTGGTTGCCCTGCGCAAAAACGCAGCAGTCTGCGCCGAGGAGAGCGCTGCGCCGGGGTGGTGTTCGCGCTTTTGCGCGCTGCAGGGGAGATGTCAGGAGCTGCACAGAAAGTGAGGAAAAGCATATGTGTGTAAAGAATATGGGACAGGATTCCCCTGTCGCAATTTGACGAGTTGTGCGACACGAGACTGTAGCTCCTGGACGAGCCGAAACTCTCCCACTTCCTGCCTCTCCTCAAAGTGGCGTGTACCCAAACTTTTCTTCTTGCAGCTCTGCGCAGTACGCCGCACTTTCCCGTTTGACGCGAAACCAGCTTTATAAAGATAGTGGCAGATTTGAACTTAATGGATCAATATGTCAAATACAGCAGGATCTAAAGATGCAAACAATGCATTACCGCTATTTTGGTGAGGCACATTACGCGCTACAACGATACATGCTCCACGGAAATCATTGCTCCTAATGAGGACACAGAGCAGGAACCGTCTACCAAATGCAACACCAGAACGAAAAGCTTTCCCCTTATATATTCTGCAGCATCACCAAATTCAGCTCAGACACATCTCACCTCATGCTGCTCATACTACAACACTAATTTTGCTGTCTTTAATATATTTTTTATGAATAGGTAGAGTTAAATAAACGCTGTTTGGTAAGAGAAAAAGTGATTTAATATAATTTTTATGAAATATTGTTTTATTTTTATGGAAATGAAATTCATTAAGTTTTACATTGACTTGTAGCATCTCCAAATTCAGCTCAGATACATCTCATCTCATGCTGCGGATACAACACTAATTTTTGCCAAAAAAAGTGATTTAATGTTGTTGTTTTTTTTAACAAATTATTTAACTCTGTTTAACAAAAAAAATTTATCATATATTTTATCATTTTAGTTTTATTAAAAGTAATGTATGTGTATATACTGTGTGTGTACATATACATACATACATATATGTATATATATATATATATATATATATATATATATATATATATATATATATATATATATATATATATATATATATATATATATATATATATATATATATATATATATATGTATGTATATGTACACACACACACACACACACACACACACACAATACCAGAGGAAGAAGATGTCTGTTGACTCTCTGCTTGGGGTCCCAGCCTTTGGGCAGAGAAAATTCATCCTGGTACTCAGCAGGGAGCCAGCGGGTGAAAGGTGTATTGGAGGATCCCCAGAGTGTGTTTTTTCTATGCAAGAAAAAATTTATTATTTTTATTTTTCTTTGAGATGCGGAGATGCACAAAATGTGCTAGTCCATAACAATCATAATGGTAATTAACTCCCATTTGTAACACCTAAGAAAGAAAATGACAGCCTATTGGGAGGAAATATTTGGCAAGTTACAATTCTGCTCCAGGGCAAAACAAATGGAGCCATCCATTAACGTATTTGTCACTTGTTCTTTTCTTTCACACCTCAGTCTTACAGTTGCTACTTGGCAGTTGCCTCACCTGTTGTTGCAGATACTGCTCGCAGTGCGAAATGTATTTAAGTTGGGAATGATCTTGCAAGAATCCATACGATGTTGAGGAGTGCAGCCTGTCAAACTAGCTATGACCTGCAGTGTTTCCTCGGAGATCAGGTCTAATAAACAAGACAAGGAGTGAACATATCTCCACCTGTGTAAAAAATTCAAACAATCTACTGTATTTTGGGTACCCACTTGTGGCATTGATGGAGCGTTTCTGACGTTTCTCCAAAGACCTCTTGATCAATTTAACAGCATAGTCCATATAGTCAGCAGCACGCACAGCAGTACGTGTTGGTCCAACAGGCTGTTTCAACAACCGAAGGACATCTGAAGCTCTCGCTGCATTCCTCCTCACACGATCGATGGTCCTGTGTTGCACAGAGAGGTCAGATTTATAAGCACCGGCATCTTGTTGCTTCTAATGACATACAATCTGCAGGTCTATTTTATAGATTAGAATAGACTAGAATTACTTTATTGATCCCAACCTGGGAAATTATGTTGTAGCAGCACCAAGAGATACAATCACAGTACAAAAAGCAATATAAAGAACAGAGAAATATTGCTAACTAGAAAAGCACTCAGAAAGTGCAGACATCAGCTAAGGCGGTGGCGGCGACTTTTTATTTAAATTTACCTCCACCACCGAGGAGGTTATGTTTTCACCGGGGCTTGTTTGTTTGTTGGTTTGTTGGTTTGCAAAGTAACTCAAAAAGTTATGGACGTTTTTGGCGAAATTTTCAGGATTGGCCGGAAGTGGCCTAACTTAAACTGATTAATTTTTGGTGGTGCCGTTGAATAGGATCCAATCACCACCAAAAATTTAACAGTTTTAAGTTAGGCCACTACTGACCAACCCTGAAAAGGTGTTAGAAAGTCTAATACAGAAGTGCCATATTTGAAGTTTATGCAGATAAATAACTATGAGTCATGGTGATATTTCTAGTGCAAACAAACAAACAGGTGGAGTGAAATAGAGATGAACAGTAGGTAATGAAATGACAGTTATACATAGAAATAGTGCAAATAAATAAAAAGCAAGGTGCAGTGAAGTGGAGATGAACAGTATGATATGATATGACAATTACGGTTCTATAATTCTATAGCAGTGCAAATAAACAGTCAGGTGCAGTGAACTGGAGATGGACAGTGTGTTGTGATGTGAGTCTTATCGTACAGTGTGATGGCATGTGGTAGGGATGACTTCCTGTGTCTGTCCTTCGACAGTGGATACACAACATTCATGTTGTGTCATTTATTTTCATTCATTGCTATTTATCAGGTTTTTACACTCACTTTTTTCTGGAGTACTCATAAGCTGAGTCAACTGTGGCCTTGGCTTCAATCACAGCTTTTTCAATGACACTTCTGCTCAAATGTGGTTCTGAAAGAACAAAAGATGTTTCCTCTAAGCTTTTCATAAGCATGTCTTGAACACAATCCAGTGTGGTTCCCTTTATTTTCTCATATTGTTTTAACATTATTTTTTTTCAATAGCTTAGTGAAGCTATAATGCTGCTATGCAGGATTCTTTTCAAATTAAATTAGGAATTGCAACAAAACACCATTGTAACTCATCTGTATTTAGTTTTGAACTTAAATAAATGATAAATGAAGTGAGGAACTATTTCTACATTTCTATGCATGCATGTCTCTTGCCTATATTTATTTCAGTTAATATGATACTCACCAGCATTCACATGGTTTTGCAAACACAGATAAAGACCTGCAGCTATCAGGCCCAAAAGTCCCTTCATCTCTGAAAAAGACGAACATAGACCTGTTAAATACAGGTATATACACTGATCAACAAATTTAACACTGAATATACAAGAGGATATTATTGCCTAAATGACATCTGCCATTCATAAGTGTGAAGAAGTGCTATATGAAAAAAATAAATGAGCTTTATTACCTGATGTTTTAGAAATCCCACTCTGTTTTCCAGCTGCAGTCTGAAGCCAATGCCTTAAACAGGAACCTGTGGTCTATATATAGGCTGGTATTTTCTGTGATGGGAGACACCCATTAGCCTCACCTGAGGCATCACATGAGTCACGTATGTGTACATTCACACAATAAAATCACGGTCTTCTGGTTTTTGGACATCAATTTCGCCAGTTTAACATCTCCTTGTTTCCGCAACATGAAATCTATTTGAAATGATGTATGGAAAGCGACACATCAACGATAGGCCTTTCTATCATCTCAAATGTGTCACTGAAAAAATATGGACCTTTTAATCATGGGGAACAAACATTCACAAACAATGCAATCGACTGCAAGAAAAAAACAACAACAAAAAGCTTCTTGGTTTATTCACAGTCATAACTCAAACTGGAAATTTAAAATGTCAATCAATATTAATCAATGGGCCAACAACCTACTGTTTATAATGACAAAGTCACATTCCTGTCCTTCATGCCCTAAGACCCCACCCACCAATTTTATTTTTTCCGCTGTTTTTTATTCAGTTTTTTTCATACAATTTTGTCGTATTACTCATTTGTTACAGAGATTCAGAGTTACATTGAGATTCAGTTCTTGCTTTTCTCTCCCTGTTACACACTTTAAAATTGATTTATTTACTATTTATTTACAGTTGCTGTCTGATGGCCTGCACATTGTTCTCACCCATGCACATTTTATCAGGAATACATACTGTTCACCTATTCAACACTAATCACTCTGTCTTATTAAAGAAGACAGTCACTGAAGCAGAAAAGGCTAAGCTGTTCTCTTTCTTAAAATTTCTCTCAATAGGTGCACAATAGTCTTCTACTGTGGATGAACCTGGACAAAGGAAAGGTAGTGTTATAAAATCCTGTCATTCTTTCGTCATTTTATAATCAACAAACTAGTAACCCATTGAGCATAAATTGACACACTGAGTGAAGTGAGGAACTGATGCGTGATATTCTTTGGTTTCATAAATTGGCACATACTCAAATATTCTTAATTCTTAATATTCTAAAAAAAATAACATTGCTCCATTGTAAACATGTTCAAACTAATTAACCAACGGCTGTTACTCCTGTAACTTTCCTAGGTAACTTTTCCTCAATGTTGACATCTTAGAGAGTAAACCTCACTTGAGCTTCAAATGTTTAACAACTAAAATAGGGGGAATCATCTACCATCACATTAAAATCAAATCAAAAGCCTTTATTTTTATTATATGACAGTGCATATAACAAATTAGGAGCACTGTGCCACAAGGTGCCCAGTCAAATTTACAAAAACAAAATGGAAAAGACATGAATAAAGTTTTGTACGACATAAGATAATATTTACAGTAGTTAAATACTATAAAATACAAAATTAAAAAAAAAAATCAGATCATTCCAGGTTGTTAGTTGAGAAATATTTTGAATTTCTTTTTCTCAAAAAATATACACATAATTAAATTCATTTTTAAATGTCACCTCAAGACACATAGCAGCTTAGACTGTCCATAGAGACCCAACAAGAGATCCCAGATGACATATCGATTCAGTGTGATGTTTGGATTGAATCATATTGAACAAACATTTACTGACACAGTCCACTGCAAGAAAACACACAAAAAAAGCTTCCTGGTTTGGAGGCTTTAAGGCGTATCTTTAGACTCACATGATTTTCCAGTCAGTCAAGGTATGAGAACCATTGTAAAGAAAAATAAAATGTAGCCAGGTACTTCAACAAACATGAACCACTGGACCAACCTCCTGCTTATGACAACAATGACAACAACATCACATATTGTGCGTTCTGTGTAGAGAAATGTTTCAAATGTAGGATTTCACATAAATTGTACACTGTAGTGTTTCATAACAAATGTCATCTTTAGACAGTTCATATGTAGCAGCTTAGACTGACCATAACAGGGGCAAAAAAAAACAAAAAAAAACTTCCAATGCATTACTGTATAATTTATAACTTTTAGTGGGAGTATTTCACATGAGCCATCCCAGCTAAAGCCAAAGACATATGAGTAAGAATGGCTATTTTTCTGTTGAACAGTTAAATGATAAAGAAGGAGAAAATAGTGCCCCTTTACTTTGCATTGAGCAATCTTTAAATGTCTGGTGCTTGTATCTGCAGTGATCTACAGAACGCAGCAGAAAACGTTAAGCACAGATAATGTTTGTTCCAGCTGGATTACATTGGCTTCCTATTTCTTTTAAAATTAAGTTTTGAAATAGTTTAGTTTCTTTTATATAATTTAATTTATAAGTGTTGTATGCATTGTCAAAGTCCACAGTCCAGACTTGGGACAAAGGACTATCGTTGTTTTTATTGTATTAGACCCAACACAATATTATGTCAGCTCCATCGAAGTCGGCATTAATTAAACAACTTCAACTTAACAAACCTGACTAATCACTGGCATACAGTGCAGTTTGGGTGGAGTGCAATTCCACTGTAGTTAATACAGATAATGCGATTTGTGCTTGAATATTACATGATGTGTCAAAAGCTAGTAAAAATATTTTGTCATATATTTCTATCTACTAGCTGCTAGTAGTAAGCACGGGTCGGATTGACAGATAAAAAGAGGGCACACATAACTTTTAGAGATGCCAGAATTCTTTGTGGCTGATACAGCTTCCCAAACATCGATGAATCAATGTCAGCTTTATTTATTTTATTTGTGTATGAGTCATACAGAGCCTTTCATTTGTCATAGTGATCTTTAAAGTCAAGGACCAATGAGGAAATTATATATCACATGTAAGAATGTTCACAAGAGAGACAACAAAGGAAGGGTGATTTAGTGGATAAGTTAAAAAGCCTTTGTTATTTTTGACTACCTGATAAAACATGATTGTTTGTGGTTTTGTGAATGAATATGCACATACTCTACATAACAAGTAAATATCTAATTTTAGAAATGTATGTTGTAGTAGTTTAGCCATGAAGGCTGTTCATAATTCAGTCAATGTTTCATTGTCGTGAGAGTGTGTCTGCCAGTTGTATACCAAAATGTCAAAAGGTGATCATTACACCTTAGGTATTGTCTTGACTGCATTTGGAACAGGACACGCCAGTTGGTATTGTTTTGTTTCCTCATATTTGGCCTTATCTGCCTTCATCTCAGTAGAAACTAATCAATTGTTTGTTTTCACAAGATTTAAAAGTTAAGTAGAAAGGACACTAGAAGAATGAGGAAAGACTGGAGGCCAAAGTAAAAGAAATGCAATGGGAGGATCCACATGGGAAGCTCTTACGTCTGGCTGAAATGATGTATGGAAAGCTGTACATCAATGATAGGTCTTTGTATTATCGCAAACATGTCACTGAAAAAATATGTACTTTTTAATCATGCAGAACAAACATTCACGAACAATGCAATCCACTGCAAGAAAAAAAAACAACAAAAAGCTTCTTGGTTTATTCATAGTCATAATTCAAACTGGAAATTTAAAATGTCAGTCAATATTAATCAATAGACCAACAACCTTCTGCTTATAATGACAAAGTCACATTCCTGTCCTTCATGCCCTAAGACCCCACCCATTTTTTTTCTCAGCTGTTTTTTATTCTGATTCAGGTTTTTTCATACATTTTTGTCATATTACTCATTTGTTACATTGAGATTCAGTTCTTGCTTTTCTCTCCCTTTTACACTCTTTAAAATTGATTTATTTACTATTTATTTACAGTTGGCAGAGGCACCAATTAAAAGGATAAAAAGGAAATGGAATGGAATGAGCTTTCTGAGCAGCCACACCTCTCTGCTGTCACGTGCCTTGGAAGAAGAAAAACACTACACTACAAACACAACCACCACCGTTACCTGGCAGTCACTTTAAAAATGTAACAACAGAACAGGATCTGTCTGATGGCCTGCACATTGTTCTCACCCATGCACATTTTATCAGGAATACATACTGTTCACCTATTCAGCACTAATCGTGTAACTTATTACAGAAGACAGTCACTGGAGCTATAAAGGCTAACCTGTTCTCTTTCTCAAAACTTATCTCAATAGGTGCACAATAATCTTCTACTGTGGATTAGACTGTGGGGGGTGTGCAATTGCACACTGCTTCCGCGTTCTTGGCACACAGCAAATCTCGGTAGCGCAGACAATAAACACAAGACTATTTATTCTGTACCGTTTTTTCAATGTAACTAAATATAATTCAAAGACTAACATTGTCTAGTCAATGATATATTTCAGTTCACACATATTTATTTATGCAGCAAATCAATGTCATTAACAGTGTTTTATGTGCATGTGTCAAGCACTGTCTGTCGGTTTTGGTTAAGTTACGCATTTTTGTCTCGTGCCTGCATGTTGTCCTGTCACTTCCTGTTTTATTTTGTAGTAATGTTGTCTCCCTCTTGTTTCAGGTTTTTTTGCTTCCTGCCCCTCGTGTGTCCATGTGACAGTAATTGTCTGACCCTGCCCTAATTGTTTCCAGCTGTTCCTCATTTCCTCATGTTTAAATAGTCGCGTCTCCCCCTAGTCAGTGTGAGTTCATCTTGTCTGTGTACATGCCGTTCGAGAACGTCTCCTGTTTCCTGTTGCTTCACAGCCGTGTGCTTAGCTCAGCCTTTATTTGCTTTATCTCTTTTAAGGTGAGTGTAGATAGAGGTTTTCTCCCTGTAATTAGGTTGAGTTCTTTCAGTTTCTTGTTATATCCTCCCTATAGTAAGTCAAGTAGAGTATTTTGTCTGTTATGCTTTCTCCCTTTCTAGATTAGTCTCCCAGCCTTTTGGTAGAGCTCTTTCTGTTTCTTTCCCTTCCTAGATTATTTCTCCCTAGAGTAGGTTGAGGTTGGTTTTGTAGTTTTTTTCCCTTTTCTCTCTTCCCTCTGCATAGATTCCCTGAGTGTCAGCTTAGGATCCTTAGTTCTTTTACTGGTTTGCTTATTAGTTATTTCTTGTATTCCCTCTCTAGTTTATTAGCAGAGCGCCCTTAGTGTAGTTTCTTTACTTTGTTAGTTCTGGTTTATTTTATGTTCCTAGATAAAATCTTTTTCTTTCTAGTGCAGCGTAGTCAGGTGGCTGCGTGGAGCTTCTCCTTCCACGGAGCACACGCCTGCCGATCCCTGCATTCTCTGCCGTTTCAACTATCCCTGGGGAAGTTAAATAAAGACTGTTCTTTGGAGAGTACTGTTTCCCGAGTCGTGCATCTGGGTTCTCACAGAACACTGAGCCGTGAACAGTACAAACTCACCATGCAGAACCCAGCCAACTCACAGCTAAGGATCCCGGGGATGATCGCGGCCCAGGAAGCACGCTTAAGTCACCATGAGGAGGAAGTAGCGGCGGTCTGCCAGGGCATTGTGGACTTCTCCATGAGACAGCAGGATGGTCAGGAGGCCCTTATCGCCTGCATCAACCAACTGCCTTAGCTGATCACCAAGATGTGCTGTCACCCACCGGCGGAACCTGCTGGATCCTGTGCCTCCACACCAGAATCGACGGGGGCCGCTTCCGCCATCTACTCAGCAGCTCCTTCTCAATTGGCTTCTCCCAGCAGATTTTCTGGAGACACCAATGACTGTCGAACTTTCCTGGTCCAGTGCAACTCTCCGGAGCCATTTATGGACACTCTTCGCAAGGTGTTTGACTGCACCATACTGGGGCAGGACGCAGTGGAGACCCCCTACGCCATCGAATTCCGGACCATCGCAGCAGACAGTGGGTGGAATGACCATGCCATGAGGGAGGCTTTCATCACCGACCTGGCGGAGGTCATCCGGGACGAGTTTGACCTTGACTCACTCATCACACTGCCAATACGGACGGACAACCGGCTGCAGCTCTGACGCCGGGACCATCAGAGGGAATCCTCCCGCTCCTACACCTGGAGTCACCGGCGAACCCCCAGAGACCCCGCTGCTCATTGCGTTTCCCTGCCAAGGCTTCCGGCTATCCCAGCGTCATGCAGCTGGGTCGGACCTGGCTGTCGCCAGAGGAACGTCAGTGGCGGCTCAAGGAGGGCAGATGCCTGTACTGTGGGGATTGGGGCCATCGGCTGAAGGAGTGCCCGGTAAAAATAGAGGCTCGTCAGTGAAGCTGAGGAGGGCACTGGTGAGCTGGTTTTCCGCCCTGGATATCCCTTCTCGAATCCTGTCTCAGGTAACCCTCACATCTCACACTCACAGCCTTTCGTTCATGGCATTAATTGACTTTGGGGCGGATGGGAGTTTGTAAGATTGGGGGTTGGCCAAAAGACTGGGGGTCCAGGCTGTTCCCCTGAAGGAGCCCCTCAGAGCCACCGCGCTAGACGGCAAGACTATTTTCACAGTTACACACCACACACCCTCTCTGACTTTGACTGTTGATAATCATGAAGAAAAGCAAACTCTGTGTCTTTTCGAGGCAGCACAGCCATCGCTGGTGCTGACAGTTACCATGATCTAGCAGAGGTTTTTTTTGAAGTCCCGAGCCATGTCGTTGCCCCCACCCCGCCCTTATGTCTGCGCGATCGACCCGGTGGCTGGTACCGCCATCCCCAAGGGTCGCCTATATGCCATCTCAGGTTCCGAGAAACTCTCTATGGAGGACTATATCCGGACTTCACTCCAAGTCGGCCTGATCCACCCTTTCTTGTCACCGGCTGAGGCGGGGTTCTTCTTTGTTAAGAAGAAGGATGGCTCTTTGCGCCACTGTATTGACTATGCACCCCTAAACGAGGTAACCATTAAGAACAGGTACCCCCTCCGCCTGATGTCATCAACATTTGAACAACTTCAGGCAGTGAAGATATTCACCAAGCTGGACCTGAGAAATGCCTACCACCTGGTGCATATAAAGGAGGGGGATGAGTGGAAAAGAGGTTTCAATACACCGTCAGGCCACTATGAATATCTGGTCATGCCATTTGGATTAACTAATGCTCCAGCGGTTTTCCAAGCCCTGGTTAATGATGTGCTACATGAGTTCCAAGGACCTGGACTCCCTCATCGCTCTGGCTGTCCGAACGGAGAATCAACTCAACCTGCTTCACCGAGAGAACCAGCGCCACGCTGAGCGATTCCCGGCTCCCACTCTTCAGCTCCCGAATCCCGCAGCCCGACCTCACTGCCACCACCTCAGCCAACTCTTCCGGCTCTCCCGGTTCCAGAGGGTGAGCCCATGCAGATTGGAAGAGCCGGCTCTTTCCAGAAGAACGACAGCAGCAGATGAGAGAGGGACGCAGCCTGTACTGCGGAGAACGGGGTCACCATATTAACTCCTGTCCACTGAAGTTACCGGGAGCTCCGAGGAGCACCTGAATGACCTGTTTCTCCACTCCCAAGACTGCCTCCCGCCATCTTACAGAGGTAACCCAGAGCACACACTCACACTCCCAGTGCTTTCATGCATTTATTGACTCTGGAGCAGATTTAAGTCTGATAGACTGGTGGTTAGTGGGTCAGCTGGGGTTACGTGCCAGGTCCTGTAAGAACCACGTCCTTTGATGGAAACGCTCTGTTTACGGTGACTCATCAGACTGAACAACTCACCATTACCATAGACAATCATGAAGAGACAATGCCCCTGTTTCTGTTTCAATCTGCACATCCTTCGTTGGTTCTTGGTTTTCCCTGGCTCAGAGATTGCAGTGTCTCCTGTCTGCATCCCCATACATCTTCTGTGGCTCTGAGCACCTTGCAGTCCAGCAGTGAGTTACCTGACGCACATTCTGTTTCACCAGATCTGTCCTGTGTTCAAGTCTGCTACCACAAATTAGCTGAAGTGTTCAGCAAGTCCCGAACCATGTCCCTGCCACCATATGATTGTGCCATCGATCTGATTCCCAACATCGTGGAGGTGGATGCCTCCAATTTGGGGACTGGTGCTGTCCTCTCTCAATGTTCCTCCACCAAAAACAAGGTGTACCCATGCGCCTTCCTCTCCTGCCAACTGTCTAAAGCTGTCCAGAACTACGACGTGGGAAATCGTGAGCTGCTGGCCATTAAGGTGGCTCTGGAGGAGTGGCGCCACTGGTTGGAGGGGTCTCAGCACCCGTTTCGGGTTTGGGCTGATCACAACAATTTACATCTCAGAACTGCCAAAAGAATTAACTCTTGTCAGCGCCGATGGTCATTTTTCTTAACCTTACAGGCTGGAGTCCATGAACACCCGTCTCGTCTCTTTGACCCCGATCCTGTAGCCACAGCTCCCAAACCTATCCTTCCACGGTCCTGTGTGGTTAGAGTGGTAGCCTGGCAAATAGAATCTGAGGTGAAAGAAGCAAATAGTGTGAACCCACTGCCTGCGGGTTGCCCTCCCAACTGCCTGTTCGATCCTGTCAATCTGCGCCTGTAGGTGGTTAATTGGACTCACACCTCGCTTCTCACTTGCCATCCTGGGGTTACAAGAACAGTTGCACTCATCCGGCAACATTTCTGGTGGCCTTCCATGGTGAAAGCTGTCAGAGAGTCAGTCTGCGCCCGGAACAAGACTTCCTCCCAGTCTTGCCCAGGTCTGCTGCAGCCTTGGCCCGTCCTACCCACCCCTGGTCTGAGATCTCTTTGGATGCCGTCACTGGTTTCCCTGCGTCCAGAGAGCATCCTGAGGTCCCTGGACCATCAGGTTGCTGGTCCTAGACGGGGGGATGTCAGGCTCTGTCTGTTTCTGTTAAGTTTAGCATTTTCGTCTTGTGCTTGCATGTTGTCTTGTCTCTTCCTGTTTGTTGTCCTGATCTCTTGACCTCTGCCTCCTGTGTCTTCCCACGTCTGTGATTGTGGAACCCCGCCCTAATTGTCTCCACCTGTGTTCCCCTACCTCACGTATGAATAGTCCTGTCAGTTGTTGTTTGTTGTGAAATGGTCTTGTTGTGACCTGTCCGTCGTTCCTAGAGTTTGCTTCGTCTGCAGAGCCTGTCCCTCGTCGCCAGAGCCTGTCCCTCGTTTCCAGACCCTGTCCCTCGTCTCCGGAGCCTGTCCCTCGACTTCGGAGCCTGTCCCTCGTCTCCAGAGCCTGTTCCTCGTCTCCTGAAGTTTTCACTGTCTGTTAATAAATACACCTTTTTGGTTTCACCGTTCACCTGTCTTGAGTGCTGCGTTGGGGCTCTCCTCAGAATGGAGCCCTCACAGGCTCATTAACATGAACAATGGGAACCGAGTCGCGTTTGGTTGGGAGCCGTTCTTTTTTCTTTCTGAGTTCACACAGATTTTGAGACAGATTTTTTTGATTGAGTAAATGCATGAGCAGGAGAAACACTGAGACTCAGTGGCTCAATGTGACACAAATATAAAGCCATATAACTGTTACTGCCTACTGTCGTAATCGCTTCGAGCAACGGCTCCGTTTGAGAACAGACTATATCGTGGCTGCCAGCCAGACAGAGGTTGTCTATTGCCTGATCACATCCATGATCACAGTACTGATGTAACGCTATTGTTGTGGATTTCAGTGAGCAACAGTTTGTCCAAAACTTCTGTGTTTCTTGGTAGTGCTTTCAATACATTTGATTTGCGATCGAACCAGGTAGTATTTACTGCAGTCTTGTTGGTCTCAGTAACCCAGCTCCAAGCCCCTGATGTAATTGGTGCTTAGCTCTGGACCAGCAAAGATTTGGTGCTTGTCTGGCCCCAGTTTTAAGCACCAGGGGCCGGTGCTTAGGCTGTGGAAACACAAAGAACTGGTGCCAAGTCAGGCTCTGGCTCTGAACCAGCCCTGGAACCACCCCGGTGGAAAAGGGGTGCTCACACAAACTCCTCCATGCTCCTCCACTGAGTGAGATGGAGAGAGTATAGTGAGGAGCGCTTATTTCATATGCAAATATTGCATGAGTTGTGCACGCTCCCTTCACATCAGTGCCCCAAAACAAAGAAAAAAAAAAGCGAGTGCCTCATAAGCCTTCATTATATAATTTTAAAATATTGTTTTGAGTTTTTCTGTATTGTTAAAAATGTTCTGTGTGGAAATGTTGCACTAAAAGCTTTTGCATGGAACTTCAATGTAGCCTGCTTTGTTTTTTATTGTGTATTTATGTGTTGCATGAATAACATAAGTCAAAGTAGTTTTACACACATACACACACTTTATACTAAGGGTAAATAGTGATCTCACTGTCAACTCAGAGAGATATGGCAGTGGAATATTTTACAATGAAACCATATCAGACTTTAAATCTTGTCCGCACATGTCAAATGAAGCTCTAATATTTCAGAATAATTCAAATTCAAATATGGTAAATCTGAGTAGAAATTATTCTGATCCAGAGCTCAGCCCATAATTCCTCCCTGTGATTATTTCCAGGATAAAATGAATTAACCCCAGGCTGGCTTCTGAAAAGTGAATAAATATAAAAATGAGTCTTTTGAATAGTTCTTTGAAATGAACGGATCCCAAAGATCCAGCTCCCTCCAAAGAGCCATAAATCTCTAGTGTTAACCCATAAGAATCCACACCCATTTATCCTTAAGGAAAATTACGTGGGCTATACCACAAACCAAGTGGACCACATTTGGAACACATTTCTCAAGTTATTTTTTTTTAAGAATAACACTTTTTATTACCAAAGATCTGTGTTGTTACATATATGTTACATTGGGCGTTAGTGGTAAACATATTCCTTATTTGAAAATAACCTGACAGTTTTTATGTGCCATTTGACCTTTCTCAGGAACAAATCTGGAAAACTAATTGTGTTTCACTGAAATATCACTCTGGTTATTCGTTCCACTCAAATGCAACTACTTCTAATCCAATGGCACCATCTTGTGTGCGTTACTGTGTAAAAGGCAGCCATCCTGTTATGCAGGAGAACCCATTGAGCAATTGTAACACTCACTTGATCAATCAGAGTCCAGTGAATCCAAAGCCACACCTAAATTTATCTTTACAAACACCAATGAGGTTTGGTCCTCCATACAAACTGGCCCAGAAAAGAGTTGATCTTAAGCTTAGCTCCTTGGAAAATGAAATGCTTTGGAATTCTGGGATAGCGCTAGCTCAGGACAATGATGTGGCACACTGTACAGCTGACAGTTCTCATTGTAATATGGACATGTCTGAGGAGAAGAATTTAAACCAAGAGCACCATCTAGAGGAGTCAAAAAATATCACAAATGCTTCATGAAGCTTCATTTGTTCATCACTAATAGCAAGTATACTATGGACCATGTACTTGTGGGGTACTCAAGTCAAGTCAAGTCAAGTTTATTTGTATAGCCCAATATCACAAATTATGAATTTGCCCCATTGGGCTTTACAATCTGTACAGGATATGACATCCTCTGTTCTTTACAAATGACCCTCACATCGACTAAGGAAAAACTCCCCCAAAAAAAAACCTTTTAACAGGGAAAAAGAAACGGAAGAAACCTCAGGAAGAGCAACAGAGGAGAGATCCCTCTTCCAGGATGGACAGACGTGCAATAGATGCCATGTGTACAGAATAACAACAATGAAAACACATTAACACTACATATAAAATTGTATGAAAATGTCCAACTCAATATGACAACAGCTAATATACCGTGTGTATATATAGAATTATATGAGAGTGCCCAAGGGGATGAAGAGCATCATCAAGCTATCAGCAAAGGATGAGAAGCATGTCGTCCTCTCCACCACGCCATCCAGAAGAAGCCTGGGCAGCACGTCCTCCTCTCCACCACACCAACCAGAAGAAGCCTGGGCAGCACGTCTTCCTCTCTCCACCACGCCAACCAGAAGAAGCCTGGGCAGCACGTCTTCCTCTCCACCACACCAAACAGGAGAAACCTCTGCAGGATGACCTCCTCACCACCACGTCGCTCAGAACCAGAAGATGAAGCCTGACTGGTCTGCACAACCACTACTCCACCAGGTAGACTGGGTCCATGGATACCTGTGAGATGAGAACGCACAGGGACTACGAGGCACAAAACTAATCTGCAGCATGTGTTAAAGGGAGGAAGAGTAAACACATCCTCTTCTCCACCACCCTAACAGATACAACCTGAGCAGCATTGCCTCTTCTCCATCTCACCACCATCACGACAGACGAAGCCTGGATGACACCACCTCCTTCTCACCAAGAAGCCTCAGCTCACGGACACCTGGGAGCTGAGAGCACAGGGACTCCGGGGAAGAAGATGAGTTAGTAAAATGACTTAATGGAGGCATCCAAATGAAGAAGAAGAAGAAGAGAAGCTCAGTGTGTCAGAGGAAGTCCCCCGCCAGTCTAGACCTATAGCAGCGTAACTAAGGATTGATCCAAGGCAGTCTGAGTCAACCTTGGATCAGTCCTAACTATAAGCACTATCAAAAAGGAAAGTCTTAAGCCTACTCTTGAATAAGGGGATGGTGTCTGCCTCCCGGACTGAAAGAGGGAGTTTGGTTCCACAGAAGAGGAGCTTGATAACTGAAAGCTCTAGCTCCCATTCTACTTTTATAAACCCTAGGAACCGCTAATAGTCCTGCATTCTGAGAGCCCAGAGTTCTAGCAGGATTATAAGGCACTATTAGCTCTTTAAGATAAGATGGTGCCTGACCATTCAGTGCCTTGTAGATGAGGAGGAGGATTTTAAATTCTATTCTAGATTTTACAGGGAGCCAGTGCAGAAAGGCTAACACTGGAGAAATATGGTCTCTTTTCCTGGTTCTGGTCAGAACACGTGCTGCAGCGTTCTGGACCAGCTGGAGAGTCCTGATAGACTTATTAGGGCAGCTTGATAATAAGGAATTGCAGTAGTCCAGCCTAGAAGTTACAAAAGCATGGACTAATTTTTCTGCATCGTTTTGGGAGAGAATATGCCTTATTTTTGCAATGTTACGCAGATGAAAAAAAGCTGTTCTAGCTGTTTGTTTCATGTGGACGTTGAAGGACATATCTTGGTCAAAAATTACCCCTAGATTCCTTACAGTGGTGCTCGAGGCTGGTGCAAAGCCACCTAGAGTAAATAAGTCAGTGGATAGGTTATTTCTGAGATTTTCAGGGCCAATTAGAATAACCTCAGTTTAGCTGAATTTAACAACAAGAAATTGTGCGTCATCCAAGTTTTTATATCCTGAAGACATGTTTGGAGTTTAGCTAACTGGCTGGAATCGTCTGACTTAAATGACAAATATAGCTGAGTATCATCTGCATAACAGTGAAAGTTGATGGAGTGTTTCCTGATAACATTGCCTAAAGGAAGCATATATAAAGTAAATAGAATAGGCCCAAGCACAGAACCTTGAGGAACTCCATAACTGACTATGGACTGCATGGAGGACTCATCATTAATGTGAACAAACTGTGATCGATCCGATAAGTAGGATTTGAACCAGCTTAAAGCAGTTCCTCTGATGCCAATCAAATGTTCTAATCTCTGCAACAGGATATGGTGGTCAATAGTATCAAAGCAGCGCTAAGATCTAACAAGACAAGTACTGAGACGAGTCCATTGTCTGAAGGAATTAGCAGGTGATTAGTAATTTTCACCAGAGCGGTCTCGGTGCTATGATATTTTCTAAATCCTGACTGAAAGTCCTCAAATAGATTATTGTTCTGGAGGAAGTCACACAGCTGACTGCACATTGCTTTCTCAAGGATCTTAGAGAGAAAAGGAAGGTACTCACAAGTATACTAATTTCAAACTTCTTCGGACTAAATTGGAACATTTAAAGTTCACAAAAGTATACTTTAAGAGTACTTTATAAAGTCATTTTAAGTTAAGGTAATTTGTACATGTAAAATTGGTCGTTCATGTCTTATTTTATGGGAAGCCTAGTTAGAGTAATAGGAAATACTGGTTATACACATTCAATTATTACTTTGCCAAAGCAATGGGCATACCACATACTTTAATGTTCAAACATTTAATATAAGCTGTGTTCTTGTTTAAACTTACTTCTTTGTCCTCTGTTGTATTTATTGCATGTTTGTCCCCACAGGACAACTAGGTACATGGATAGCTATGAAAGTGAGGAGGATGCCTTCGTCCCAAAAAAGAGGGCACTTCCAAAAGCCCCCAGATCTTTCCAAAGATACATGATACACCCAACCAATGGTACACTAGAGTGCACTGCAGTCATCCAGGGCTCATCAGATGAAAGATCTACTACAATTTCAGAATATCAAGTAAATCTCACAATTTCATTCAATTTCAGTTCTTGGTGTTACAATTATTTTTGTAATTTTTTGTGAAATGAGAAGTAATTCAGATGTCTAAATTAGTCATATTTAAGGATTTAAATTATGACTGAATATCTTTTAAACCCCATGCCAAGGATAACACACCTGTCGAGACATCACTTTGCCAGACCATTGAGGTGGCAAATTATATGGAGCCTCAGCCAGCACACATCCCAGGTCATCAAGGCCAGGCTGTGAGGGTGTGCCCGGAAACCCAGGCAGCTCCAATCTGGGAGCAGAAAGACCTCTCATCAAACCAACACCTCAAACATTCTGCTGTCTGCAGTCAGATGTGTGGATATAAGAATTACCATTTTTCCAGACTCCATGTTACTTATATAGAGATACAGACAGACAGAGAGAGAGAGAGAGAGACGAACAGACAGACACATACGCACACACACAGATAAACAGAAACAGACAGACAGACATATGTCAGACATATTTGATATTACAACTAACTTATCTCTTGCTTGTTTCTCTCATATTCAGCTTTGCTTCATGACTTGCTGGTGAAGCAAGAAATCATAATTGAGCAGCAGCAGAACATAATAAGATTATAATTAAAATGAATTAAAAGGATGATGAGGAGTTTTGTAAAGCGAAGTGTTTTTCACACTACATTTCCCATGAGCCTCCGCGCACACGGTGAAATATTTGGACGAGCGCAAGATGACAAGACAAGATTCATCCACATTAATGCCAAATGAATGCTGTAATACAGCCAAAATATTTGATAGTTGTGTTATAGATCGAATACTACAACCCATAGTGGAGTTTTCTTGGAAGGTTTCGTCACTTGAGCTCTGTCCACTCTCTGTAGTGTCATATCTCCAGTGTTGTGGTTGTTGTCAGTAGGGATTCTTAATGTCAGTCTGAATCTCAGTCAATGTTCTGTCTGTCAGGTCTTGACTCAGTGCACAATGTGTTTTATAGATCCAGCTATAAAGAGGTGGTGTGTTGTGTCAGGATGGGCCTCCATCATCGCAGGTGCTTCAGCATTAGGAGGGCGTGAAATTGATGGTGTGTGGGAAAGAGGTGGTGTGTCGTCTGCTGGTCCTGGCTCTAGAGATGTTTTATCAGTCGGCTCAACTTGTTGTGTCTCTGGAGTAGTCAAGGTCTGACGTGATATTTTGGGGGTGCAGAGGAAAGTTTTGTGTCCTTTTTTCCAGCTTTTTCTGCTTTCCCTTTCCTCATCCTTTAGAATTTCTTCATCAATTTGCTGTTTCAGCTAACAGCAAGCCCAAAGTGCCAGATTTGCAATTTTTCCATTTATCCACAGATTCCTATAACATTTTTAAACACTACTACACATGGTATTCAGACACAGTGAATGGCACAGTGCCGGAGTGAGGACCCGATCAAGAAGCTTCTACACAGAGACTATGACTCTGTGCCCTTGAATGTTGAGGGTTTTTCCAATCTGTTCACTCGTTTTGAGTCACCAATTTCCACCAAAAAGAAGTCCCTAGTACCAGGTACCAGGTACTAGTGGAAAAGCACCACAACCGTGTAGAGCCGTGCCCTACCATAACGTACCGTGTCTGTGGAAAAGCGCCATAAGAGAGATCCAAAGAGAATCTGAGAGAATCAAGAGAAAACCAGAGCAAACCAGAGAGATCAAGAGCAAGAGAAAAAACCGAGAGAGAACCAGGGGGAATCAATTGAGAACCAAGAGAAAAAAACAGAGAGATCCAGAGAGAACCAGAGAGATTGGAGAGAACAAGAGAGATCCAGAGGGTTCAAGAGAGAACCGAGAGAGAACCAGAGAGATCCAGAGAGAACCAGACAAAACTCTAACCCTAACCCTATTACCACAGGAAGAACATGCAGACTCCACAAAGAAGGACCCAGGCCATACAGCAAAACCAAAGTACACCAGAGCTGTCAATAAAAGGACAATAAATACCACCATAAAAATAAATTAATTCATCGTCGGCTGGGGGGTACACTCTGGATAGGTCTCCAGTTCATCACAGGGTACAGAGTAACGTTGATAGAAACTATGCTTTTCCTGTGGGACTGCAGCATGAAAAAAATCCAAGCTGCTCCTCACTTTACCCTCTCCCTGTGCGGCTTAATGGCCGAACAGCTCATCTTCTTTGTTATACATAGTGCAGAGTCATCTCCTTTTTGAGTTGCTTCAGCTGAGTCTTGGGAGCCCACATGCTCCCTGCCTTAAGCACTCATGACTGACACACAAGTATGCTGGCCAGGACGAGCTTTCTGTTAGCAGCGAGCAGCAGTGTGAAGGGGATCTATAAGACTTGACTGAACAAAGTTTCCTAGCACCAGTTTGGAATTTACTACAAGGTGAAAACATGGTGCTGTCTAGTATACTCTTTTTTATCTGGCACAGATACCAACAGTGGTCAGAGCATCACAATCAGCAAGAAAATTGGAATCAGATCTGATTTGTTGTTGGTGTGTGTGTGTGTTCATCTGCTGTAAAACAGCAGTGTGACAATTTGCACTACTGGGTCACAATTCAACTAACTTTAGGCCAATTAGATGAGAGATCAATGTTTACTGTATGATGAAATGAAGTCTGAAAATGGATCAACTTTGAGAATGCCAGCATTACAATATTAAAACATTCTGTATGCCCAAACAGCCCATCATCCAAAGAATTTGTTCCTGGTAAATGAGCAGGAGCCTTTGAGTGTAAAAACCTACAAAATGTCCCTTTATGTGAATTTTCAAGCAAAAGTGCCAAAAATGTCATGTTCCAAATTCTCATGTGAGAATTTGCTGTTTTGCCTTGTTTTATGCTATGGTAAAGTTACTGGTTAGACAAGACAACACCCACGTAATGCTCTAGAACATTTTGTTCGCTCTTTTCATTTCATGTTATCCCTGCTGAGTCCAGGGGCGGACTGGAAAACTTTTTTCAGGCCAGGAGTCAGTCATGTAACCAGGCCATCCTGGCCTTGCCCAAACACACATTCATACCCATACCTACGTGCATGGGCACGCACCACACAATAGTATGTTTTTGGCTTATTCAAAACAAGTATGCACTCCATTATAGGCATAATAGTCACATAATAGTCACTACAACACTCACCCTTATGTCACATGGACATTTTCAGGCCTATTGTACACTCAAAGTTTGGAACATACAGTAATTTTTATGTTTGGGCTGGTAAATAAAGTAACACAACAATCCTCAGCAAAATCCACTAACACACTTCATAGAAGAGAATCAAGTTTTTGCATAATAAGTAGTGCCAAGGTTACAGCTATACATAAAAATAATCATGTCTTGTAGAATATCAACTTCCTCATTGGCACATAATTTTTATGTGTAGCCTACAATATAACCTAATAAACAAAGACAACTAAGTCCAAATCAATCAATCAGCTATGAGGGGACAGCCTTCAAACACATGTTCACAGAACACATGCACGCACGCACTGATAGACACATACTGTATATGCAATGTATGATCCAGTCTGAGAGCATAGTTCCTAATAAGCAATCACATAATACTGACTCATATTTTAATATAGGCTCTAATTATCACACCGGGGAATAGGTTGGAATACATAGCTTTGATGTTTAGGCTGGGATACATAACAACAAATCAGCAACAGACAGCAAAATTCAACAACACTAGCGCTTAATAAAATAATGCTGTAGTGCTAAGACAGCTATCATTGCAGATAAGAGCCATTTATGTCAAATGGCAGTGCCTGGTGTTCATATGTGTGCAACTTGTTGCATGCTGGTGCTCAACTGTAGAAATTAACTGCTCTGCACTGGCTTCTCCTGAAGCACCATCACCACCTTTGAATAGGAAACATATGCATACAGTGTTTTCCATACACTATAGTTCATACAGTAAGACAGTGTGTAACCTATGCCTCACTTGATTGACATAATGACAAGAACCAGTGTTTTTTTTTTTTTTTTACATAACTTTAAACTCTAAACTATTATCTTTTTTAATGGCAAAATGGCTGGGGGGAGTGCTGAATAAAAAAAAATAAAAAGGTATAAACTCAATTTGAGACATTAGGCAGCGTCATCCTTCAGCACCTTTTTCTTTTTCTCTGTCTCCCTCTCGGCACCGCCTTTTCTCTCTTTTTTTTTTTTTTTTTTTTACCCGGGTTTAGGTCCATCATCTATCCGCTCTCTCTACACACACACACACAAACACATCGCAGCAGGTAGCAGACACATGTCACACACCCCTTCCTCCACACTGTCTGTGTGGTTGATACCATAGACTGTAAAAAGAATGGACGTAGCATCAGCCATTGGTTTGGGGGAGTCCGTTTTGTGCTCCTATCATGGGCATTTAAACTGCGCCATCTTGGATTTTAGTGTGCGTGTACTTTCCATATTTAGAAGAGAGGCGGTAACTTTACGGGTCAGCCAGATGAGATCCGCCCACTGAACTCAAGTTAACCGCGCCAAACTGAGCTAGCCTAAGGCTATTCAGTGAGGTTAGGCTAACAAGCAGCTACCGGCAGCAAAAACAGATCGTAATGCCGCTGCTGTGTTTTAAAAATCACCTTTCCATATTGAGAGGTTTTAGGTGGAGCTGCAGGGTTTGGTGGAGTTGTGGAGGAAAATTCATTTGTACTATTTAACTGTGAAACGATCCTTTAACATGTTATTTACCGGGTTTCAACACTGCCTCCATCCACTAACGTTATCCACCACAGCAGCACACAAACAACAGAAGCTGCTTTCTGACGGAGCATCTCTGTTCATGCAATGTTGGACTTTTTAAACAGAACAATGATACGAAATAAGGTTGTATTCCTGCATGAAACGGACTCAACATGCTCTGGTCATTTGTCTGTATCAGCAGGGACCATGAGTCAGCAATAAAGTCATTATAAGCCAGCAGCAAAATACGCAGGTGCAGTGCCAACATCCAAGTAAACTCTATTTTATAAAGTCTATGGGTAGTACTAGATATTTATACACGGAAAAAAAAATGCAACACAGGATTTTTGACGGTCGGTTACTGTCAACAGCACAACATGCCATCCATCCATCCATTGTCTACCGCTTATCCTCATAGGGTCGCGGGGGGGCTGGAGCCTATCCCAGCTGTCTTAGGGTGAAAAGCAGGGTACACCCTGGACAAGTCTCCAGTTCATCACAGGACACACAGAGACAGACAACCACTCACACTCACATTCACACCTACGGACAATTTAAATTAGCCAATTAACCTAATCCCCATGCATGTTTTTGGATGGTGGGAGGAAGCCGGAGTACCCAGAGAGAACCCACGCAGACATGGAGAGAACATGCAAACTCCACACAGAAAGGCCCGGGATTCGAAAGCGGTACCTTCTTGCTGTGAGGTGACAGTGCTATCCATTACACCGTGCCATGCTGCCAGAAAAAAATACACGAAAATAGACAAACATGGACACTGTAGTGCCTATTGATGTATCCACGGACCTCTGGTTGTAGCCTAGCCTAGCCCAGCTGATGCTATAGCAAAGAGCTAACCTAGTTGTCTGTGAAGCTGTCACTCACCATCAGTTGTCGTAAAATAAAATTCACCCCCCTCACAGTGTTCACGGAGGTGGAAACTATCGGTAAAGACCAAAAAATTAAAATGTACCAGGCTGTAAATATGTTTTTAAAGCTGTAAAGTCGACTATTTTAACATGGCGGTCAATGGAGAATTGCACTGCAGCATTTTGAACGCAGAAGTGGTCCTCACTTGGAGAACCCACAACTGCCCCCTTGGTTGATACAGACTGTTGGGGTGGGTGTTAATTGAAACAAACCAATCATCTCCTCACATGCTACTGGCCTGACTGGCCTCTGATCGGCCTGGCCTGCTACCTCTCTGACAGCCACTCTGCCACTCTGAAAAAAGGTGAGATCGCTGCAATGCCGGCTAACCGGCAGCCTGTTCAAAAAAACAAAAAAAAAAAAAAAGAGAAAGAGACACAGGCCGGGGCTTCTGTAATATTCCCGGTTCTCCCTATGGCCAGTCCGGGCCTGGCTGAGTCAATACACATTAACATGATTGACTCTTTCCTCAACTTTTGGATATTTTGTTTGGATTAACTCGTTCAAATGTGCATGTCGCACCTATTCATGTCTATGATCAATGAATTGATAAACCTTTGGACTAAAAAGACTCAATTGCTTTTCAGATTTGCTTTTCAGATTTTTTTTTTCTCACATTCAAAACTTTCTGCACATTCTGAGTGCTGCCTGGTTTCCTCCGAACATGACGCCTGTTATTCATGAGACAGTTCATTTGACTTCCTGCTTGGTTTGTGCGCTGACATGCTCTGTCCCCTACGGGACCTTACAGAAACAGGTTTGTGCCTTTCGAAATCATGTCCAATCAGCTGAATTTACCATTGGTGGACTCCAATTAAGCTGTAGGAACATCTCAAGAATGACCAGTGGAAACAGGAAACACCTGACCTCAATTTAGAACTTCATGGCAAAGGCTGTGAATATGTTCATACATGTGATTTATTGTTTTTTTTTCATTTTTGATAAATTTGCTAACAGTTAAAAAATGTTTTTTTTTCATGTTGTCATAATGTGGTGTTGTGTGTAGAATTTTGAGGGAAATGGTGATGGCAGCTGAGGAAAAGTAAAAGGATCATCTCTTCACAATAAATATCTGAGCCAAGTATCCTTGCAGTCTGTCCAACAGTGAAAACTCTGTCCCAGCTCTTCATTACCACTCCACTGGCAGTTTTCTCCGTGTATGCATACACTGTGATTTCAAGGGAAACTTTGCTTCGGCCAACAAAATTACTTGTTAGAGCGAAGAAAAGTTGTTGGGTTAAAATAAACATTTACAACACATCATCACAACATACTTTACATCACATTACAAAACATAGTTGTTACTCAGGTGAGTAGGGTATGTTACGTATGTCACACATGTATGTGTGTTACTTCCTCCTTTACTCCAACTATAACTAAAGCTGTGTAAAGTGTCACAGTTTGACTGGACAAGGTGCATGTTGCCCAGAATATAGTATAGTATAATATATAAATATATTGTGGTGGTAATATATCACATTTTCCCTCGCCCGGACGTGGGTTACCGGGGCCCCCTTCTGGAGCCAGGCCCGGAGGTGGGGCCCGTTGGCGAGCGGTCATGTCAGCCGCCTTGCGGCCGTATGTCTTGGACACTCGGGTAAAGAGAGGGGCAGAGCTGTCAACCGATCACCACCTGGTGGTGTGTTGGCTCCGATGGTGGGGGAAGATGCCGGTCCGACCGGGCAGACCCAAACGTGTTGTGAGGGTCTGCTGGGAACGTCTGGCAGAGTCCCCTGTCAGAAGGAGTTTCAACTCCCACCTCCGACAGAACTTCAACCACATCTCGGGGGAGGTGGGGGACATTGAGTCCGAATGGGCCATGTTCCTTGCCTCCATTGTTGAAGCGGCCGAATGGGGCTGTAGCCGCAAGGTGGTCGGTGCGTCTCGCGACGGCAATCCCCGAACCCGTTGGTGGTCACCGGCGGTGAGGGATACCGTCAAGCTGAAGAAAGAGTCCTATCAGGCCTTTTTGGCCTGTGGGACTCTGGAGGCAGCTGATAGGTACCGGCAGGCCAAACGGAATGCAGCTACGGCGGTCTACGGCGGTCGTCCCTCAGGGAGTCCTGTGGGAGGTGCTCCGGGAGTATAGGGTACCGGACCCCTTGGTTCGGGCTGTTCGGTCCCTGTATGACTGGTGTCAGAGTTTGGTCCGCATTGGTCCCCTTCGAGCTGAGCCGAAAGGCGAAGCTCTCAATTTCCCAGTCGATCTACGTTCCTACCCTCACCTATGGTCACGAACTGTGGGTCGTGCCCGAAAGAACAAGATCTCGGATACAAGCGGCCGAAATGAGCTTCCCCCGCAGGGTGTCTGGGCTCTCCCTTAGAGATAGGGTGAGAAGTTCAGAGAAAAAAAAAAAAAAAAACCCTCCCTGGTGAGGTGTACCGGGCACGTCCCACCGGCAGGAGACCCCGAGGACGACCCAGGACACGCTGGAGAGACTATGTCTCCCGTTTGGCCTGGGAACGCCTCGGGTTCCCTCCGGAAGAGCTGGATGAAGTGGCTGGAGAGAGGGAAGTCTGGGCTTTCCTGCTTAGGCTGCTGCCCCCGGGACCCGACCCCAGATAAGCGCAAGAGAATGGATGGATGGATGGATGAATATATAATATAGTTTAGTAACAAAGCCAGGAGTGTAGGCAGTGGACTATGTGACAACATTTCAAATTTTGGGACAAGCATGGCACTAGACTAGTGACATGGAATTACTTCAAAACAACATAATAAAGTTTGTCTTTTCATTTATCAGCATGATGATGCATGACATTTACTGTGCTTTATTATCATGCAAGTCGATAGGGGTTAAAGCCCAAAATGTACACATGCACATGAAAAAGAAATACAGCAGTTTTTGTCTAATTACAAGCCATAAAGCATGAAAAAGTAAGTTAACAATACAAATGAACCCGAAAATTGAAGAAAACTCAACAAAACAAAAAAAATCAACAGTCAACTGAAAGGTTAACAGCAATTTAAACTATTGCAAATCTTAATAAATGCTTCATATATGCAGTCTTCCAAAGACTTATGTACATGCTGTACAATTCCACTGATTCTCAGAAGAAACTATAAACCTTCTGAGTTCCTGTTGGTCATTTCAACACAACGTGGTAGCCATCAGTGCCGTCTGGGTGAAAGAAAACAATCCAGCAGTAGATCATTAAAAATATCAATAATCAGGCTACACAGCATGGATACTGAATATTTAACAGTGAGAAATGGAAACAAAGGATGGCTATAAAATTATAATTACCTCTTATAGTGCTAAGGATGAAGCTTGTTTCCTCCCTGAAGTTTTGCACCATCTGAAAGAACAGATGCTGCATATTAAAATCAAAATCAGTCACAATTGCATGCTCATAATAATGAGTTAAAACAATAAACAGCTTGCTTAGGTTCAGGCAGCAAAACCACGTAGTTAAGTAAGTGGCTTGAAAGGCTTAGCAACATGGCTTGTTTGTACGGTGAAAATAACACTAAACGATGTGAACACGGGACACAATTGACCAGATTTTATATTGCTGTAGGTGGATTTACACTGTAGTTACTTGAACGTACAATGATAAAGGCATCAGAATCACACACTAAAGGTCATGCCAAGGTGTTAGAATTTGAAATCCTAGACATGAGAAAAGACTGTAGTTTCAGAGAGAGAGAGAGACCAGGCAAGATGTTACCTGGCTGTAATGCCAGTTCTAATGTACTGATGCACAGTGGTTCCCAAACTTTTTCTGCTTGGCCTTCAGTCACCAAATATCCACTTCTATAGTCTCCAACTGGAGGAGATGCAGCACATCATTCAACCCCGACGACCAAGTATAGAGGAGCAGATAGACAAACAATGGTAGATTGTGAATAAATGTTCAATACAAAGAGAATAAATGTAGTTTCAAGTTCTGTTGAAACTGTTGAAGGTGTTTAACTCTTTGAGTGCCACTGATTGTGAGCCGATTGTGGTCTCCCACAGCTTGTGAGTAATTTTGGGGCTTCTGGGATTTGTAGTCGGGACATAAAGAGACATTATACACCACAGAGATCAAAGCAGGAAGTGGAGACGATCAAGATGAGAGAGAAAAGATTCTGAACAAAAAGTGATGATTTTGGTGAAAGTGTCCTCTACTCTATCTCTGATAAAACAAGAATGGAACAAGGTAAAAACAAATGTTTTTTTTTCATGATGAAATCGAGAGTCTCTTCTTTCATTTGAGCTATTCAGTGTTTTCAGAAACATGGTACAAAATATTTTGTGGGTCTAAAAATATGACTCAAAATGAGAAATAACGCTGGCACAAGGCACTTTTAAAAAATGGCTGGCACACAAAGAGTTAATAAACACATTTAGTGTAGATACATTCTCTAAAAACCACAGCTCTTATTGGAGCTAATGTGGTGCTTCTCTTATTTGTGTTTATGAAAATAACGTCTCTTCCCCTAGGGGGCACGCGCCCCAGTTTGGGAACCACTGACTCAGACTAATGTTGATCTATACAGTGTCGCCCCTCCCTAAATGCAGAACAGGTACTGTGCATAGGGCCTCATCCTTCATGAGGGGCCACATTTTGCACAAGGGGACGCATTTGTGTATATGCGCGTCCATGAGACGTACAGCATCAAATCAGCTCGAGGAACGAGAGACGAGGCCTGTAATCAGACCACAAATGCGTCTCTGCAATGATTGACAGCACTTGACATCTGACCAATCAGAAGGAAGCTCCTTGCACTTGCAGAGCGAGTGAGGAGTTATTATGTCGTCCGAAAGACATCATGAGTGAGAAGCGAGCAAAACAGGTGGATATGTTGTTGAAATAAAACTTTGTGACACAGTTTACCTGAGTTTACTCATCAGAGAGGAATCTCTGTCTCCAGTCTCTGTCTACACTGGAGATTTTTTATCCAGCAGCCCTGATTACCATTTATAAATGTCTTGTTAACGATCTATGCATTCACCTCTGATGAAAAAGAGAAGTAAAATAACCAGTTGGTGGCCACAGATATTGATAGGATATAAACTTATATTTAGCGTATACTGTAGGTTATAAATTTATGTAGGTAGGGCCTCCAAATAAAATTTTGCTTAGGGTCCCAATTTAGTCAGGGGCGGCCCTGGATCTATATGACAGTGTGAATGAAAGAATGTAAATGCAGTTATTGTGGAATTATAATTAATGTATTATCCAACCTGATCACACATAATACATTTGTCAAGTAAATGGGTGAAATCCATCTTGAACTATGAATCAAAGCCTGCACCATGAGTTACAGAACAGCCATCACTGGTGTAAATTTGAGGCAGCAGCACTCACCAGGCCTGGACTCTCAAATAGTGCTTGTTGGCTAAAGGTTCAAAGATATGGAGAGAGTTGATGGTTGATAGAGGAGCAAGGATACCTCATCAGAAACTAAAACATGGATCCCAGTGGGTTTTAGTCTGTAGATGTGTGTAATTTGCTGTGGAGTGATGCTGTACAGCACAGCGATCTTTTCTGAGAGGTCCAACAGAGTGAGCTCCTCCAGGTACAGAGCGTGGTAGACTGCAGGGAGGAGAAAGGAGAAAAGTGAATGCATGAAGCAGCTTCAAGTCTTCAAGTCCATCAGGTTCATTGCTGTACACTTACTGTCTCCACCCACTGGTTTGGTGGGAGGTTGGTGTCTGGCCTGCTGCTGACACACATAGATAGTAAGACGGGGCTGTATACTCCTGGAAGATGTGAGCAGAGACTACATCAGCAACATGACTTCAGATGGTTAGCTCTGGGCTTGTATGTTTCTCTCTGGTCCCGCCTGGCTGTCTGGTGATTCTTCCAGGGTGTTCCTGCTGCCTGGGCAGGACGGATGCTCGGCCAGCGGGCCCCTGCTCAGTTGTCTTTGGTGTCAATCACTCATACATGTTGGATCAGGGTGTACGAACATCTGTCATGTCCCATTCTTTTTTTGTTTTTTTTTTCTTCCTTTTTTTTTCTTGTCCCATCGTTGACTACTGATGGAACCCTCCAGAATGGGCTGAATCACTCTGAATGCACTCTTACATTTCACCTGTCCCTCTTGGTGCCCAACTATCTTTATTTACTTCTTATTATTGTCATTAATATTCTTCTTCTTCTTCTTCTTCTTCTTATTATTATTATTATTATTATTGTCTTTTCTCTCCTCTGTTTATTTCAGGGATATTGGTTGCTGGGAATAATGCATCTCACATTCTTGATTTCTAATGACACTGCCCATTTATGACACTGCTTCTCCACCCATCATATCTTGTCCTGTCTGTCATCTGTTTCCCCCTGAATTCACAAAGGTGAGGTGGTTCATAATAAGAAAATCTAATAAAGAATGACAGTTTAGTTTCTAGAGAGGGATGGTGATGGTCACACACATGCACAAATGTCAATATACTTTTCTGCAAGATTAAAATATGCACTAATCTCATAAAAAGTTGACACCTCCCATCTTGTGGTGTTTTTCGATGGGAATGTGTGCTGACAGAGGTAGAGTAGAGGACACTTTCACCAAAATCACCACTTTTTGTCCAGATTCTGTTTGTTTTGCTCTCTAATCTCGATCGTCTCCACTTCCTGTTTTTATCTTTGTGGTGTATACCACCTCTTAATGTCCTGATTACAAATCCCAGAAGGCCCAGTATTACTCACAGGCTATGTGAGAGCACCATCTTGTGCCAGCTGCTGAAAAACCACTTTGACGTATTTATAGGTCTATGGCACTCAAGTGTTCAATTTTAAATGACATAAATACATCAATGGCACTCAAAGAGTTAATGTCACTTGTATAACAGCTTATTCTAAAGCTATATAAATAATATAGGAATGGACAGACCACTTTCATTTATCTTGTTATACTAGTATTACATGTCTGGTACAGTGAATAGTTTCCATAAAGTGAACTGAGTGAGTGAAATGTGGAGAATCAAACCAATCTCAAGCTGTGCAAATCCTTGTTTACACTGCACGACTGTCAGAGTCGTAGACTCTCCCTGCTGTTCACACTACGTGACTCTCTCCTCCCTGGTCAGAGTCTTGAGGTGTTCACACTACAGGACTGATCGGTGATGGGAGTGTTCACACTACACAACTCTCCATCAGCAGGCGTGTCAGAGTGCCGCACTGCTGTCCAGTCAGCCTCCTCTCGTTATTTCTGGTTAATAAATGAGTAATAAATGAATAAATGATCACTGAAACAACTCTGAGGCTGACAGGAGCTTTTCTCTTTCCACAAAGTTTATTAAAGAACATCATTTATTAAACTTGTGGGATAACGATACAAAAAAGAATATAAAAAGAGATAAAAGGTATTTTTTCTGTTTTTCACTGGAAATATGAGTGACAATATTAATGAATATATGGACATATTCCCTTCCAAACACTAGAACAAAGCCTCTTCTGCTATCTTTGAAGATGGATTTCAGCCGTTTCAGTAATCACTGTAAACACATGATCATTTGTGCCCTAGAAAACAACGAGCGGCTCATTTGCAGTATTAACCAGAAATTAGTGAGAGGAGGCTGACTGAACCTCAGTCAACAGCAAGATTTTCAATGTAAACATGGACACAGAGCAGAATGCAGCCCTCAACGATGTTTTTGTTTTACCATGTAGTGAAAGAACAAAAAGAGAAAAGTTGTTGATGTTGCTCATTTCAACCATGTCTGCTCTCATTGGCTGAAGCTCTTTTTACATCAGGGTGACTCGACTGGATATTTAGCAGGCTAGATGTTCAGTTTTCACTGGCGACAAACAGCATCTAATTGGCATCTTTGAGGTGTTCACACTTAACTACAAAGGCTCCCCGAGCGATGATCTGGGGGAGGGGTGTCTAAAAAACATTGTCGACCTGCCGACTGGGCTAAAATCATGTAGCGTGAACAAGGCATAATGTGTCATAAGATATCCGTCGTCTAATTGAGACCTGTGACTTCACAAAATGTGCAGCCACTGTCATGGAGAGTGGACCTAAACGCAGGCGAGTACAGGCAACATAACAAAATTTAAGATCCAACAAAAACTCAAGTGAAACCTTACACAATAACTGATAGATAGAGATGAGATAGAGACAGATGAGAACGAACTGACAAGGCAGATTCAGAGCACACACAGACAGAAGAAAACACACAGGCAGGAAGTAAAACTAATGTAGATACACGAACAACGAGGCCTACGAAATAAAAGCTCTCCAGTTGTGTTTTTCATTGTTTTTGCTGTAGATAAAAAAATATGGTAGTGTCTTTTTCAGACACCAATGTCGCTGGGCACAATGCTGGTGTGACTTAGCACCTAAGAGGTGTTTTCATGTCTCACCTTCCTTTCATTGTGTTGAAGAGGCGAATACCATCTGCTGGACCGCAAATCTGGATCAGATCCTCCCTGGTCATCCTCAACAGATCAGCACCTGCAGCAACGACAGCACATCTAGCTTGTTTTGTTCCAGCTCCAAAATATGAAGTGTAAATCCCTCAGTGTTATACAGTAAATCCCTGATGACTGTGTGACTGATCTATCTATGGTGTATAACTGTCCATAGATCAAAGTGGCACCTTCTCATTTTTTTTTATCCCCTTTACCTGAGAAGCTGCTGAAGAGCTTTGAGAAAGGGGTGAACCTGTGACGGTGCAGCCACTGCTGGGTGTCCTGTGGCGAGGACGTTGGCAGAAGGTGCTACATGTCAAAAAGAAGAAGAACCATTAAAATGAATAAAGCAGCACAGCACCAGCTGTCTCCAAATACAGGCCTACAGCAAAGAAGAGAATAACATCAACACTTTGCCAATACACTGTTCTCCATTACTTACATCAGAGCAGGCAGGCATGAACAGCTCCCCTTGCTGATGTGGAGAAGAGTTGCTACTGAAACGTCCATATGGGGAAAATAGAACACATTGGAATAATCAGCTGAGACATACAGTGTATATAGTCTCTACCATGTAATGATGACAGAGCTCAGAAATCTACTGATATGCTGAAAATATGTAGCCTAATGAAATGCAATTCTAGAACAAACAGTAGGCGACACACAAGAATCTACACATCAGATGAACTTCTAAGGACATTCTTCAACAAACACACTAGCGACAGGCTCAGTTAGCACCCACTTCATGTGAAAAGTGGCGTCTCCCTTCTGCTGATACGTTACTTTAATCCACAGGCTGTTCTCAAGGCTTTTCTGTATCTTTCACATTCATTGATGAGAAGGTCTTATTTCTTTAAATTCACTGCATCTACCAGCTACAATTCACTTAAACACAAAACCCCAGACAATGGTACATAACTGTGGCTCTTTTTGTTTCCCACTGTACTACACTATTGAACCAGTTACACTGTATTATATATCAGAGCTTTCTGATGGGCCATATGACTGCACCAATCTTCTACCACACAGGAAGCCGTTTATGAAAACTGCCCTGCTCAAACAGGAAGTGTTTTTTCTTACAAAAATTTGAAGCCATACTATTATAACCATATTGTTAAGTTTTTTTTTCTTTAACAAAGTTTTAAAACCATGTTTTCAAATAAATGTTGTAGCAGTATGCTTGATAATCTGTCACTTGAATTATGGCATCATTTTGTGTAGATTAGACAGAAAAAATATGGCAACAAAGTGACATCTAATATTATTGAATGGTTTTAAAGTAATGTGATATCAATTCGTCACCCTATTAAAATAATAGCCTAAGTAATTTTTCACAAAAATGAGTTTTTGGCTAAAATCATTTGTGTTTTCCCAAAAACTTGAAAAACTGGCTTGAGCGAAGATTTTAATAGGGTGACGAATTGTAAGTTGAATTTACAAATTTTGAAATATTTGAAATTTGGTGGGCTAGTTAATTTGATTTTGTAAATGCAAATAATATTGTCTATATATTTAGTAAATATAAATCAATTTCACATAGATTTTGAGTAGATGTAACTCAGTTCCCCCCAAATATTCAGTAAATTGAAATTACTTTTGGTTGTATCATTGGTATACATAAATTAATTTTCCTGGTAAAATTTAATTTGAGTTACTTAATATTTTCGAACTATCTAACTCATCCTTTGGAATGCTTTTTGTAAAGCCAACACATTTAAAGTCTTGACTTTATTACAATTTCCTTCGATCTTTTGTTTAAATTTAGTTAATTTATTTAATAGGTTTTAATCAAAACTGTAGTAGTAAACTCTATTTAATTGTCTTGCAGTCACAAATTTTAGAATGCAGAGGTCAACCCTAATTGGTGACCCTTGCTCTATACCTAAGCTCTATAATAGAGTTGTAACCCTGGTAAGCACCTTAAGTGGGAGTTACTACTACTACTACTGACAGTATTTTATGTCCTTGATCTCGAAAAATAAAGTCATTTAAACTAAATAATAATTGTTTACATTGTATTCTTGAGTCATCCCTAATTAGCCCTCTCATATCTCTCCTAAACAAAGTTAATTAGGTTGTGCGTACCAAAACAGTGACATTTGGCTTGAATAGCGACCAAGGGGGCAGTTGTGGGTTCTCCAGGTGAGGACCACTTCCGCATTCAAAATGCTGCAGTTCCCCTCCGGTCTCTGGGGGCTGGCTCTGGAAGTGAGCAACTCTCCATTGACTGCCATGTTAAAATAGCCGAATTTACAGCTTTAAAAACCATATTTACAGTCTGGTACATTTTAATTTTTTGGTCTCTGCCCATAGTTTCCACCTCCGTGAACACTGTGAGGGAGGGGAATTTTTTTTTACCACAACCATTTTAGTGTTATTTCGTCTTAAAGTTCTTGCATAAATCAGGGCGTGGTTACATTGAGTGACGGGTTCACAGACAGCTACCGGCAGTTAGCTCTTTGCTAAAGCATCAGCTGAGCTAGGCTAAGATACACACAAAGGTCCTTGGCTACATCCAGCACTTAATAGGCACGGCGGTGTCCGTGTTCATTTGCCGTGTAGTTTCGTGTGGTTTTTTTCTGAAAATATGGTGTGCTGTGGGTGGTGTAGTGGTTAGCACTGTCACCTCACAGCAAGAAGGTACCCGATTACCGGGCTTCCTCCCACCATCCAAAAACATGTATGGGGATTAGATTAATTGGTTAATTTAAATTGACTGTAGGTGTGAATGTGAGTGTGAGTGGTTGTCTGTCTCTATGTGTCCTGTGATGAACTGGAGACTTGTCCAGGGTGTACCCTGCCTTTCACCCTAAGACAGCTGGGATAGGCTCCAGCCCCCCCGTGACCCTATGTGAGGATAAGCGGTAGATAATGGATGGATGGATGTCGTGTTGTGCTGTTGACTGTACTAACTGACCATCACAGGATTATGTGTTGCATTTTTTCGGTGAGTAAATATCTAGTACTATTTTACCCATAGACTTTATAAAAGTCCGACATTTGCATGAACAGAGATGCTCTGTCAGAAAGTGGCTGTTGTTGTTTGTGTGCTGCTGTGCTGGACAACATTAGTGGATGGAGGCAGCGTTGAAACCCGGTAAATAACGTTAAACGATTTTGCTGCCGGTAGCTGCTTGTTAGCCTAGCCTAGCTGAATAGCCTTAGGCTAGCTCAGTTCGGTGTGGTTAATTCTAGTTCAGGCGGGATCTTGGCTGGCTGACCCGTAAAATTATCGCCTCTCTTCCAAATATGGAAAGTACACGCCCACTAAAATCCAAGATGGCGCAGTTCAAATGCCCAAGACAGGAGCACAAACGGACTCCCCCAGAAGAATGGGTGATGTCAGGGGTGCTACGTCCATTCTTTTTACAGTCTATGATAGTGACTTACCCATCAGTGAAACTGCAGGAAGTTGGTGAGCTGTGGTAAACTGGTGATGAAGTGCTGCTGCTGCTGTGACTGGTGAGATTTAGGGCATCAGGCCACGGGGAACACTTGAGAGAGAAGAAGCCATTATACAACCTGTATAATAGGAGGGCTTTTGTCACAATGTAAAGTCAAGTTGTTTTTATATACAGTATGTTAAATAATGTATGTAGGCTACTTAACTAACAACTGTTATGGAAAAAATGTGTCACTATGAAGTCTTTCAGCCTCTTTAGCCCATTGACTGTCTGTCCTGGACCACACAAGATGCAGACAAAGTTAGCAACTAGCTAATGAATAGGGTGACCATATTTTGATTTCCTAAAAAGAGGACACTCGCCACACTTCTTTTCTTTTGTAACGCCCTGACTTTTGAGACATCCTGCCGTCTCCTCCACTCATTAAGTCGTGCTGTCAACAGTGCTGTGCAGGCTGTCTGACTGAGCAGCTGGACTGTACCATTTTATGTAAATAGAGAGGGGGAAGTGAGAAATGTTTCCACAACAGTCAAACACTGACATCTGGAGGAGGGGGGCACACGCTAATACACACACACACAGAAGGAAAACCGGACATTATCATCAATTAATCAAAAAAAAAAACCCAGACGCCCCGGACGTTAAAAGTGGACATGTCCGGGGAAAAGAGGATGTTTGGTCAGCCAACTAATGAACAGCACTCTTAAAGCACTCCTGAGAACGCTGTAGCTCAGTGGTGGAGCAGGTTGGCCACAAAGTGGATGACTGTTGGTGTGATTCCCATCTCCAGCTGTCCATCATCTTTGATTTTAAGTATTCAACAAAAACAAACTAGATTTTTCTGCACAGAAGAAAACATGTTGAGCACAGTGCACTTAAGAAGTACATTTTCTTAAGTGCTAAACAATTGTCTTTTTACTTCAGCAGTTTAATAATTTCTCCTTCATTGCATTTCAGAAGGACATATTGTACTTTATTGCAGATTGATGATTACATATCAATTTATATAATGTATTGATACTGATTATGTTAATGCATTAACATTCTGAGAGAGACCATTCTACATAATAAGTTCTAGAAGTACATTTAACTGATAATGCTTCTGTACTTTTAGTGATTTGTATTACTGGTACTGTTATTAAGTAATCCTTTTGCACTCCTTTTCAGGCTTTTAAGGACATATAGTTTAATGTTTCCCAGATTCAGCGTTGACCATTTTTTTTTTTCATGCGGATGAATGACAAACCATGCAAAAACTACTGAGTCACTTGACATTCCAAAACAAACAAGTAGTGATGCATCAAAACTCACAATCATTGACAGAACCCAGCACCAAGGGAAGTACACTTGAAAAAAAGAATAACCCAAAACAAGCGAAGCAATATATTAACATACCATGACGTAGCACTGGTTTAAAATGTAATGTGGAAAAAAAGGGAGAGGAGGAAAATATTATGACTAGCGGCTGAAGCACATAGAAGTAGAATGGCTGAAGAGATTAGATAACACAAGAATTTACTATTGTGGTATCCGTAAAGTTGCAGGGTTACAATGCTCCTGACAAAATGAAAGCAAACAAAGGGTCCTCTCATACAGTATCTGCTCTGTTATGTACTGTGGCCAGAGTGCCTTACCTCTTTTAGCAGGGTGTTTTCATGGGAAGGTTGGTACTTCTCTCTGTCATGAGGGGCTTTTTTGTCAATCCTTTCCCTGTCTGTCTTCAGTTTGCGATCAGCTCCTTTAGGCTTCCAAAAAAGAATTCAATTTTAGAAATATAAAAACCTGTCATACACAAATTCATTTCTATTTCATCCATGTTGACCGCAAGAAGGCGGTGCTGCAAGCACTGAATGTTCCCTTCTGGCATGTGCAATTCGAGTATGCATACCAACAATGTCACTTGTATGGGTGACCTGGGAAAGGCAGTAAGTTCCGGTGTCACCAGAGGTTCGGTTCCTCTTTTCTTCTTGTGTGCCATTCACATACCGCTGGATGGCTGCATGGCATGCATGGGGCAGCTAGAGCCAGCCTGGAACGGATGCCTGATGTTGAGCCAGCCACAGCATCCCTCATTGTGTCCCCAGAGGAGACCCTTCAGCCAGCTGTTAGGTGCCCTCGACCCCAATGCCGGGTGATGGATGACCTTCTCACATGAGCCTATAATGCTGGTGCACCAGCTGGATGGGAGCTCCTTGGCTCACCTTATGTTCGCTCAATCTGCTTCTCTGCAACAAGGCAGTGTCGACCTCTGTGCTAGCAGCTTGACCCCTAATTTCCACTGGATGCATAACGGTGCTGACGTTTTGTCAGACCCGATACGCACCCATTCAAATCAATGTGTCGATTTCCACTGAATGCGGAACGGCGCCGACATGCCGACGCCTGCCGAAACAAATCGACAAGCTTCTATTTTTGTCGGACATCGGCAAACTGTGCATTAATTCAGCACCGTGTGCCGACGTCCGACAGCAGGAATCTTTCTTAGGGGTGACAAGCTTTTGCTTCATGACAAGAGAGCTAGGGTGAATGGAGTGACGAATCACGCTTCTCCATCTGGCAATCTGATGGACGAGTCTGGGTTTGCCAGGAGAACGATACTTGTTGGACTGCATTGTGCCAAGTGTAAAGTTTGGTGGAGGGGGGATTATGGTGTGGGGTTGTTTTTCAGGAGCTGGGTTTGGCCCCTTAGTTCGCCAAGGAAGCAAAGGAAGCAACCCACTCTCCCCTTTGGCTTTATATGAGGGAACCCACCAGCCCTCTGGGCCAAGATGCACTGGCACACCCTTGTGCAAATGGCCTCTTTTACGCCGTTCTGCTGCTCCCTCTGGTCTGGCTGATGCTTCAGAGAGTTCTTCAGGAGGGCCACATGCTGCTGCTGGTGGCCCCCTTCTGGCCAGCTCGAACATGGTTCCCCCAGCTGTGCAAACCATAGTGTCTCACCAGCAGGGAAGATCTGCTGTCCCATTAAAGGGGTCAGGTTTGGCTTCCCAATCCTCACTGCCTCTGCCTATGTGTCTGGCTACTGAAGGGTCCAAAATGCTGCTGAGCAGCTGCACGGAGCCTGTGAGGTGGACCATTCTGAATGCCAGAGCGCCATGCATTTGCCTACAATATGTGATTGAAAAGTGGTGCAGAACCCACAGGGAGGACCCAGTACTTTGCTCAGTCCCCATGGTTCTGGAGTTCCTGCAGTCTCTCCTGGATAAAGGTCACCTCCACCAGAATCTCCACCAGACTATGGTGTCTCTCTTCAGATTCAGAGAGACACCATAGTGACATCCGTACCCCACTTTCCCAGCGTAAGGCGGCAAACATCGCTGGTAAAACAGAGCATTAATATCACTGCAGCAGCGCTGCGAGCCCCGCGTTTGAGTGATCCAACTCACAGTGCGTTCACTTGTACACGAATGTCGGAATTTCCACCTTCAAGTCAAAATTTAAATAAGAACCCCCCGTGAAGTCGGACCTCCAACTCAGAAAGTTGGATTAATCAACCTGACATGGAATTTGGTAGAAAACAGCAGCTACATGATTTGTCGTATGTCTGTAAGGCTGGAAGAGCTGGGAGCACTAAACTTTGAGGTTAAGTTGACTTGAGCTCCAAGTACTGACTTCCAGTGAACACACCATAAGGGAACCTCACTCCCCACAGTCCTATGAGTAAATAAAAAGTTAGTTTTAACAGTAACGCGTCACTTTTTGATCCCAACAAAGTAATTGAGTTACTTTTTGAATGAAGTAACTAGTAACTGTAACTAGTTACTATTTTTCAGTAACTAGCACAACACTGAAATTGGCCTTAGGCTTGCATGATACGAACCTCCACCAGAGGATGGTGGAGACAGGCCAAAGCTCTTGTGCCCAATTAGAGTGCTGGAGTTACTACTGGAGGCATCTGTACATCTGTACAGTTTTTTGTTTGTTATGGGCCCTGCGCAAGGGCTCTGCTCTGTCAAAGCAACACTTGTCTCACTGGAGCATGGATACTATTCGCCACTCATACCAGGTGTTAAACCGCCCTACCATCGGATGTACGCTGTTACTCTATCAGGAGTGTGTCCACATCTTGGGCCACCCTGAGGGGAGTGCCCCTGGAGGAAATATGTGCCCCTGCCTCATGGATGCTACCCGGCACCTTTTCCAGATTCTACAAGGTGGAGGTCACTACTACCCATCCACTGGGCATAGTCCTTCAATATTCAGAGGCTCCTCAGTAGGGTTGGTATCTGGGATTCCTCGTGACTAAGCTGGGATTATTCAGTGCTTTCAGCACTGCCTTCTGGCGGTCAGCAGGGATAAAATAGAACTGTAGTTACATTCGTAACTCTCGTTTTATTCCTGATAGGTCATAGCCAGTAAATCGAGATGCACTCTGAGAAAATATTTTTACCTAGCAGGATGGTCGAGTGGTGCACCATAGGAGCTAATCCTGGCTGCGGCAAGGAGTCTGTCACGGACCAATCACAACCCTCTATCTGTGTAAGGTGTGTGGGGTGGGCGTAGCACGATGATGATGGGGCTGCACGATGCTGGAGATAGCAAAACAACCAAGATGGCTGTTGCTAACGAACAGCGGTCGTTAGCAACAGCCATCTTAGTTAACTAGTAACTGTAACTAGTTACAGTTACTAGTTACTTCATTCAAAAAGTAACTCAATTACTTTTTTGTGATCAAAAAGTAACGCGTTACTGTTAAAACTAACTTTTTATTTACTCATAGGACTGTGGGCAGTGAGGTTCCCTTATGGTGTGTTCACTGGAAGTCAGAACTTGGAGCTCAAGTCAACATAACCTCAAAGTTTAGTGCTCCCAGCTCTTCCAGCCTTACAGACATACGACAAATCATGTAGCTGCTGTTTTCTACCAAATTCCATGTCAGGTTGATTAATCCAACTTTCTGAGTTGGAGGTCCGACTTCACGGGGGGTTCTTATTTAAATTTTGACTTGAAGGTGGAAATTCCGACATTCGTGTACAAGTGAACGCACTGTGAGTTGGCTCTGTCATTCATTTTGGAAAAGTCAGACTTGGGCTTTTCTTTGAAAGTTGAGCAGAAAGAAGCACTCAAGTCATCCATTCTAAAGAAGAATGCATTTGCTGTTTTGCTGACCAGCAATGACAAAAGTCTAAAATACCAGCTGGCTCCGCTGTTAACTAAAAGGATCGCTCTGAATACGTCACATTGTCTGTTGCTCTTATTGGTCATAGCACTGGCCTATTACGTGCAGACTGAACGAAGATCAGTTTGAACGACAATAGTTGGTCCCACCCACAGGCTTCAGCTCTGCCTATGGACTGCCCCAGACTGTACATTTGATGTCTGGCTTGTCAGTCTAGATGGGTCAGTCATTAATATAATAAACCATAACTTTGTACCTTAAAGACTTTGACCTGGCAGCTGGAGGAATGTGTGTGCTCCATGTATTCCCCGTGTTCATTGGTGGTGAAAGTGTCCACTTGGATACGAAAGGGCACTCCTTTCTCCCCGCCATGCTTCCTGGGGGTGAACTCAGTGCTGATGCAGTTGACCTGAGACATGACAACAGAAGGATTGTCAATTCGCTATAAATGTATGAACAAGTCCTCCCCGATGTGTTTCACCAGAAACGATTTGTACCTGGATGAAAACAGATGTGTTCTTGACAGGATCCCAGAGGAACTCGATGGTGTTGAGATGCAGAGGGTGTGAGCGGGGCTCCAGTATCCCCACTGACAGTGGGATATCTGCAAATAGTAAGTCTGTCACTATTAAAAAAGCCCATAAAAAAAACCCACATTTTTCAATTTCTTCTTCTCAATCAGTCTCAAAGAGCTGCTCGTATGGCTGGATACTTTAGTCTTGTTTTGGGACAAATTCATAAACAATACCTATATCCAGGATTCGGTCTCCAGGTCTGTTCCACCTCCATCCCTCCAGCTGCTGGTGCTCCATATACTGCAGTCGACGGTCATGAAACACCACACGCACAATGCTCTGTGAACAGGTAGTATGAGGCGTTTAGGCCTGAGAACAGCTAAAGTTTGAGCAGGGCAGCTCGCACAGAGCCGAACAGCTGGACTGTTTGTGTTTGGCTCTGTGCAAAAGGGCTCCCCTCATTCATTAAAAGACATTGAGGCAGTTTCATTTGGCAAGACTAAGGACAATGGGACCTTTCTGTCCATTTTAAGCACTCTTTACAGCACACTTTAAAGTGGCTATACTTAAAAAGAGCATTTGCATATATCCATGAGGAATATGACCCTACATGTGATACCTGTAAGATGCAGCACCAACAGTGACTTAACAACTTTACATCAGGGCTCCCACACACTGAAACTCTATGATCTTGTTGGGTTTAAGAACAATTTTCATAAGTATTTTTGGTTCCATGGATTTTCAAAAGCTTGTAAAATATTTTTTACGTCATCAACTTTAAAACTTCTGATGCTCCTGTGGGAACAGAGCAAGTCACTGCTGTTACTAGTCTGTTACCAGTTTGTGTTCCCTATTCATAAATAATATAGTCCCTGCTCATAGACCAGAATGTCATTAAAGGGACACTCCACCAGTTTTACACATGAAGTTCACTTTGTGAAAGACAAGTAGTTTATTTTTTAGGGGAATCTATAAGATTTTCTTTGGTTATTTTGATCTCTGTTCTCTGACCGTTTTGACCATTCTTTTTAAAACCAGTCTCTGGTGAGTCTCCTGACTTTATGAAGGGGCTCTACTAAAACGCTGGAGAAACAGTAACTTTTATGAAATAAACTAACAAATCAACAACAAAACTTGTTATCATTGGCATATTTATGGAGGGAGGCTCACGCATGACCGAGTGCCAGAACTCAGAAAGGTCTGGACCCAGCATGTCATGTGTTTGCATAGATGCCACCTGGCTCATTCCTGTGTTTCTAGGATGCTACCGCTAACATTTCAGTCTCAAACTACGGCAGCTTGACAACAGAGACATGTCAAGTGGAAGCACTCACACAGATAAAATGGAATAAAACAATGTAAGTGTCTGACAAACAGCTCTGCAATAAATAAAGTCACTTTTGTCTGAAGTTTTGTCATTAAATACTTTTGTGTGCCACGATAAGCTGTGCTAAGAAATGACAGTGGGTTGCAAATGGGTTTTATTCAGAAAGCCGTCATCAACATCAACACCAGTTTATTCTTTTCTTATTGTCATTAACAAATTGTAATATTTCCTGGAATAATTTACATATAGAGACTTTATGAAACAATGCAGACAAAAGGAGATAGAGAGAGTGTGTGAAGATGAGTTGTGTGTTTGTGCGTAAGGTGTTCATGTGAAAGCTAGGAAAGAGGAAAGGAAAGTTTGGGTGATAGTACCAAGCTCTCCTAGGTCCACACCCCACCCTTGAAGTGGAAGGTAGGGTTGAGGGGCCTGTGACAAACCAGGAAATGGATACATAAAAACAGATAGAGGAAGAAAGAGAAAGAGGTCAAAAAACAGACAAACACAATACCTTACACCTACCTTTACATATTTGCTGCTTATATCTGTATACTCCCCTAGTTTTCTGTTAAGCATACGGATTTCGTAGGACTGACCTACATATTAAAACATTAAAAAAAAAACTGATTAAAATTGAAAAATGGGAAATCAGTCAGTCAGAAAAGAGGGGCAGTGGAGAAACTGAATCAAATTAGAAACCAGATATCAAGGCCAGCCACTAGAAAATCATATCGCCATCCTGATCAAACACCATACAAAAGGATTAATATAAAAAAAATCATTAAAATAGCCACAGAGTGACACAATAACACAAATTGCTGATGTTTTTTTCAGCCTAGCAAAAAAAAACAAACAAAAAACCTAAACTATAGACCCTGATGACAGTTAACCAGTATGTGCCATCTTTACATGGCCGTGTTACTTCAATCAAATTAATGCACAGCAGATAAGCAGGGTATAGTTGTAATTAATAAAACTGAATAAAACACAAATGTCACAAATGTCACAAATGTCGGGAATGTCACTGTTCAACAAGAGACAGAACCGGTGGTAGAGCATGATGTAAGGTAGAAGAAAACAATTTGGAAAGGAGGGAAGGAAACAAAGAAAAGCGTATGAATTAGTTTTAAAGTTAGATGAAAGTCAGAAAAAAATGAAAAAAAGCTCATTTTGCACACATAACTAATAACACGATTATGAGACTAAACAGGTGGATGGCTTTTACAGTTTTTAAATATATCATCAACTAAAAAGTAACTCAAGAAAATGTACAGATTTATCAGATCCATCACCTAGTTATCATCAGTTGCAGTCATGATTGATTAAAAATCATGATTCAATATAGAATTAATTACGAGATAATTACATATATACATACATATCCAAATTCTTATGGCCTTTCTTTGCTTTCAGGAAACTGGACAATTTAGACTTGTGATGTCACCCAGAGCTGCTACTGTTGTAGAACATAGCACATCCAGTTAATGCACTTTTTATTTTAACTTTTGAGCATTTCCAGATTTGTTATCTTGATGACTTTGATAGACAGGTATTATTGACTTAAATTTAAATAAATTCAAGTGAACATGGTTTGGTAAATGGATATGGTCGAACCCTGCTCGGTTGACATGTGGCAAAATGAGCTCCAGTCACTTTAGTCAACGTGGACGTTCAACTAGCAGGACAGATAGCTACCTTGGTTGAGATAAGTGAGACTCTCCTCTTGCTGCTTCACAGCCGGCGAGGTGGCTGCACACAGAACGTACTGGAATGGAGTCCTCTTCACACCATTTTCAGCCATAAGCCTTGCTTCTTCGTTTCTCAAGAAAGGTGCCAAGGCCTCTCTGAAAGAAAGCAGAATGAAAGAAGAGGGGCTGAGTGTGGGGATGATAACGGTGACTGTCCTATCTCTCTTTATCTAATCACTTCATCACAAGAACAAAGGTGAAAAATGTTAATGCAGTGCTACTCTCAGAGCTGAATTCAAGTTTTCAAATATCTATTTTTGTTGTGGAAATGTTGATTTTGAATGCAATGCTCCTTTAAATGACCCTTGACATGCATTTTAAAATTTGTAAGTCACATGCCATTTTAATTGAATAAAATACTTAAATGTAAGAGTTACTGCACATGTGCATGGATTATAAATTATTTTTAATCCATATGAGCACTTCTACCTCTAGCCATATACTCTAAACCTCTCTGATCTGACACTTGGATTCAACCTGCTGTAAACACAACTTTTCCCAGCTGCAAAGCCCCTGAAATCCACATGGCTTGTGCTTTACCTAATGTAACCAGCAGAGTGCTGGTGGTAGGACTCAGGCTGGGAATGGCAGAAGAGCATATTTTCCAGTGCGGTGTCGTCTCGTATCCTAGGAGGACCACGGGGGAAGACTTGGAGACAGATGGAGCTACCTCTGTGCCAGCTGGCTTCCTTGGGTTCAGCTCAGGAAGGTTTGCAGCTAGACCTCATTTGCCTTCCCCTTATATTGTCCCATGATGTCATCAGGACTCCCACTTTTGAGCATGCCTTGGATGACCTTTGAGAGGCGGAGTGTGCAGGCACACCTCCCACTACCAATGTTTAGCTGGGTTGATGCATTGATAGCAGCTTCAGCTGACTGGCTGTTAACACTGCCAACACTATGTCCCTAAACTCGACTTTAAACTCAGGGTTATGATGTTTATGCTTTTTGGAAGACAAACATGAGAACAATCCCAGGTTTTGGACATCAGAAAAGGGCAAGTAGCCTTCAAATGAATGGGAGTAAACATAATGATCTTATATGTCTTACAGGTCTTGAGAATAGCCATGGAAGACTTACAGTATGATAGAGGAACTTCTTTGGATGCTAAGTGAAACAGATCCCTGGAAAAAACAATCCCAGTTCAATCACAACATGTTTTTTTTAATTCACATAATGCTAACAAAGTAACGAGTTGAGAACACAGTCCATGCAGCTGCTGCGTCTCTTCAAAGCTCCTCAGAAGAGGCTGACATTAGCAGCAGGACATCTGAGTGTGCTCAGGTTAATGTTTACACAGAGCTGCTAAGCACACCTCAGGGTTGGGATGCATGTGCTTGAAAATGAATGGACAACATGGACAACACTGCTGCCTCCTGCAAGAGAACACGGAACAAGGTTCAACCTGCAAGAGGAAGAAAATAGGGCAGATATTCAGGCTTTCACCCAGGATGAAACAGCAGCAGGACTGATGCCTCACATCAGATCAGTTCTTACTCTGTTTATTTCAAGAGCAAACTTCTTTACAGTACATTGCTGCAAACCTACCACAGGTGGAAGTTAACAAAAAACCCTTCTGTACAGTTTGTCATGACAAAACAAAATAAAATCAAATAAACTATATAAATACAGGTATGAATATTACATGAGCGATCGAGACAAAAAGGAAGAAAGCGTACTGGAAAACATGCATAGTGGACAGTTTGCAAGGAATATGACAAAATCTGTTTCTAGGACCAGTCATGTGATGACATTACGCTGATGGATGAGCTCTCCCCTTAGCTTAAAAAACAAACTGGTCTGAGGCTGATGAGGGGAAAAAAAAGAACAGCGGCGTGGAGAGCAGACAGGCATATTACACAGTGTACAGGGCTGCATGTTGCCAGTACCAATAATACATATTACGTCTGTACATTCATTTACTTAAATAACCATGGTTGGCCCACTCTCAGTGGATTCCCTAAATGAAAACACCACTCAATTAAAACTGTCAGTCTGAATGTGAGAAGGCCGTCCCCACGGGAAACCAGGACTACTACTTATATTTATATATATTTATATTAATTTTGCCAGAAGTTATCAAATGAGATAATGAGTCTGATCCCTTCCTACAGTATATTAACTGTGCTACAGTGAACCAAATCATATTCCATAATAAAAAAATATGATAAAATGGGGGCAATTTCCCAGTCAGGTATCCATCGCTGGACTCGGTTCTCTTGGGGGTAAACTACAAGAACCCAGCAACTTTAACAACGATCCTGTAGCAAGATCCGACATTTTAAAGCTACTTGATACCTCAAACTTAACACTGAAACAAAACCACAGCTGTGACCAGAGGTATGATGATTTCTCCATACTTCTACCAGCATAAACATACCAAACACATGGTTTTTATCAACAGTTGTTTCTCCATTTTGTTCCTTTTACATATGAGTGAGGCTAATGTGACTACCCTCCAATCCTACTGAATCATGAAGTCACAAGCGCACTTGAACAGCAGAGGACCCTTCACATCAGCAAGTTGTCATGTGCTGCAGGTTACATGCAAGCTATTTTGTGAACGTGCAAAAAAGTGAGATCAACTTGTTCACTTTTCTTTTTTCTCCATCAATATTATGCGAAACTTACTGAAGCAGTGCTCAAAAAGTGTACGTACAGACAACCTCTGTCGATTTTTACCGGTTATTGCAGAAGCTGTGAAGGAAAAACCAGAGGAGATCAGAGGAAACAACTAATACATCATCACAGGTCAAGAACACTGCTGGGTCGTTTGCCTGTGGATTCACAGTCTTTTGAGAGAGTTACAGTGCTGTACATCCCATTCACTCTCCACGGTCCCAGGCAATTAACATTGGTGAATGTAAAGTGAATAAGGCCTGATAAAGTCTCAGATCGTTTGTCTCTTCCAACCCAGAGCAGGTAAAACATCTGAAGTATTTACAAAGGACTTCCTCTTCAGAGTCACTGGCCTCAGCAGCGACCTCAGACATTTGCAGGTAAGACGCCACAGACAGGCAACCCATAGGCAACTGTTTGTGAAAGCATGTTGGACAGAAAGCACTGTTAATGCACAAGTTAATGCAGTTCAGTTCAGGGAGTAAATACAGACAACAACTTTCCATCAGCTCAACTCTGCGGCCTGCTCACTGTGAACGTTCGAGACCAATTCAACGTTATTCATGCAGCGATTTCATCTTAAAATAAAGACCTGCACTCTGTTTGAAGGATTGTCAATTATGTAGCTGAAGAGTTATCATTAATGAGACTTTTTTTTGTCAAAAGAGGATTAATTATTAACGGATAAAGCCACTCTTAGCATAAAAAAAAAACAAAGATCGATGCAAAGGTCTCTATGAGCCAGGATCATGATCAATAAAGTTAAAAATCAACAAAATCCCCATGCTGTACTTTTTTTCTGTCACATTAATTTTTTCTTACAATGTTTGGTTTTTATGCTCAGAATTGATCCCAAAACTTATGGGCTTCTCACCATCACTGGGCCAGCCAAATGACATTTCATCCCAAAGTGTCTTCGATCTGACAGAAGTGTCTCCACTCTGATCGTGAATATTTCATGGCATCAAGCAAGAACTCTTAATCTACTTATTCTGAGGGCTCGAGGAGACGCAGGCTGCCATGGACTGAAGGCGATGTGGAGGCTGTTGGAACCGTGGAGGAAGGGAAAGTGCATTTAATCCAAAAAACTTTAATGTGTTGATTCCCTTCCCACCAGTTTAATTCCAATCCATAGTTACATTCAACAATGTTCTGGAGCCAAGGTGGGGAGAAATATCTCCTCGAAACTGGACAAAAGCACAGAGCTGCTTGTTTTATGATGATGATGATGATGATGATGATGATGAGGAGGAGGAGGCTCGGAGACAAATAAGTGTAAAATAAGCACGGCTAAGTCCTGGAGATCGTCCAACGCTGTCCATCCACAGGGAGAAGCTCTCCATTAACTGTGAGAGGAGACATCCGAGGAGCTGCTGCTATTACTGTTGGTGGTCTGGGCTCGCTTGATGTACAGGTTCAACAACTTCATCTGCAAACAAGCAAAGACAAAACATGTTCATCTGCTCCCCAGCACCTCCTCTCGTCTTTCAGAAACATCCAGTTCAAACTGAATGACAGGAAGAAACAAAGATGCTTCACCATGTTCACTGGTGGTCCCAAACGTTGTGGCCGGTGACACTTAAGTGACACAAGTAGAGACGAGAGGTCTTAACTCTTTGAGTGCCAGCCGTTTTTTTTTTTTTTAAAAATAGAGTGCCTTGTGCCAGCATTTTTTGGCCATTTCGAGTCATTTTTCTAGACCCACAGAATATTTTGTACTATGACTCTGAAAACAGTGAATAGCTCAAATGAAAGAAGAGACTCTCTATTTCATCATGAAAAAAAATGTTTGTTTTTACCTTGTTCCATTCTTGTTTTATCAGAGGTAGAGTAGAGGACACTTACACCAAAATCACCACTTTTTGTCCAGATTCTGTTTTGTTCTCTAATCTTGATCGTCTCCACTTCCTGCTTTGATCTCTGTGGTGTATATTAACGCTTTATGTCCTGACTGCAAATCACAGAAGCCCCAAAATTACTCACTGGCTGCGGGAGACCATGATCAGCGACCCACTGCAGAAAAAACTTTTTGACGGCGAAACTTGTCAATGGCACTCAAAGAGTTAATGGAGCTACTCAAAGACCTCAAGACCTAATGTATACACAATGTATACAGGTAGTGTGGTCCAGGTCAGGTCCTGTTCTACTGCCACAGGCCCAGGGTCTGTTTAATATCATGCAAGAAGAGCGGACCTTGAGCAGACACCTCTGAACAGAGGGCAGAGGTAACAGCACAATGTTAGCAGCTAACAGTTCATTATGCTTGATGCAAAGCTGATCCCAAATGAGTTCAGCAGGAGAGGATTACGCACCTCATGGCCATGCACAGAGAACACAGAACATTTCTGGGTCCTGGGAACAAATGTCTGGACCTCTGAAGAACATGATTCGTAGTTCAGTTTTAGGTTTACTGGTTCCCACACAAGGGGAGCACAGGATAAATGTAATTTCTACACAATCATAAGCAGAATATTTATATTCATTGATATAACAGCGTCTATAAAATGTCTCAAACAACAGATCCATTTGTTTATCACCTTTCTTACTACAGAACATTTGTTCAAAAACAAACAAATCTAATCAAAGACTGTTTCAGTCATGCAGTCTCACATGGGACCTTGTTGTTGCTTATTTAAAATCTAAGACCTTTTCGGCTATTTACTTTTGGTAAAGCTATGATGTAAGTCACAACAAATTGTGTATAGTAATAATGAGCATGCAGGGATGAATGCACCTAAGTTGAAATGAGGATGCAAGTGGAGGTGTTCAAGTGGTCAGTGGAGATGTGGAGACTCGTTCTAATGCCACTGCTAGTTTCATCAGATGAGCTCTGTTGAATCAATATTATTTAACAATATTGGCAACATAGTTTTGGTATATTTATAATGATGTGATGCATGCTGAGGATGAAATGTTCTGTCAGAATATATACAGTATATTCTCAACTTGTTGTGCATTTACTTTTACATCCTAGGAGACCAAGATAGGAAAACTCAGTTCTTTTAGGATTGTTTTTTTATGTCAAAGCTCCATCTTGACAATGTGACAGTGCTTCTTCAGTCCATACTGTGTGACTGGACTCTTTTCAGAAAACAAGCTGTCCAACAGTCAAAGGGGAGGGTCCCATCATCCAGGTGAATCTGACCCTCCGACCTCAACACTTACATAACCCAAGGACACATGTTTCAGTGAAAGTAGGGCAAACATATATGACCCTGTGTTTATAAGTGGACAACTGGCTGAAAGCAGCATGTGAAGATGATAAGGGTCCGCATCTGTTCAACAGCTAAGTGTGTGTGTGTGTGTATGTGTCTGTGAGACAGAATGTGTAGCTGCAAAGAAATGCTGCAGCCTTTACCTTGCTGCCCGTGAGCTGTGCCAGGTGGGGTTTGAGATCCTCGCCAATCACAGAATAGATAGCTACCAGGCAGAACACGCTGGCCTTGCGAACGCTGCTCTCTGTGTTGTCATAGCCCTGCGGAGAAACGAGGCAGCATCAGGCACCTGAACGCGCACGCTCACACTCACACACACACACACACACAGAGAGAGAGAGAGAGAGAGAGAGAGAGAAGGAACAGCAAGCAGGAACATGGGAGGAGACGCAGAAGAGTGCAGAGTACACGCAAACATTTCCAGGGACAAATAAGGCAAATAATTCCCAGTGTCCAAATATGAACATTGTCCAAATAAGCCTTTTTGGAGCTGACAGGGATGTTTCTGTTCTGTCTGTCCCCAAAAAACTCCTACTGCATTTAACACCAATATCTAGTAAACAATCTGTATTTAATGTTTATTTACAGTCACAAAAATATTTGCACAATTCATATAATTAATCTGATCAAATCCATAACAACGTGTGAATGTAACAATTCAAATCTGGACGCCTTTGAAAACTCCTGCTGTGTTTGAAGCATGGACTGCAACGATGTTTACATCACAGTCCAGGATCCATACAGTGACAGACTGTGACAGTAGCTATGTAGCTTAGCATTATTCCAGTGACTTAGTATAATTAGCCAGTGCTGTTAGACCATCTACTGTTCATATCTGAAACATGAGTCTGTATCCATTTGATCATACATTATAACATACAGTATTTATATATTATGGTTCCCTTGTGTCGTTCTGGATTATCTGCTAGTGTGGTGCAGAAGTCAGGTTCTCTCATGCTAAACAGGTGAGTGCGGCTATGGTTAGTCATGTTTTAGCCTGACCTGTAGGAGGCCAGGGATGATGTCAGGCAGCAGCTGCAGTAAGGAGTCCTTGGTGATGAGTTCAATGACTTTGGTTTGCATCTTGATGGCAGCCAGGTTGATGGGGTAGTCGGCTGTCTGCACAATAGGACACAGCACCTTGATGCACTGCTCTGGGTGGATGGAGCCGGCCAGGGTGGAGGCCGCCTCCTCAGCTGCACGCACCACCTGAAACACATGAGCGTGCACTCAATCAGATCTGTGACATACAGTAATGTCAGGAAAAAGTGTTTGCATTGTAACACTGGAAGCCAGCTGGTGTCTTTCTAGTGAGCGTCTTCCATCAGGGATGTTACCTGCTGTGCATCACATATTTTCAATTCGTGACCTGTGTTTCCTCTTAAATTTCAATTCTTTAATCTGAGAAATTACACATAATCTCAGAATATTACCCTTCCCCCCATCTCTGTGACTGTCATTATTATGTTGCAACATATGCAACAAAGTTCCTATTTTGTCTCATCATACCTGGTCAGAGCACTGCATTTATTGAGTGACATAATGCTCAAAGGTAGGATTTACTGTGTTCAGCTGCTGTTCGTTTTCTCTTCTTGACACCCACACTGTCTTAATGATGCAGATACACTACATCCTTACACTTTACACTTTGAACTCTAGTTTGCTTCATATAACTATTACACAGCCAATATTGGCATGTGTGTAAAATGTAAGGAAAAGCTTTTATGCCATTTGACAGTTATTCCACTCTGTGTTTTCATAGTGGTTTCTGAATTGATTAATTAAAGCTTCACACATACTGTTTTTTTTATTTTAACAATGGATCAAATAATGACTATGTAGTGTTATCATCAACAGACACAGCAATGCGCTCAGGTGTTGGTAAAGACCAACACAGGTGTAAAAGGAGAGTGACTATCATATTTGGATTCATCAGGTTGACACAAACATGACGCCAAATACATGCTAATGTTGCTCCATTTATGTTGGATGTACAGATAGGCAACAGTTCATATATCATTTAAAAATCAACCAATATATATAAAAATCATCTATAAAACAAGCAGTGCAGTGTATTCTTCCATTTGCATGTGCTGTGTACCTCCTTGTGAGAGTCTTTGTGAGCCTCCAGGGTCTTCATGATGGTCAGCTCTGCATAGTTCTTGAAGCGCGCTGGCTGATTCCTCAGGATTTCTTTCAGCAAACGCAGTGCCAGGGCTCGAATGGTGTGCTGGAGAAAACATTCATTTTAAAGATCCACATTCATTCATTCACTCAGTTTCATCACAATATCTTCCACACATCAAACAACATACATCTTTATCACCCAGTGTCTCCAGCAGGAGAAGGAGGATGGTTTTAAAGTGCTCATCCCACACAGCCAGGCTGTCTTCTCGTGTGATCTTCAGCAGTTCCACCAGGGCGCCTTTGCGCTCCTCAGAACGCTCATTGTGATTGGACAGTTCCTTCAGAAGGTCAGCTACCAGGTCTGAGTGGTCGTGACTGACTGCTTGACAGGAGAAGAGGAGTTAGGTACATACTAAATTGCACAAAAATACATATATAAAGCTACTCATACCGTGCCACAGTCCCAAAACAATCCCTATAATGTCCACCATCACTTTAATCCAATTAATTAATTAATTGCAATTTTCATTGCAAATACATTACCTCATAATCTCTCATCAATTTAAAATGGATTGTAACACAAATGTTGTTTTTTAAAATGCATGTTCATAAATAGATCTGTGAGAGATCTCTGAATACACAGCATAGTTAACAGCTAGGTATGACCTATGCAATGAAGTCATGGCGCTAAGAGACTTAAATTTTACATTTTAGAAGTGCATTTGGCAGCAACACCTTGACTGTTTTAACTCTTTGAGTGCCATAGATGTAATACAACATCAAAGTGTTTTTTTTTTTGCAGCTGGTCGCTGATCACAGTCTGCCGCAGCCTGTGAGTAATGTTGGGGCTTCTGTGATTTGTAGCCGGGACATAAAGAGTTAACATGCGCCACAGCGATCAAAGCAGGAAGTGGAGATGATTGCATTTAGAGAACAAAAAAAACCATTCTGTACAAAAAGTGGCGATTTTGGTGAAAGTGGCCTCTACTCTCTTCCAGATAAAACAAGAACAGAACAAGGTAAAAAAACAAACAAACATTTTTTTCATGATGAAATAGCACAACTCTTCTTTCATTTGAGCTTGTCTGTGTTTTCAGAGTCAGAGTACAAAATATTCTGTGGGTCTAGAAACATGACTGAAAAATGGGCAAAAATGCTGGCACAAGGCACTTTTGATTTTAAAAAACTACTGGCACTCAAAGAGTTAATCAGATTTTGACATAGAAGGGCTAAGAATTTGAGCTTAAAAACAAAAGTATGCAGTCATTGTATTGGACTAAACGAGCCCTTTATCACTGTGCTGTATGTCATTAAGCTGATATGCATTGTGTTCTGAAGAATACGTTATTCATTACTGCCATAAGATGGATCTCTAAAGTGTGAGAATGCCACAACCACTAGTAAGTCTGGGTGGAGTTAATAGGAGTAACAAGACAAAAAAAACTGAGATGGGAACTGAGGGAGAGCTGATCGAATGATGCAAACACACACAAATGGTGAGTGGAGTGAAGGCAGTCAGTGAATCAGTCACACAGTCAGTCAGTCAGGCTGTCAGGCAGGGGAGGCATGTTTACCAGGAGCAAAGACCTTGGGGAGCGTCATCTTGTTTTCACCACTTTCCTGACGTCGGCCTGGAGAGGAGGGGGGTGGAGGAGGAGGGATGAAGTTGGAGGTGGGGAGGTGAGGGACAGAGGGCAGAGGCAGGGTGCAGAGCAAAGGATGTGATGATGACAACAACAACAGCTAACACTGAGCTGACTACAAATATCTGGTCATTTCTTGTGTCAGTAGCCTTGCAGGGTGTCTTCCTTCACATTGTCAAAAGCACATGATACGTACAGAGTGGAGGAACAATGAGGAGGACAAGCTTTACACCTTTTTGATCATTTTGTATCGGAGCACCTCAGTGGCACATGGGAAGACGTTTCATCATGACACATCTTAGTTTCAAGATAGTCTGAAAGAAGTTTTGCACAGTGAGCTGGTGGCTTCTTGACCTCTCTTCTTTCTTTTATTTTTCTTTTTCATTATCTAATAACAGATTAAAACGATAGTTACGAGTGTAACTCCGGTTCTATGAATCCTGAACGACTACCAGAAGGCGGTGCTGAAAGCACTGAATGATCCCTTCGCTCATGCGCAGTTCGAGTATGCATACCAACAATGTGACCAATGGGTGACCCGAGAAAGGCAATAAGTTCCGGTGTCACCATAGGTTGGGTTCCTACTGAATCTTCTCGCGTGAACACGAGGATCCTGAGTGACCGAGCACTCTGGCGGTCATTCGGGATTCATAGAACCAGAGGTTTATTCGTAACTATCGTTCTATTTCATCCCGAATGACCGCCAGAAGGCAGCGCTGAAAGCACTGAATGACTAATCCCAGCTTAGTCACGAGGAATCCCAGATACCAACCCTACTGAGGAGCCTCTGAATATTGAAGGACTATGCCCAGTGGATGGGGAGTAGTAACCTCTGGATTGCAGAACCTTGAAAAGGTGCCGGGTGTCGCTCATGAGGCAGCGGCACATATTTCCTCCAGGGGCACTCCCCTCAGGGTGGCAGCACCCTGAGGGCAGCACCAGTGGCTTATGCACAATACAAGACAACTAAGTGTTATAGTAGATAACAACATTGTGTAAGATGAGGGAAGGGGATATAGCACCACCTGCTCAGCCCAGTATGCGATAAACTGACAAAAGGAGACGCAAACGACCCAACACAGCAGACGCAACCAGTAGCTTCTGCGCAACACAAGGCCACAGAGTGTCACAGCAGCCTAATAAAATCACTGCAAATTGAGGTTTTCTATATACACTGCCTACTTAGCAAGAGTTGATTGGCTGAGATCCTTTTGGTGTCACGCTGTTAGCTGGGAGAGGGAATGTGAACGTCTTCATGAGCAAAAGCTACAATTAAACCTTTAATTAATCCTACTGAGTGGTTACACTCGGTACCAATAAGCCAGGGGAAGAAAGCGCGAACGTCGTCTAACCCAGCAGCCATCAATTAAACAGAAGAGTGAGCCAAGCAGCCCGAGCGCTAACGCTAGGTTAACTGTACTATCAATACGATAAGCAGATGGGGAGAAAACCACGCACCCTCCGCAAGTCTACAGGTTACTGCAGTGCACAAACAGCCAGAGGAAAAACAGGTAGCGGGACGCAAATTTTGCCATCACCGTGCTACTAATATACTGGGGTATTCCAGCGAATCTCGGGGGAAGGGAAGCGCAACTGCTGTCTACACCAACCAAACCACAACTCAAGCCCACTTGCGGTAACTGTTACAGCTTGTCTTGGAAAGAATAAACAAACTGATTCAATAACCTTACCAATTACCAATTACCTTCAGTTGGGAGAGGTTAGAAAGTATTTCAACCATACCGGACCCAAACGACAAGAGACACCAGCGGCGTTGTAAGGAAACTGCCGGATACCAGCGCCGGAATGAAGATGTCGAATCGAGTTATTCCTTTTTTCCTTCTTGCTGCTGTATCCAGCAGTATGCGAACGGCACGCGAGAAGAAAAGAGGAACCGAACCTATGGTGACACCGGAATTGCCTTTCTCGGGACACCCATTGGTCATGAGTGACATTGTTGGTATGCATACTCTAACTGCGCATCCGCGAAGGGATCATTAAGTGCTTTCAGCACCGCCTTCTGGTGATTAGCAGGGATGAAATAGAACCACTTTGTTCCAGAACAAGAGAACTTCTAAGAGTAAGAAGTGCTTTATAGGATATGTATGCATTACACTACCTTGTTATGTTGAATGATTTCTGTCTGCTGCAATGGTAGTGTCACAGGAAAACAACATTCATTATCACATGAACTCACAGTCACGGAACTGCTCTACGTCATCGTCAAAGACAGCTTCCTTCAGGGCGCTTTTGTCATATGTACAGATGGTTTCTCCATATCCATAAGGAGCAAACTCTCGGCTCCGTGGTCCAGTGAAGGGACGAGGCGACGGCGTGTTGAGTAGCGAAGTCTTGTTGTCTAAAGCGGTGCGACCCCCTTCCACCATGTCCAAGCTGAGGCGGGCGTCAGAGCCAGGAGAGGATGCTACACCTTCTCTTCCTGCCTGGAGGAGGGAGAATATGACACATGATTGAAAAAGTCTTTCCCTGGGAGCTCTGGCTGCTTGCAAATCTTTTAGTTTGCTGTCACATAGTTTGCTGAGACTGTTGCCTGAAAACCTCCACACAGAAGTTCAGTTCAGCCCTTGATCTAATGGCGCTTTTCCATAGGCGCGGTACAGTACGGTATGGCGCGGCTCTACACGGTTGTTGCGCTTTTCCACTAGTACCTGGTACCTGGTACTAGCTGCTCATTAGATGCGGGACGTCCGATTGGACTGTAAAAGCCAAACACAACTCGACTCTGCCACTTTTAAAACCGCCAACTGCTTCGCTATTTTTACACTTCCTGGAGTCTTCTCTGTCTCTGTCTCTTCTTTCGCTTTGTGCGTGACAAAAAGTCACAGAGCGAGCAACAAATACATGATCCCTTCCTTGTCCTCCATTGTTGTTCTTCTTCTTCCCGGTTGTCTGTGTCGCATGCAAAGGAAGTTACGGCAGTTTTGGGCTGCTGTATGACGACCCCGCCCACGCCGAGGAGGTACTCAGTTGTAATGGAAAAGCAACAAAACTGGGCCGTACCGTGCCGTGCCGTTACTGTGTAGTGGAAAAGCGCCATAAGAAGACTCCTCCTGCAGCAGTCCACCTCTGAGGGCCTTCCCTGCCTTTTGCCAGCATACCTGACTCCTGACTCTGTCTTAGTAACTGCAGCAAAGATTTGGAGGCTTCAAGAAAAATCAAGCAGGTTTCATCCAAAGTAGCAGTATTTTAGTATAGAATTCCCTGTTTGTGTTTCCATAATTATTCCTTATTTAGTCAACCTCATCCTGTTTTTAACTAAAAGTCTGGGTATTTGATGAACATTTATCAGATTATAGTGAACAATTCAGTCCTCCACTAGAGCCAAAATATCCCCTTGTTGCTTTCTCCCTGTTGCTGTCATTAACTTTAACTTCAGTCACAATGAGTCTTCCTGACTGTGCTCATTGTTTTATTTATATTTTTTAGAATTTTTATCGAATCTGGCCACAGGCTAATTTCCATCTAGGCAGGTTGATGATACATAGTATGCAAAACACAGAGTGGAGGCAAAATACATAAAATAAGGTGCAAAAATAAAATGGCACAGAATGGAGGGTATAAGAAAATAAAAAAATACACCAAAGGATAATAATCCCAGTTTAGCAGTACACAGTAATAAAAAAACTAAATAAAAACAAAGCAAACCAGATAAATGACCTGCACATCAATACGGATCAGGGTCACTGGCCACCAGGGGGGCATGAGCAACAGGAAGATAATAAAGTGCAGAGTGCTGTGAAAATCTGGCTTATTTTAGATAAAACGTGCTGGGGAAGTGTTCCACATTAGAGTAAAGTGCATCAGAGTAATGTGCTGTTTTGGGCTGCAGTAAAATGCATGAAGTTCATGTATTGCACATCTAGGAAAAGTGCAATTTGGCTGGTAAAGAAGGGTTAATTTATTGCATGTCGGAGTAAAGGGATGGAGATAATAAAGTGACCTGTTTCTTGTACCTCATTAAGAGGAAGAAAAAGAAGAGGGAGGGGAGAGAATGAGGAATGAAAAAGAAAGAAAGAAAGAGAGACAGAAAGAAAGAAAAAAGAAATAAAGTGAGAGAGAGAAAGAAAGAAAGAAAAAGAAAGCAGAGGAGAAACACAAAGGGCAGGGATAATAGCACTGTCACTGTGTCGTCCTGTTATGGCACACATGGCACAGGACATAGAACTGTTATACAAATGCAGAGATGTTGAGGAAAATGCTGGTATGAAAACTGTCTGGCTTACAGCATCGTCCCTCTTGCCTTCCTGTCTGACCGGCTCATTCAGGTCCTCTTGGCTGCGGTAGCTGAAGCTCTGGATGGCCTCGGTGACACCACGGAGCGAGCTGTAGATCTCTTCTGAGTTCATGTTCTCTGTGTCATACTCCATCATGCTACCAGACACACAAACACAGAAAGAAATACACAGGAGATTTATAAGAAATGCATATCTGAAGAAAATACACAAGCATGCCATGCAAAGTGCTTTAACGCTGCATTTGACATAGACTGGATTCCAGAAAGGCGTTAGTAAAGCTTCATTTGATTGTCTATTTTCAATTGGAAATACACCACAGCATTACCCACACTTAAGAAACATTGTAAAATGATATTTGAATTTGAAATGATGGAGTAATATTTCTCCAGTGAGAAACTGACATTTAAGAAGACTGAACTGGACGCTCAATTGTTTTTGAGGAAGGAAACTTGTATAAGAAAAAGGATCAGGGTCTGGCTTCCTTGCGGGAATATTGGTCTTTGTGTCTCAGCCCGCCTCATTACCTGGGTGAATATGCTCTGCGGAGGACCCTGAGGGAGGGGGCAGCAGGGGTGGAGTGGGGTGGAGGAAGAGGAGGGGCAGGGGGATGCTTTGACAGCCCGTCGACACCCCAACCCCATAACCGACTGTTGCCACAGCGCAGCCAGGAGGGAAGGAGGGACAGACAGGAGTGAGAGAGTAGGGCAAGGCAGATGGAAGTGAAGAACAAGTGGAGACCACAAGACAAGACAAGAGAAGGGAGGAGAAAGAGAAAAACAGGTGTGCAGGAAGAGAAAAGACAAAAAGAAACTAGTCTGAGCTTTACCGTTAAAGGAAAGTGTTAATTTGAAGGAAAGCATCAGAAAGTAGCAGAATCCCATAAAGTCTTTTTCACATTTAGGCCAGAATGATCTCAACATGATCAGGTTCATGAGGAGGCCCTGAGAGAGCGAGTAAAAAACAACAGTTTGTTGATGTATCACTCATCCAGGTGAGCTTCATTTCTCCATTGCCTCTAAGCATATGCTGCATGTCATGTTGGTTAGTGATGCCATGTCTTCCCCCAGGGAAAAACAGATTTAGAAAACGGATCTCCAGAATACTTTTCTTACTTGCTGTCGACTGAGATAACAGAGCTACTGAATTTCCTGGTTGTAATGACCTATGGGCTTCTGCTTGCAGGTAAAACAACTTCACAGTGCCTCATGTGAATAAGCTGCTCAGTCAGAGAGAATTAAACTGAATTTTAGGGAACCAGTATTTTCAGACGTCCGCATCACACAAATAAGAAAGAAAATTTAAGTTTCCCATTTTGTTGAAACAGCCCCATATAGGACAACATCAAAGAGCCTGGTTGTCAAATGATTTACAACAACTGTGTCTAGGTAATAAATACTTGATTAACGAGCCAAAAGGTGGGTAAGAGGTGTTTTGAAAGTTGTATTTAATCCAAAAAAACAAAAAAACAAAACACACACTTGGGAGAAAGGAGAAGGTTCTAACCTCTCTGAGCAACTCACACAGTGTCATGCTTCTACCAAGACAAGTTTTGGGTTAGTTTGACCAAAAAGACAGATCAGGACAGTAGCAATGTCCACAGGATCAAACCACAGACATGCCTTATGACCACAGACTGTACATGAAGATGGACAACATGTCAGAACACGTTGAAGGCCAACTGTGAGCTGTGACTGTTTCAAACTGGACTGTATTACGACTTCTGTATACAGTGTGTCTGTGATGCTAGCTACCTTAGCAACCATTCCAGTGACTTAGTAAGGTTAGCCAGTGCTCAGTGACTGTAGTGTGACTTTATTGAAATATGAATCATGAGCCTATGTAATAAAACATGTCAGTTTCATATCTGGGATATTTAGGCTCCTTTTTGGCTAGTGGGAGGAAATGGAGACACACTCATCTTCACATATAGTCCAGGATTAGGACAGGAGGTTCAGTCTAGACTACAGTTTAATAGCAGATGGGTGATGAGCTACCTTGGAGACAGTCCTCCGTGGGAACAGTTTGTTGGAGAGGTGAGGGGGCTGGTTCTGCTGGGGGTGTGCCGTGTCGGTGTCCGCCCAATGGTGTTGCTCGGAGACCCCTGCAAGACAAGGAAACAATGATTATCCCTAAATGAGGGTACAAGCATGCTGTAATAGTCACCTTACTCATGCCATCAAGTACTGCAGGCTTTAACTGACCACACTGCCACTGGTATTGCTGGAGTTCTTCAGGTGGTTGTGCAGCAGTTTGGTGGCTCCGTCCTGAAAAGTTTTGGGCAGCGCTCCCAGCAGCATGGTGAACTCTGGAGTGTTGAGCTCAAACAAAGCGATGAGCACCACCTGGGCTGCCTGGAGGCAGTGCATTACAACAGCTTAAGGACACAGCAGTTGAGGAAGTTCAGACCATATCCTTGGTTTCACAACAACCTTGACCACATTATTCTAACAGCGATCTCTCCACAGTGAGTTGGTCTGACACGTTCAAATGTAGAAAATCTGTGAATTTTAATGTTTAACTATCAACAATGACAAAATCTGTAAAACTACACTGTTTTTATTTTTTCATGTTATTGTTAATTTGATGTGGATATCACAATTACATTAGACAAACCAGGCACATTGTTTTAAGTGTCTGTGCTAATTCCAATGCAATGTACCAATGCAATGCAAGGGTTAATGTTAATAGGTCAAAAATAATTGTGAAACCATGGAAACCAACTTTGTGCACTCAAATATGCATTAGCCTGTAGAGAGAAACAGGTAAAAGCTGCATTCGGTGGACAACTACTAACAAGTATACAACTATTGAAGGACATTGCCTTACCAATGTTGCAACATGCAAGTGAGTACGGATCAAACTTGATGGGTCTTGACGGCGGTTTAGTTTGTCAGAAGGCTTTATACTTTCTTTGATATTAAAGACAAATTTAAATTTGCTGATGATGTGACATAAAATGACACTATAAGAAACATCAGACAAATCATAGATATTAGAGGAACAAGCCACTTCCACAGATTCCAGTAAAGGTTATGAAAGTAATGGGTTGAATGACTGGCAACCAATTTGAATGACATAGTGTACACTGTTTATATGTCATACACATTTTATAGTGATTCAAAAGTGAGCTCTTACTGAACTGTTACTTGGCACTACACATATAATATACAACTATATTATATGTATATAGATATACAAATGTAAAATAAGCATAAGCTTAACTAGTTTAAATGCATATATTTAATCTTCCTTGTATAAAATAAATTATTAACAACATGCGGATATGCAGGTGGATGAGAGGTTGTTAAGGTGAGTCAGACAAACAAACTGTTAAGCACACAGTAGTAACAAAAAGCATTGCTGTCAAATAAAGTTGACTTAAAAGTCCATTCAAAGCAACAAGCATTTCTTATTGTTCGGGGAAATACTGAGGTTAAAAGTCTTACATTGTTTTGTGACTGCACAACAAGCTTTATTTATTTAGTGAGTGATCAATTTGCAAGGCAAAGAGTGATTTTTACATTGTTACAGCAAAACAGCTGGAGCGTAAAAGGCAGAGGTGAGTGACAGATGCTACACTTGAGTCTTGACGGTCTCACAGGTGTTGGTTAGGCACCGGGCAGGCGGGGCATTTCGTGCTTATCGTATCGTGTTGCGATTGGGCATTTGGAATGGGCACTACCTGCTTACACCTTTCTTCCTGGTTGCCCTCAGGGGACAGTAAGGTTGCAGCACTGGACCTGCCAGCTAGCTCCTCGCTCACCCAGTTATGAAGGGTCTGGGGCACAGTGGCAGAATGGGCATTACAGCATGACAAGGTCCTCCACCATCACACATGGATGCAACACTGAACCAATCCTCCATAACAATCTAGCACAAACCTACAGAAGCCCTGAGAGGCAAGTGAGGCAGAAAAAAAAGTCTCATCTACACTGGTCTCCATTTATGAAAAAGTCAAAAAGGTTTTCCTTAAAAATAATCTGCAATGGGTTTTATTCATCCATGAAAACAGGTGACAAAACGTTTTGGTATGTGAATTTCATTTATGTCAGGAGCATTTTTAACCGTTTTAATTTCTCCATGCACTCTAAACACAAGCTACATACTGTTTATTGTGTGTTATCAAGCTGTGAAAATTAGAACTTGACTGGAAAAAAAACATGAATGTTTTAGTCCAATTTAGAACATGGGGTAGTGGTAGTGGTGCACTTCAGCCTCTCCAAAAAAACTATCCTCACAAAAAATGTCTCACCACCGGTAAACAAGAGAAACGAGAAAACCAACTAATGAAAACAAACAAAAGTGAGGTTTGCTTTCAGCAGCAGGTACAATTCTCTCCTGGTAGTTTGATATTCAGGGAGCCAGAAGGTCAGGCCCTGATTTGACACTCGGTGAGGACTTGGACTTGGATTTGGAAGAACAGCAGTGGAAAAACAAACAGAAGGGGACTCACAGAGACATATGATGATCTTCAGACAAGGGGAAGATAATGGGTCTGTGACCCAAGGCCATCCACACTGAGAGTGCCTTATACCACTAAAACAAGCTAAAGAAACACTACAGGCTGAAGATTTCAAATGACAAAATGGCGTGAAGGTATACAAAATGCCACTGGCTGTCATTAGTATCATCTACCAATTAGTTCTGCACTAAGCTTGCTCAGCCACTTGTAATGTCATTATCACAGTTTAGTATGGAATAACTTCCTCTGTAGAATGTAACCTTATGAACTGCTGTTGAAGCATATAAGTAACCTATGAGAGAATGTATTTGTATATTTGCTTATTTTAGAAGTGTTTCTGTCCTGTATCACTAGTTTGAACTTACAACTACAATACATAGTGCATAGATATACTCTAGATACTGCAATGATAAATATAATGTAACAGGAAAAATACATGGTAAACATATGCTAAAATAACAACAAATATGAAATAAAAAGGGAATAGTGAAAAAGACTATTGAGGAGGAGACTGGAGGAGGTTTTGTCTGAGCAAACAGACTTCCATTGTCTCAAATGCGGCCTACCTTCCTGACATCAGAACTTTTGGGTTCAGTGGTCCAGGTGATGATGCGAGACACAGCCAGACGCGTCTCACTGGAGTTGACAAAGTCTGTGGGGTCCATCTGCCGAGCCAGGGACTCTATGTACTTCAAAATGGCCACCTTAACCTGAAGAGACAACAAACATTCATGCAAACGTTACATAAATCACACTAACCAAGCCAAAGCTCTTTGAACAGAATCAGTCTTTTTGATGTTATTTCACCTTCAGGTTAGGTGTCTGAGTCTGATCAACGATGAACCGCATCAGGATGTTGAACTGCTGGTCGAATGGAAAGGATTCCCTGAGAGAGAGAATGAAACGTGTTTATGAGGCTGAACCAGTCAGATCAATCAGGTTGACCATCAGTGTCTCTCAAACAGCTCTCACTGCGGCACTACACAACAAAGCAAGCTGTCACAGAAAAACTAATGTTTACCACTAACAAGATTAATTACGAACGTATTTCCCCATATCTGCTGGAAATGCACAACAGCCACTAATCTTTGCTATCTCCTCCCTGTGTGTGTTGCAGACCTTGTGATATCCAGGGCCTTCTGGACTTTGGCCTGGACTGAACCCAGCAGATCTGCCCCCATTTTCTTCAGCAGCTGAGTGAGCAGGACAAAAAGCCAGTCCTGCAGGTCCTCCCTGTGTACTGTGATGAAGTCCACCAGCGTCTCCAGGAACATGCTGAACACCTGAGGACATGTGCTCAGTTCAATAATGTACCGCACAACACTGCCTAATTTGACTTATCTAAAATGGCTCATGTTCACACAGATTTGGATAAAAACACACTTACTCTCTGTTGTTAGATCCACAGCAAGGCAGGCCATGCAACAAGAGACACTCCATTAGGTTCAGGTAAGTCACAGCTCCATCATGGGTTGCTGTATTTCAGATACCATACCTTCACACTAAAGTCAAGTCATCGTCTTTATTTACCTTGCTATGTGGATCTGCAAACATCCTTGTGAAGATCTCACAGAGTCTCTTCAGCTCCACACGACTGCAGGGAACAACAGACACCAGGTAGTAAGTAAAGCAGGGCAGGGTTTGCTGAAATGCTTCAAAAGCTTCTTATGTAAAAAGAATAAAAAACACAGACATTATAAAGCCCAGGAATCCAAAGTCTTGTTTGCAGGTGCTATTATTTACCCTTTCAAATGACACTGAAGGTGCTAACTGTAGGATTGGGGCATTTCTACTACCTCCGCATGGCTCTCAACATGGCAACAGCTCACAGTGAAAACTATGGCAGCACTGCTAACTTGAGGGGGAAGAGGAGGGTAAGCAAACTCACAAGTTGGTACAGGCAAAAGTCTTGATGATGTTGCCATTAGAGAGTACTGGGCGCAAGTCTCAGAACTATTACACATTATCATCATTTTACGAATGACACAGTTACAGCCTTTGGTCACACTTCAGTACATTTACACTCAGATGCTATCTGATAACTTGTCAAAATAAAATGAGCCCAATTCCACCTCAGTATTCTTTGACTCTTTAGAAGGTTCTGCAGCCCCAGCAGGCCCTCCTTCCTCTCTGACCAGTTGGAGCTGGCACAGTGGTTCAGGACCTCCGCCACATCCTCCGTCTGGCGCAGGTAATGGGGGATGCCTCCATTCCTTGAGCCATATGAGCGCTCTGAGCAGGCACTGGATGCATCGCTGTTGGCATCATCATCAGAGTACATTCCAGGTGATTCATACCTCCGCCTCAGTGGCTTCCTCTGTGGGAGGAAGAAGAACGTGAATGAATCACACAGGAGGATATCTGAAGGTGAAGGAAAGAAAACATGCTTCTGGAAATAAATTCAGCCATGAGGTTAAAATCTTTGACAAAAGGCTGCCGCTACACCATGGAGCCATGCAGTTTTCTGCACATTTCATGTTTAGTTCTGTGGATTTGACTTTGGTAAATGTGGTACCAGACAGATGGCCAACATTGTTTAACTGTTATGGCTCACTTTTAATATGTTCCTCCGATGTCATAGAGGACAAAAATGTCTGCATCAAAAAATGCCATCAAATTATGACAGATTTTATAATATGTATAATAAAATAATTCATCATTACAAATAATAATAGAATTATTTATATATTCATATGATTTATTTTTTATTAGAGATTTGTTCCGATCATAACTACCAAACATCTCTTCATATAATTCATTCAATTAAATTATATCCTCTATAATAAATGCTAGAGTTTCTTCACAAGACAATAACTTATGGAGAATAGCTAAAAATAACAGTTGGGCTTGATATAACAGAATGCATGACTTTATGTTGTAATGACTATGGGATAAAATGTTGTTTTAACGGGTATCAACTGGGACATTTTTGTTCTTCAGAGTCTGAGTGTCTGTCTTTTGGCTACACAGTTTATTTTATAGTTATTCCAGGAGCTGCGGTTGAACTTAAAATAATAATAAAAAAAAATCTGCCAGATGCATTAACACAGCCAAAATGATTGAAAAATTAAAAAAGCCAAAAATGTCCCTAGTGAAGCACAAACACGTCAAAAGCCGTCAAGCAGTGTCATCATTAAGCAAGAATATTTAATGTTATGGACCTTAAAAAAAAAACATGAATTATGTGTCAAAACAATGAGGTTGAATGCAATAACATTACAATGTGAAAAAAAAAACAACTTTGCTGGGTGCCATACTGTCACACAACTGGGATGCAATGGACAAAACATTCAAGGTAAAATTCAGTCAGAAAATAAATGAAGCTGCATAACTGTTTTTTTAATTAATTAGCGTGTGATGGCATGGATATATGAACAGTGTGTAAAATGACTACCTTATTCCTGGAGTCTCCTAATAGCTGAAATGGTAACAAACAATCAAGAGGAAAAGATGAGAGAGGGAAGAACAAGTAGAGTCCTGCTGAAAGGACAAAACTAGACATTTCACAGTTTATCTTAATGTAAAAGTCTGGAGCTCAGTCCAGCCTGACGGATATGTGTCAGACCAATAAGATGATGTCTCAGCACCATTTTAAAACTCAAAAAGTTAGATAATTAACATTCAATGATATGAAATGCTTCTCAACATCTGCAAATACCGTTTTGGTTGGCAGGTATAACCAACCCATTCTACACAAAGTGTTTGCATGCCACCTGACCTAGTGCCTGCTTTAACAACAATAACAACAAACATATTAACACGTCTTTGCTGAAGGAAAAAAAATCCACATCAGCTTACCAGAGCATCAGCAACTGCTGCCTCTACCTCTGTGCCAGTGTTAAGGACCCTCATGGCATTGACTGATGCTGAGATCCTCGCTTGGTGAATCAAACCATATCGGTCTAGACAGGAAATGGAAAAAGAAAAAAAATGGAGGCCATGAGTGAAGCCTGGTAATAAAGCAGAAGTGGCCACTGTGACTTACCTGAATGGATAAAACAAACAAGCTTATCTTAGTTTTATAACAACAAAACACATTTAAATAACAAGCAGTAAACTGGTGAGGAACGAGCTGAAAGAAATCCAAAGAAAGGGGAATATAAGTTTCCAACAACCAAAAGTAAAATGAAAAATAGAGGATGACCAAGCCCTTGGGAAGACAGTCAGGTATACATTGCAGCTATGCTGTTTCCCTGGGATATGAAGGAGGTAATGCACCCATGACACACTGAAGGGGACACAAATGTGAGCTTATATGTTCATAATTAAAACAAACCAGACACAACTGCTGAAAGTGCGTCAAACAACAAATACTGACTAGGCTGAGTCACATATAAGGTCACAATTCCACAAAAATCATGAAAAAAAAAAGAAAAAGTGATGGCAATGGATGGCTTCCCTCTACATGCTAAACAAATACAGGCTGTCCATCCTTACCTTTCCTGAGGGCTAAAACACTGGATATAATACTCAAAAATAAAGGGAATGACGGATGACACCTGCAGTTACATCACTTAACACAACCACAGTAGCATGCTGGTCCAGTGGACATTACTGCCTCTAAGACTAAGGCACTAGGGGGTCGGGCGGTCTGGGCATGCACGTCACCTGACTGACTGTGGGGGTCAGCTGTGGAGAGAGCGCTGGTTGAACGGGAGTGACGTCGGGAGGCTGCAGGGGAAAGGACAGGTGGGCAACATCGGGACCAGGGGGTTAGTGACACACTACAGGTTTAACACCAACCGCTAAGGTAAAGTAAGACTCTGCAGGTTCTCCACTGCTGCGCTGACATTAGTACTGAAGCCCTGAGAGGCAAATTGGAAAAGATAACTCTCATGAATATTGTTATCGACTCAAGAACAGGTGAAAAGAGTTCCTCATCTGCAAAAACAAGTGGGGGAAAATATTGTAACAGGATTTATTTGTTGTGTTTTTTTAATACTCATTTTATGCACATATTGTACATTGTGCCTTATAAGTTATGTAATTGGAATCCCACCCAGAAGAAAACATGGATGCTTTTAGTGCAAGCGAGTAGTGGTGCAGTATGTGAATATGAGTATTACAACAACAAACAGTGGATTCCCACCTGTCAACCTTTATTTACAGACACAATAAAAAGGGAGCACATGAAGCCTGGCTCTAAAGCACTGACATGCTGAGGAATGGTATACTCCATTCCAAGCAATGGCTGCATATGGCACCTACTTAATATATTTGTCATTCAGAAATAACTCACTCCACTAAAAATAGACTAAAGAAGCATATTGGCAAAACAAACAGGATTCAGTGTCCTGTTTGTTATATCAACATAAACACAGGATTCAGAAGAGACACTGAGCACAGAACAGTTATCTTCACTATTAGTGCATGCACAGAGAGAGACAGGCAGAGGATGACACTACAGAGAACAGGGGAGGCTGGTGAACGCATCTGGAAAACACTGTCCAGCTGGGACACTCAATGGGAGAGGGAGTCCCAAAGACTATCAGCTCAGCGGTACTCACCCAGAGGAGTAAAGCCCCGAGCAGGGCTGGTGTCACGGCTGCTCTCGCGACTGGTGTCGCGACTGCAACCCTGACTCATGCTGGGACGGGGAATGCGGCTCCGGGCTAGCGTGCGGTAGGGAAGAGCAGCAGGAAGAAGAGCTTTACCACACAGGTTGGCTGTCAGGACAACAAGTTAGGTGGGAATGTCAGTGAGCATTCATGCTTCATTCATGGATGAGGGGGTGAGAAAGGAGGACGAGTGGAGAGGTAGAGATCACGTAAAGCCCTGCTGACTGATCCTCCTGGATGGAACAACAAACTAGTGACTTTACTAGTTACTGACAGAAAGGCTAGGAGATTGGATGTGCTCAGCTCAACGTTATAGCTATTTATACTATATACACTATATTGCCAAAAGTATTTGCTCACCTGCCTTGACTCGCATATGAACTTAAGTGACATCCCATTCCTAATTCATAGGGTTCAATATGACGTTGGTCCACCCTTTGCAGCTATAACAGCTTCAACTCTTCTGGGAAGGCTGTCCACAAGGTTTAGGAGTGTGTTTATGGGAATTTTTGACCATTCTTCAAGAAGCATATTTGTGAGGTCACACACTGATGTTGGACGAGAAGGCCTAGCTCTCAGTCTCTGCTGTAATTCATCCCACAGGTGTTCTATCGGGTTGAGGTCAGGACTCTGTGCAGGCCAGTCAAGTTCATCCACACCAGACTCTGTCATCCATGTCTTTATGGACCTTGCTTTGTGCACTGGTGCACAGTCATGTTGGAAGAGGAAGAGGGGCCAGCTCCAAACTGTTCCCACAAAGTTGGGAGCATGGAATTGTCCAAAATGTCTTGGTATGCTGAAGCATTCAGAGTTCCTTTCACTGGAACTAAGGGGCCAAGCCCAGCTCCTGAAAAACAACCCCACACCATAATCCCCCCTCCACCAAACTTTACACTTGGAAAAATGCAGTCCAACAAGTATCGTTCTCCTGGCAACCGCCAAACCCAGACTCGTCCATCAGACTGCCAGATGGAGAAGCGTGATTCGTCACTCCAGAGAACACGTCTCCACTGCTCTAGAGTCCAGTGGCGGCGTGCTTTACACCACTGCATCCAACACTTTGCATTGCACTTGGTGATGTATGGCTTGGATGCAGCTGCTCGGCCATGGAAACCCATTCCATGAAGCTCTCTGTGTACTGTTCTTGAGTTAATCTGAAGGCCACTTGAAGTTTGGAGTTCTGTAGTGATTGACTCTGCAGAAAGTTGGCGACCACTTCGCACTATGCGCCTCAGCATCCGCTGATCCCGCTCCGTCAGTTTACGTGGTCTACCACTTCATGGCTGAGTTGCTGTCGTTCCCAAACACTTCCACGTTCTTATAATACAGCTGACAGTTGACTGTGGAATATTTAGGAGTGAGGAAATTTCACGACTGGATTTGTTGCACAGGTGGCATCCTATCACAGTTCCACGCTTGAATTTACTGAGCTCCTGAGAGCGACCCATTCTTTCACAAATGTTTGTAAAAGCAGTCTGCATGCCTAGGTGCTTGATTTTATACACCTGTGGCCATGGAAGTGATTGAAACACCTGATTCTGATTATTTGGATGGGTGAGCGAATACTTTTGACAATATAGTGTAGCTATAGTAAAAAAACAATTAAACAACATGAACTGTCCAAATAAAAATGTGTCATTCTTTATGACTCATGAATGCACTAAATTTCATGATCATCACATTCTGATCCTATGTTGTGAACAAATGCACATTTGACAGGCATCCACAGGGGTCATTACAGGAAAATAACACTAACTAAGGTTTCAATATACTAAACATCCTATCTCCTCTTTAAACTCTGGCTGTCTCCTATCTAATCTTGGATCTTATCTTAAAAATCCTAACTAAAACTGCTAACATGATTCTCAACTGGATACTTGAGATGGACAAGGCATAACATCAGCAGCTCACTTCAATCTGAACCCTGAAGCTGAATCACTGGAAATTTAAAGTGTCATCACACAAACTGAGCAGCCTTTCAATCATTAGAATTTGGTGTTCTCTGTCTTCATTGTCAGAGCATTATGAACAACAGTGAATCCAAACAGAAAAGGAGTCAATTGGACTTGCAAGAAGTTCAGGTCAGAAGTGAAGAAGTCTTTTAGACGAGAGGTGAAATGTCTTCAAAAAACTTCTTCCAAGTCCAGGTGACTCTCCTTTGCTCTTTGGATTTACCTTGACTTGGATGACTGAGAACCTACACATACATTAGCTCATCCTAACTGTCACCCTAAAGTAAGCCTGGAGACTGGACTGGAGAAATAAGAAGATAAAGAAACAGAGTGACAGCAGCACAGACACACAAGCAGTGGCAGAATGCTGGGTGAGTGAGCTGGTCAAACAGCAAACTGCTAGAAAAGGTTAGATAGTCTTTAGGTGCCTGTTAGCCACAGACAGGATGACAGGGTTTAGATACTAAGACAGTAACACATCAACATGTGATAAAAAAAATCAGAGTATCAGAGTATCACAGCATCACCTCATAATCATCATCTCATACGGAGAAAGAGCATGGTGGCAGTGTCTAAAAACCAGGATGCATTATGCTGGAGCTTCAGACATCTAGAGTGTCCCTGACAGCCATATGCCCTTTAAATGGCTCATGCAGCTACAGCCTCTGCTGCGTTTGCTCAGACGCCAAAACACTATAATTCTTCCATCCCCCTTCGTCAAAAGACAGTGTTGGATGCTGGAAGACTAATCTCAGATTTCTCATTATCATTCATCACTATCGGACACAGATGTTTTCATGCCAACACCCACATCCACTACTCTCTCTCAACCAATCACAGATCAGCATACTGTAGATGCAAGATGTGTTTAGCTGCAGACAAAAACTAGGCATGAACTAAAGTGTATCATCTGCATCTCTGTGATGGACAGTGTTTGCACAGCACATGAGAGAGCTGTGGTGGTTCAAAGGGCAAAACAGAAAGGTTAGAGTAGGATGCTGAAGCAGGAAGCCTTTGTTTCACTCGTTTTTCACATAATGCCTTGTTAACATAGGTCTCTTCCAGTACATGTGTTCACGGTGACGAGCACGTGCGTTAAGTGATGCAGATCATGTGATTTGTCAGTGTTTAACCTATCCTGATGCCTGGACATATTAATGGTGTGAATCTGATAAGAAACAAATGAATTAAAAGAACACTGTGGTATGTCACATTTCTTTTGTTTCTGTCACCACACACTCACAGGTCAGCTCCTGCAGCTGATGGAAAAAAGAACATTCATCATTTGGGGCTTCAAATAATTTAAAACTGAAAAGAAAGAGGTAAAAAACTGAGACCAAAAGCAAGTCACAGTAAGACTTACAGCACATTAGACAGTAGTGCTGCAGCAGCTTGTTGCTAAAGAAAGATTTGCATGTAGTCCTGGTCTTACCAAGGCCGAGTCGGCTGGGGCTGGTCTCTCGGCTGCAGCCCTGGCTGCGAGGGATCCTGCTGCGCTTGTCTGCTGGTGTGGTGGATGATGACACTGTGGCTCGGGGGATCCGGCCATAGCTGCTGTGTCCGAGCAACTTTCCAGGGGAACTGGAGCGACTGCCGGCTGCCAGAAGAGAAGGAACACAGAGCCATACTGTGGTGAGACAGTGTTCAGAGCGATGAGTCACTGGTGGGGAGTGGTCCAACGTTCAGTGACATGCTGAGTCAAATCTGAAATGTTTTTTTTTCATGTTGTGGGGACAGTGCAGCAACTTTTTGGTGTAAACGTCACATATATTTCATGGATTCAGTTATATTTGACTGTGAATAAATCCCTCCTTCCTTTTCTCTTTGCTGATGACAACAGCCTTTTAAACTCTCATTAGGGAGCTTAATTGTCACTAAGTAGTTGAGAAACTATTTAGTAAAGTTCATGGCAAATAAGTTATCATCAAATGTTTAATTTGTTATTTGCAGAAAATAATAAACAAAATCTCTACATTCAAAATGGAATTATAATTTATTACAGAATTCCTTGGGAAATCTGATGAATGATAAAGTCAAATCACGTCAGATTTGTCTGCAATAAAATCACAGATATAGTTTAGATTTTTTTAAGTGCACCACTTTTTGTTGACTATATTTGACATGATCATTCTTCAAATCAGTATTTTTACCTTAAAGAGGAGATACAAGAATGCGGAATTATATCATAGCTTTAAATGGAGAAAAAAATGAAAACTCTTAAAAACTGTTATTTATAGTGTAAAATTACTCTTTCTTCTCCACATTTTTAATGGGTGTTTTGATGTCAGCCATTAAAAGTTTCAGCAGCGCATTCATTTTACATTTCATTTATCTAAATTGTATTTTATGTGTTTTTATATGTAACAATCAAAAGAAACACACAGGGTGAGCGGGGCTGAACCAGTCACCAATGGAAACAAACAACACTTCAACAGTGAAAACAAAGACGTCAGAAACAGAAGGAACAGGACTCCAAACAGCTTCTTACACCGTCAGGGGAAGTAACCAGAAAAACTGTGAACGTGATGACTGGAGCATGCTGCTGCTGGACATGGTGAAACAAACATGAAAAGGCTAAAAAAATGAGATGGCATGCAAAGCTCTGTGTGCGAGGGGGGCAGAGCTAAAGGGGGGTAAGGCGTCCGGCTCGTGATTGGATGAAGCTGATGCCTTACCATTGATGGGATTGGCTGATCTGGATCCTGGGTGATGGAAGCAGTGGGCAGGACAGGGTGAAGAACGGTCAAAATGAGACAGAAGGGCTCATGTTTATTAATTAAAAATACCCAGCATGCACTCTGGGCACCCATGAATGAGTGAACTGTGTACTGATTACTGACACATCTCAAGAATATAAAGCAACATACACACGTACTGTGCATGCATGTAGGCACACCTGCACAAATACACAAGATTTGTGAGTGACTGGAAGTTTCTCTGGAGTTCTGTAGAGCCTTAAAAACATGACACACTCATACAAGAGGCTTGTATGCTCTCAAAAACCAATACAGATGAAGATCAGATGTTGGTGTGTGATGCTGACACCACAGTGAGAGGCTGTGTGGCTGTGTGTATATATACATACGCTGGGACTGGGAGACAACTTTGGCTCGGCTGCGCCCCCTACTGTCCACCACGGAGGTACTGGCTCCACCCACGCTGCCCGAGCTTTGTCTCCTGGTGCGAACGCGACCTGGATGACAGGGGATGAAGGGAAGACAGGCAGTAGGAGGTTAAATCTCCTGAAGAACTTAAATGTGTTCACCCAAACCCTGGACACAAGTTGAAGAGGAAAAGGTCTGGGGAGACAGGATGAAGCAGACCTGGATGAGGGGACAGAGCTCCCCCTGAGAGCACACAGGTGGGACGCAGACAGATCTGAGTCTTTAAGTTTGTGAATCATTCTCAGCGTTTGTTTTAACCTGCAGCCTGACATCAAGATGATTGGGGTTTGAGCCACTGAAAGGCACAACTTAAATGGTCAGTGTGGGATTTAGGGGGCTCTATTAGCAGAAACGTGAATATAATAAACCTAATTGTCTTTTCACAAATTGCCTTCATATGCTAAACAAACCATAAGAATAATAGGCAAACTTTTTGACCCAGGTCTGGAGAAAGACAACAAACATCCTTTACAGTTGCCTCCATGCTATGTTGAATAACCTGCAAACATTGAGGAATACTCTACTATATCTGACTTCTGACGATATGAGCAGATAAAAAAAAAAACATTGTTCAGGGTGTGTAGCTAGTGAACACATTTGAGAGATAGGTAAAAATAAAACACTTTGTTCCTAGTCTCACTTCCAAAGCACCACTATACAGTGTGTGGTGCAACCAGCCAGTCCACTGGAGGACTGTATGTTGAGTGTGATGACAAGAACTGCACAGCAAACTAAAATTCAACTAAAATCCTCTAGATGTGGAACAGGAACTGTTACTCTGAGGTCCTGTCAGTTTCATGTGGTATATTTGACTCCATAGCCATTGGCTTCCAGAAGTTGTGGACAAATGAAGCTTCATGAAGCACTTGCGGTATTTTTTTGACTCCTCTCAATGGCGCTCTTGGTTTCAAGACAAAGGCTAGTGTAATAGAAAATTACTAAATTTCCATTACATCTTTAAACCAAGAGCGCCATCTAGAGGAGTTAAAAAAATACCACAAGTGTTTCATGAAGCTTCATTTGTCCATCACTACCTTTCAGTAAAAACAATCTCTTTTTGGTTCTGATCATAAAAAATGACAAAGAGCTCATTAATATGGAAGCCCTGAGAGGCAAGTGAGAAAGAAATCTGCTGGATGATTTTTTTTAAGTCTAAATTGTTTTCCCAACAGGTGGGGTCAAAAAAAAGGTTTGACAGGTGATTGCTTTTGTCAGGAGTGTTGTAGTTGTAATACTACTTTCAACCGCTAGAGGCTGAGGTGCATCACTACCACATGTTCTAAATGAGAATAAAAGCACTCATGTTTTAAAACCCATCTGGAGGAATCATTGAGATACGTGGGATAACAGTGCACATCACCCTCTAGTAGCCAAAGACAGTATTACATCAAAAACTGTCAAAACCTTTTCCTTGCTTGCTTGCTCTTTAGTTACACACATAAGGAAAATACACCTTATTATATCACTAAACAGATGGTATAATTTTAAATTTCATGCCACATCATGTACACAGCAGAACAGTGCAAAACTAACTTCACATAGCAAAGGACACTTAAAAGTTTGGATAGGACGTCAACCGCTGCAGTGCACCTTCCATTACAGTGGCACATCAATTTCTGTGAAGTAAGAATGAAACCAAGAGAGAAAACATTTTCTATTAAAGCAACCCTACAGGATGAGACAGTAACAGTGGATTGTTTTGTCAGTCACAGAGTCGATGGATACAGTTGTTAGGGTTACAGTAGGAGGAGGAAATCCATGCACACAGTCCATGCAGTTCCACATAACTGGAGACCACTTGGGGGAATAAAGAGAGGAAAAAGGGCACAGATGGAGAGATGTAAACAGTTGAGCTGACAACAACAAACACACTCATACATCTTCACTTTCTGGTGCTCTGGTGCACTTTCATGTTGCTCCGCCACACGCGCACACACACACACACACACACACACACACACACACACACATACACACACAAAGACAAGTCTTACCATCACTTTTACCAGGAGTGCCATCTTTTGGGACATTTAAGAAAGGCGGAGCAGCAGCGAGTGGGAGGAGAGGTATAGAGGAAGACGTTAGTAGCAATAGAAGCAGGAACAGGAGTGAGTGGGTGAGCAAGGGGCCACTTCATCATTAGTAATGTCTGTAATCAAGCTGTGGGGACTCACTGGAGAAGAGAAGTGAGGGAGGAAAGTTTCTGGAAAGTAAATTTCATATTTATTGCTGGATGGAGGATGGCTTAAACAGTCCCCATTAGCTTAAATGCTTTGAATATATCCTAAAAAGTGTCTGGAGGTTTCGTCCCACTACTCAGCCTCATCACATTTGTCAAAAGCATCAGTGCAGGATTCAAACAGTTCCTGCTGACAGAACAGTCTAATGACAACCTTTGTAGTCATTAATAACCCTGGTCAGGCCATAAAAGCCAGTGACTTAATACTTCATGATGATGGAAGTCTTTGAGAGAACTGCTTGAGTGGGCCTCTGGAAAAGCACTTTGTTAACTAAGCTTTGGTAAAATACTGTCGTTTAGTGGCTCATTCCTGAGTAAATGTCTTCAGATTCTGTCTTTTCTTAAAGACAGCAAACTGCAGCTAATTTAATTCACAAGGTTTTTGCAGTATTCATCTCTCAGCTTGCTTCTTGTTGTCTTGGTATTTACCCAGCATGTGCAGGTTTTGCTGAACGACAACAGCATGATGCCATTCTAGGTGAGTTTTTTTGCTTTTAGAGGGTCAGAGGGAGATGACTGATGGATTACCTAATGAGGCGTAGGACCCTGGGGGAAGGGCAGCTGCAGAGCTGAACGGCGAAGAGGCAGGAACGGTGGACAATCGTGACTTGGCGTTGGAGGCAGCGTTTACATCAATGTCACTACGGGAACGCTGGAGAGAACCCGATGATGTAGACGCCCTAGTGCTCACCAGCTTACCTACCACAGCACAGGCATGACAGAATACAGTCAGAGTTTATCTTCACTCATCACTTCCATCTACTCCTGAATGTTTCACTTTCACTTTCAGAGCAAGGAAGGGGTTTGTGCAACAACTGTGACTTTTCACTTTTGCCACTACAAAGGCATACATACAGTAAATATTGATCACAAACCAAGTATATGGCCTAAATATCACAATGTATTGTGTGGATAGCTTCTAAATGTCATTTTTAGATTTCTTATTCTGTGATTATCATTTGACATATTTTTTCTCTTATGGCTGTAACATGAATGAACATGAAGCGTTGAGTTTTCCCTCATCTCATCTTAACCACTAAGCTATAGAATAGTACTGTAGGGGACAGGATGAACATATGATCTTGATCAAGGAAGTGTTACTCTAACCTGACTTTCGCCAGCTGAATGTAGTTCCGCTAGTGTGGAGCTAGCTAGAATCAGGTTAGTGTTACTCTGCTTTCTGCTGCTTTATCCTGACTAACTTCACAACACTACTGGCTCACTCTGTACAGTACAGTACAACTGGTCACAGATGTGATTCAGGAAGTGGCTTACTCCTTGTCATGCTCCCTCCAATGACGCTCTTCACCGACAACGGCCTGCTGAAAAATAAAGAATCGGATGTTATGCACATGACACTACAACACACACACACACACACACACACACACACACACACACACACACACACACACACTGCATTCCTGGTGGATTGAGTATGAGGTCATTTGTCAACATGCTCCATAGGAAATCTATGAACTGCATAAATATTAACAATTGATCCAAGTGTGTGTGCGTGTGACCGATGACCTCTCAGCTGCTCATTGGATAATACTACCAATGTTTTTTACAATTCTATTCAATAAAAGCAAATAGATATGACAGGCATGAAGCTCAGACAGCTTAGAGGATGTACTGCAGAGTGTCAGATGCAGGTGATAACAATACAGAGGAACAGAGAGGAGGATGGAAAGAGCCCACCAGAGGGGCAGCGTTGTTCTTACTTCAGACTCTCCTGGGATGACGAGGATGAGCGGTCAGACTGGGGGAGAGACACAATACTGTCAGAGCTCTTCAGGTGAGACTGGAGGGCCTTCTGATAGGTGGACTCCAGTGCCTGGAACAGGTGCTCTGCCTCCCGGCTGTAGTGACCATGGAATCCCCAGTAGCACCTGTAGGTAGGGCAAGAAAAAACAGAATATGAGCAAACACTTGGCTTTCTCATAAAAGAAAGACACAACCAAAATCACCATAGGAACAAGAAGAATGAAGGGTGCAAGTGTCCATTTTCTTCATGATTAAATAGGTTTGTGAACGACCCTTTTTTGTATGACTTCAGATGGAGCTCCCCACTCACCTGCCCTTACAGTTTTCTTTGATTAAGACTTTAAGTCAACTAAAACTTAAAAAAACAGGTTGATGTTGACGAAATGTGACACTTACTTTCTTGCAATGGATCTGGCCTCAGAGTCAGCGTCATGTATGCCTTTCTTGATGGTCTCAGTCAGAACAGCCACATGTCTAGGGTAGTAAGGGAACATGGTGAGGATAACCCAAGACCCAGGAAGTATAGACTCCTGCACACTTAGACCTCAAATTGTAAACTAAAAAGACTTCTGAGTGTATTCTTTCTTTTTCTGTCTCTTCCAGTTTTATTCTTCTGGTGGTCCACAAGCAATGTGGCCACCCACAGGCTTTGCACACGCTTTTTAAAGTCTCTGCTGCGGTTGTCACGGTTACGGTGATGGAAAGTGTTATCGCTGGTGGTCTCAGGACTCATCAACTTAATGAGCCTCAACAGTGGCGCATCCAACCAACACTTAGCTAACTCAAACTCAAATGCCATCCTGAGAGGAGGAGGAGCGACACAAACACACATGCAGTTAGTTACACCTAGTCATCCACTGGACACACACCACCAAACTTTCCAAGTGCTTTGCAGAAAACAGCAAACATTTTTTCCACAGAAATACAGCTTACCTTTCCAGTGTATTAGTGTGCCACTCCTGTAGCATGAGGTCGAGGAACTCATAACAACGTCTGGAAAGGGTAGCAAGACAACAGCATGACGTACAGCCCAACACACCACCATAAAAACACTTACTGCAGGTACAAAATGCAAAATAGTGAATGGTTATAATATAATAATTCATATATCATATAGTGTGAAAGCTTTTGTACATAAACAAATATAAAAAATGACAGGCAGAGAAGGTTGGTAATATTCTGGAAAAAATCATTCTCTGAAATTACAATAGACAAAAAAGGTTGGTTTAACCTTATCACACCACAAATGTCACTATTAAATGTTAACATGAGCCGCAGAATGCAAACTATATTAAATTAGTCTGTATTTATGTTCATATAAGAAGAGAGAAAGAAAATGTGTGTATGTACAGTATCTTTCAGGACCTTCACCTTTCCTAAAAGGCATTTATCACCATAAGAAGACACGTTTAGCCCTGCTTAGCCTGCATCAACAGCCTCAGAGGCTCAGTGTTTACTGGTGACATCTGAGGCATCATGAGGTGAATTTTTTTCTTGTAAATTTAGTTGTAAATTACAACTTAATCTCAGAAATGTAATTTTTTGGAATGGAATATTACTCCCATTCCTTGACTCCATATTTTATTTATTTTGTTAAGCTGGCCCTAACAGGTCACCATGGTAAAGAGTACTGGTATGTCCAACATTTTGTTGAAAAATGTTTGATAAAATGATTTATTTTTTCTTTTGACCTGATTTAACTGTGTGAAAAGATGCCTTATCTAATTAAGTAGCAGTATGAAGCTCCTCTTACCGTCTGACTGCCACTGACTTGGAGGTGCAGTTACTGGTGATGATGGGGATGAGACGTGGATAGTGTGTGCGCTGGAAGAGAAAGTCCAAAAGTAGGATTTCACCAATTTTGGTTACAAATATCTTTTCATTCTCCACTAGTCGAGTGATCTGATGGTAGCCAAAATATGAAGTGTTCTCACCAGGATTTTTTACAGCGTAGGGGCCCAGGGAGGAAAAGCCCCCCTGGAAGCTCTGGCATTTTAGATTATTCAGAAAGGACTGACAGATGGAAAAAGGTCAGCGGGCTTTGAAGAACTCTGCGGTGGTGCCAAATAAAAACTCTGCTGCATCCAGTTTAGCCAGTTATGGTGAGACATGCACAGTACATTTTCCCCAAGTGTAAACAGAATTGAATCATTGGTTAAAAGTTACAGGGGGGCTGAAATGGCGCTGGTGAAAACACCAAATTCACAGGGCTGTAAATGTATGGTCTCAGGAATGAAAATATTCATTGACTATCAACTCTCCTTACCCTGAGAATGAGGCGGATGGTGGCCACTCCAGACGTGGCCATGACTTTGGCACTGTTGGGCACAAGGTTCAGCAGTGTAGGCATGATGCTCTCCGCTCCATGGTCAAACTTGTTACCCAGTACTGATGACAAATGTCTGATGGGGGAGTATGAGGGAAAAGACAAAGGACTGTGTCAAATGTTAAAAGTGGGTATGTTTGACACTCAAAAATCAATACAACGGTCAACCGTCACTATTAGTCTGCATCACAGTTTCTCATAGGGAATGTTGGTGCTGAATTGAAAGGGGAGCTGTGGTCACAATACAAGGATCCTTGTAGCTCCCATCACTTCATCAACCTGCTGCTCTTTCCAAGCCTCCCTGCTCTGTTCCACCTCATCAGGGTTGTATTAAAATTTGGATGATGGATGCTTTTGAGTGGAGCGCATGCTGCTCGTTTCATACCCGAGCGGGATTCATGTTCATTAGCTTAAGTACGTGGAAAGAAAACATTTTAGCATTTTCCTGGCATAGCATAATCAGTTAGTGGCTGCAGTTAATATCACTGCTGTCAATCAAAGTCATTAACTAACCTGACAAGGCAGCTGATGCTTATCCATCAATGAAAACTGAATGACTGGAACCATTATATCACTCCCTTCAAAGCCACCATACTCCTCTCTCAAAAACACTAATTTTACCCTGCGAAACATGGCTCTACCACTGTTTATATTGTGGATTGTGTAAAATTATGTTTTCGTCAATTTGTTGGTACTACTCTCCGTTTCTCCAAACTGGCGGAGCTCATGCCACCACCTATTGTAGATAATACACTGACTATACTGACATCAATAAAAAATTAAAACCATCCTTTTAAGGCTGATGTCTGAATCTGTGTGAACATGGTGAGACTATGCCGTGATGACTCTACTGTTTATCACAAATGGTTCTGACACAGAGCTCAAACTGAGGTTACCAGATTAAAGCTACTGAAAATGGTAATGGCAGAAAGAAACCTATCAGACTTTGAGCTATCCAAGCTTCTATTTGTGACCTGATGGTGACAGTAAGAGAAACAGACAAGAAGAAGACGAAGGAAAGCAGCAACTGCAGCATTTCTGTAAAGTTGAGCTGGATTCACACTGAACGCGCAAGGCACGTGCGCCGATCGAAACCCATTCATTGTGTATGTGGTTGCACCGTGCAAAGGAGCGCAGCACAGGGTTGGCGTTTGTGCTCTTGTGCACTGCAGAAGAGATGCCAGGAGCGGCACAGAAATACATATGCGGCACAGAAAAGCATGTGTGTAAAGGATGGAGGAAAGGCTGATTCTTGCCGTATACTGATTTGACGTGGGACACAAGACTGTAGCTCCTGGATGAGTCAACGCTCTCCACATCCTGCCTCCTCCCAAAGTGGCAAGTACCTAAACTCTTCTTCATGCTGATCTCCTCTTCCTCCTCTTCATCAGCATAAATAAAGCCAGGGCTTTCTGCTCCATCCATAGCCTAGCAACGTGCTCACTTGTGTCCTAACCCACACAGTGCGTCGCACTTTCTGTGTTCGGTGTGAAACCAGCTTTAGAAAGATAGTGGCAGATTTGAACCATGGAGTTAAAATCATGCCAAAACCTCACACACACGGCCAACTCAATGTAGTTTGCAAATGCAAAACATCAGTCACAAAAGAATGCATTTTGTTTTGCAAATAAGAAACATACCTAACAAATACAGTACATTTTACACATACAAAGAAACATATTCCTTCAATTACAAAAAAAATATCCTTCAAGTACAAACTAAAATCTTTCAAGTACAAAACAAAATCCTTCAAGTACAAAAAAAAAAAAATCTACGAGTACAAACTAAAATCTTTTAAGTACAAAACAAAATCCTTCAAGTACGAAATACTGTCACGTTACTTTTGGCACTAAATTTCCGCCTTGCTGATCCACAAACAAATGCCTTCAAATCCACACACACAAGCCAGTGAAGTTTGGAGCAAATGTCCTGTAATTCACACTCCATAACAGCAGGTGGCGCTGTTGAGTCAATGCACACTTTGCACACACTTCCGTATTTGGTCTGGGGCACGCTGTAGTTTCCTGTCGTAAACCAGAAACTGTTGTACAACCATAAATTGGCTTTCTTTTTACAGTCTATGCTTTCTACACTCAGTGCCTTCAAGACCTGCCAAGGATTACCATCAACTATTTACACCGGAAGCTCAGCTCCCCCGGAACAAAAAGGAGAAGGGGTTTACATTTTATATCTCCAGCTATATTGACGACTTGAAGGTAAATTGACCATAATGTTATACATTAAGCTGGCTAAAGTCAGCTAACGTTAGCGTTAAGCTAGCTCAGTGCAAACGTTACTCGTTCAACGTTTGCTAACTTTGACTGTTTGACATCATGTGTGCAGATGTGTTAATAATGTATGATTAAGTGAATCTTGATATTGACACATTTTGTGGTCCAGTGTTGATATCCCCACAATGTCAAACAGAGATTCATCAGGGAGAGTCAGTGTCAGGGCTACATGTTACAGGTCCATGAAGAAGAGAGAAACCTCACGATCTGGGAGTAGATTTACATGAATATAGACTGTTCATGCAGGATCTCCTCCTTGTCATAAGAGTTATGCTGCGCACTGAAGCTATGTTAACGTTGAAAGGGCCTGTTCAGCCAATTTTGGGGATGTCGGTACCCTAGCATAACGGGGGTAGCAGGAGGGGGGCTCAAATCTCATGCCTGACACTTTGTTTTATTTATGTAGATTCTCTTCGAGGTCTCGACACCAGTGTACATTTCAAAAGCTGAATGTTCCTGTGTGGCTGGTACAGTGCTCTGCAACCACAGTGTTGCATTGCTGTGAGTGTGTGAACTACTCCACGCTGAAACGTGCTGGCATAAGTCAAGGACCATTGTAAGTACCACACCATGTTTTTTCAAGTGCACAGTGAAACCAAATACATTTTATGCAAGAGATAGCACTGACATCTATTGTGTCTGCCCAGAGTACTCAATCACATTACTTACTATAACAGACACAGGGCTCTCTGCATGGTGGCATTCCATTTATTTATAAACTATACCAGATACAGAACTCTCCATTCATAATGGTATGCATGCTGTATCTTATGATTAAAGTATCTTTGGTGAAACTTATCCCCCAACCATGATGCATTTCACCAGAATATGCATTTTATTACTGTGTAAATGCACTGGGTTTTCTAAATAAAATGAATTGTGTGATGTGTATTTGATATAAGAAGTTCAGAGCCAGGTTTCTAAAACAAAACTAAAAATATAGCCTAATGAACTTTTGGATATCAACATATCTCTGTCTGAAACACGTGTTGTAAGTGTTTGCTGTCAATGATGATTTAAGTAATTTGACTGTATTTTGTGTCATTAGGTGTGAAACCGGGCCGTGTAAGCAACATGGTTTTCCTTTCCACAAAGCCGAAGGAATTCACGGTAGCTGGTGGTGTAAGGTAATATACTACTACAGCATTCTATGTATAACTGTGATTGTTGTTTACTCTCTGGGCTCTACATTAGAGCTGAAAGTCACCTAAGTCAAAATTAAACACCTATCTGTGCGAGCACAAGGTGGCACAAAACAAGGCGAGGCTGACCAATTAATGGGCTACTCATGTCACACTTGCATTTTAGGGTTTCTGCCACCTTGCGCCCTCGCAAATAGGTGTTTAAATTTAGACTTAAAAAAAAAAAATAGAGAGGAACAGCACTCCAAGTCCAAATGGTTTTTATTGTCTAATAGACAAACGTTTCTAGACATAACCCTTCAATCTGGACCCATCTGTTGGATGGACCCAGATTCACTAATATTAATGGCACCTGTGTCAGTCTGGCTGCCATAATAATGGGATATATTCCTCTTCAAATAAGTGAATTCAAAAAGGAATCTTTCTCTCCATGTAAACGAGGCTGCAAGAACAGGTAATACACAAAGGAGTGACCAATTTATACTCTGGCCACACACGTGTAGAAAGTTCTTCGTGTGTGTGGCCAGAGTATAAATTGGTCACGCCTATGTCTATTACCTGTTCTGGTCTGACATTGAAAAGGTGCTGTTTCCAAACCTTTGTCTAGTAGGCAATAAATGCACCCAATAATGATTAGGGTGGAAGTTAAGCATGTCTTATAAACTCTTAAGTTTAGACTTTGTAATTAGGAGTGCACTTATATAGAGCCTTCTTAGTCCTAATTCCATCAGACATTTGTCATCAGTACTAATTCTTAGTCCTGGCCGCTCTCTCCCCTCCCACACACCGGGCGGGAGGGGAGAGAGGTTTTGTAGGGTAAAGCTGTTCCATTTGAAAAGCACGAGGACAGCTCCACATTGCAAGATGGGTTAGGCGGTTCCAACAGGTCAATGCTTTTAAAGTGTCTGCTGCAGACTCTAGTATGCTCCATAGGGGTAAATTTGTCACGTTTGATATTTGAAATCCACCTCTTTTGTGATTCACGATACTGGGGAAATTGGTGAAAGGCAACAGAGACAACAGGCAAAGGCAAAGACAACAGAGTTGGTCAAGGCTGTATACAGTGGAACACAGCACTGGTAGGCTGCGGAGCAAAAAGACACGTTTACTATCCACAACCACTTTTTGTTTTTTTCTTCGGTGGCATGACAAAAATAATTTACAAAATACCAAAAATAAATAGAAGAAACAAAACAAAGTTGCTGTTTCGTTTTTAAATGATCCAGTAGCTCTAGCCAGGTTAGCTGCTTTTATTTCTGGCAACAGAAAGGAAGGGAAGTACGTGACTGGAAACTACAGTGTGTCCCGGTCCAAAACTCGAAGTGTTGTGTGCATAGAGTGCATTGACTCAACAGCGCCACCTGCTGTTAAGGAGTGTGAATTACAGGACATTTCCTCGAAAATTCACTGGCTTGTGCGTGTGGACCAAAAGGCATTTGTGTGTGGATCAGCAAGGTGGAAATTTAGTGCCAAAAGTCACGTGACAGTGCTTCGTACTTGTAGAATTCTTGATTCTTTTTTGTATTTGAAAGATTTTAGTTTGTACTTGAAGGATTTTGTTTTGTACTTGAAACATTTTAGTTTGTACTTGAAGGATTTTGTTTTGTACTTGAAAGATTTTATTTTGTACTTGGAGGATATTTTTTTGTAATTGAAGAAATATGTTTCTTTGTATGTGTAAAACATGCTGTATTTGTTAGGTACGTTTCTTATTTGCAAAACAAAATGCATTAGTTTGTGACTGATGTTTTACATTTGTAAACCACACTGAGTTTGTTTGTCAACCTTTTGGTGTGAGTAAAACATGTTGTGCGTGTGTGAGTTTTGGCATGATTTTAACTCTATATTGAACTTCCTGGATCATTTTTTACTGAAAAGATGCATCCCTGGTGCTCCATGGAAAACACTACTCTTAATGACCAGCGGCCATTTAGGAGACGTGAAGTGAAACACCAGAGTGAAAAACGTTCCCTTATATCTGCTTTAGCATCATCAAAAATGATGATAAATGTCATTTCTTTATGAATTATTGTTTGATTTTTAAGCGAATCATATTTAATAACTTATACATTATCACCTGTAGCATCCCCAAATTCAGCTCAGACACATCTCACCTCTTGTTGCTGATACTACAGACACACACTAACTTTGACAAAAAGGTGATTTAATGTGTTCTTTATGAATTATTTTAGAGGTAGAGTGAAATTAACTGTTTAGTAAAAGAAATTGAGTTAAGTGACTGTTTGTCCAGTCATATATTTTGTCATTTTCGTTTTCTTAAAATAATGTGAAAATATTGTCTCGTCTCGTTCTCGTGAACCCAATATTGTGTATCGTCTCATCTCGAGAGCTGAGTGTTTCATCACACCCCTACTATGCAGACATCTCCACTGGAGAGTCCATCCTCAGCGTTACATCTTACCCCAGTGTGATGCAGGCCTCACGGACCACCTGTGAGCGCAGATCTTTAGCTGACAGCTTGAGGGGAGCCTCCAGGAGGCGCACCTGCTGAGGGAAACCCTCATACTCAGCTGCCCCGGCCAGCATGAGAGAACGGACCTTCTTTAGCTAGGGGGAAAAAAAAACAAAACATATCCGTATTTCATCACTGGATTCCCACCCTCCCACTCTGAGTGTGAGTGCTTGATATTTGGTCTCACCGCCACCACTCGGTGCTCCCAGTCATGTTTGTCATCAGACAGAACTTCTCTGATCTTGGTCAGCTGGTCCTCCAGCTCTCTGTTCGAGTAGATCTGGGCAGGAAAGACAAAGTATCTGCTAAATATCTGTTAAGAATCTGCTATTTTACTGCATATACAGTAGTTTAGTTGATCTGAAACAGAGAGAGGTCAGCTAGTAATAGTCCACACCATACAAGTTCCATACCAAACATAAGACAAGCACTACATTTGTAGTGTACTAACCCTATCAAGCACTCTAAAACTTCCCTAGACTTTCCCTGTCACTCGTTGGTGTTTTCCAACGGCTCTTTTCGGCTAATAACTAGCTTCCATAGCCTAGCTTAGCAGCTATCTTAGCGTATAGCCATGGCTTCTCCTCTTCCTTCTCCTGCTTTCTCTTGCTCAGTGTGTCTCATGCTCAGTTATTCCTCTGCCTCCTTTAGTGATAATGGTACGTGTAATAAGTGTAGCATGTTCGCGGTTTTGGAGGCGAGGCTTAGCGAGTTAGAAGCCCGGCTCCGCACCATCCAAAGTCCTAGTTATGCTTCCGTAGCTAGCCAGCCCCTAGCCGGTGCGAGCCGACCTAGCGTAGCTCCTGCTAGCCGTCCCCCGGCAACTCCCGAGCAGCCGGGAGAGTGGGTGACTGTCCGAAGGAAGCGTAGTTTTAAACAGCCCACGGCTCACCACCGACCCCTTCACGTTTCTAACAAGTTTTCCCCACTCAGCGACACACCCGCTGAGAAGCCAACCCTGGTTATTGGCAGCTCTATTCTTCGAAACGTGAAATTAGCTACACCGGCAACCATAGTCAAATGCATTCCGGGGGCCAGAGCGGGCGAATCCTATTTGAAACTGCTGGCTAAGGATAAGCGTAAATATGGGACTATTGTTATTCACGCTGGCGGTAATGACACCCGGTTACGCCAATCGGAGGTCACAAAAATTAACGTGGAATCGGTGTGTGCTTACGCTAAAACAATGTCGGACTCCGTAGTTTTCTCTGGTCCCCTCCCTAGCTTGGCCTCTGATGACATGTTTAGTCGCATGTCATCCTTCCACCGCTGGCTGTCGAGGTGGTGTCCAGTTAATGATGTGGGCTTCATCGATAATTGGAGCAGTTTCTGGGGAAAACCTGGTCTGATGAGGAGAGACTGCATCCATCCTACTTTGGAAGGAGCAGATCTCATTTCTAGAAACATGGCCAAGTTTATTAGTCGACCTAACCCATGACAACCCAGGGTTGAGACCAGGAGACAGAGTTGTAGTTTAACACACTTCTCTGTGCTTCCATTAGAGCAGTCACCCACCCAGAACCCCATAGAAACGGTGTCTGTCCCACGACCACTGAAATCAGTTAAATCCATAGTAAACAAAAGGGGAGTTGAACAAAATAACTTATAAAAATTAAATCCACTGCTGAAATAGTTAATCAGGACAGGAGAATTAAATGTGGACTTTTAAATATCAGGTCATTATCATCTAAAGCTCTACTAGTAAATGAATTAATATCAGATAACCAGGTTGATTTATTTTGTCTTACTGAAACCTGGTTGTGTCAAGATGATTATGTCAGCCTGAATGAATCCACTCCTCCTAGTCATATTAATACTCATATTCCTAGAGATACAGGCCGTGGCGGAGGAGTTGCAGCCATTTTTGATTCTAGTCTATCGATCAAACCTAAACCTAAATTAAACTATACGTCTTTTGAAAGCCTGGTTCTTAGTCTTTCTCATCTTAAATGGAAAACAGAGAAACCAGTTTTATTTGTTATAGTGTACCGTGCTCCAGGTCCATATTCTGAATTTCTATCTGAGTTCTCTGAGTTTTTATCAACTTTAGTCCTGACACTGACAAAGTAATTATTGTAGGTGACTTTAATATTCATGTGGACGTTGACAGTGACAGCCTTGGTACTGCTTTTATCTCGCTGTTAGATTCAATTGGCTTCTGTCAGAATGTTCAGGAACCAACTCACTGTTTTAACCATACCCTCGACCTGGTCCTGACCTAAGGCATTGAAGTAGAACATTTATCAGTCCACCAACAGAATTCCTTCCTATCAGACCATTACTTGTTAACCTTTGAATTTTTTCTTCTGGACTACGCTCCATCTGGTAAATCCATGTACACTAGATGTTTATCTGAAAGTGCTGTAGCCAAGTTTAAGGATTTAATTCCATTAGCTTTTAATTCAATGCCTAATATCAATATACTTGAGGGCTCAGGCTTCAGTCCTACTCAAATTGATAATCTGGTGTGTGCTGCAGACTCTCTGCGAGCATCTCTAGACTCTGTTGCTCCTCTAAAAAAGAAGATAGTAAAGCACAGAAAGCTGGCTCCATGGTATAACCCTCACACCCGCAGTTTAAAGCAAGCAGCAAGAAGATTTGAAAGGAAGTGGCATTTAACCAGTCTGCAAGCGTCTCGCCTGGACTGGCATGATAGTTTGAAAGCTTATAGGAAGGCTCTCCGTAAGGCCAGAGCAGCTTATTATTCATCATTAATAGAGGAAAAATAAAAACAACCCCAGGTTTCTTTTCAGCACTGTAGCCAGGCTGACAGAGAGCCACAGCTCTACTGAACCATCTGTTCCCATAACCCTCAGTAGTAGTGACTTCATGAGCTTCTTTAATGAGAAGATTATAACTATTAGGGAGAAAATCAGTCACACTGTGCCTTTGACTGAAACTGCTTTGTCTTTAAACACAGGAAGCGTAGGACTCATTGACGAACTTGATGTATACTTGGACTGCTTTTCTCCCATAGACCTCCACAAACTGACTTCATTGATTTCCTCATCTAAGCCTTCTACCTGTCTCTTAGATCCCATCCCAACTTCACTGCTTAAAGAAGCTTTATCGTTACTGAGCATCTCTTTACTGAACATGATCAACTTATCTTTGCTGTCAGGCTATGTACCTCAGTCATTTAAAGTAGCCGTAATCAAACCTCTTCTGAAGAAGCCCGGTCTTGATCCAGAGGCTTTAGCCAACTATAGACCAATATCCAACCTTCCTTTTCTCTCTAAGATCTTTGAGAAAGCAATGTGCAGTCAGCTGTGTGACTTCCTCCAGAACAATAATCTATTTGAGGACTTTCAGTCAGGATTTAGAAAATATCATAGCACCGAGACTGCTCTGGTGAAAATTACTAATGACCTGCTAATTGCGTCAGACCATGGACTTGTTTCAGTACTTGTCTTGTTAGATCTTAGCGCTGCTTTTGATACTATTGACCACCATATCCTGTTGCAGAGATTAGAACATTTAACTGGCATCAGAGGAACTGCTTTAAGCTGGTTCAAATCCTACTTATCGGATCGATCACAGTTTGTTGACATTAATGATGAGTCCTCCATGCAGTCCATAGTCAGTTATGGAGTTCCTCAAGGCTCTGTGCTTGGGCCTATTCTATTTACTTTATATATGCTTCCTTTAGGCAATGTTATCAGGAAACACTCCATAAACTTTCACTGTTATGCAGATGATACTCAGCTATATTTGTCATTTAAGTCAGACGAATCCAGCCAGTTAGCTAAACTCCAAACATGTCTTCAGGATATAAAAACTTGGATGACGCACAATTTCTTGTTGTTAAATTCAGATAAAACTGAGGTTATTCTAATTGGCCCTGAAAATCTCAGAAATAACCTATCTAATGACTCATTTACTCTAGGTGGCTTTGCACCAGCCTCGAGCACCACTGTAAGGAATCTAGGGGTAATTTTTAACCAAGATATGTCCTTCAACGTCCACATGAAACAAACAGCTAGAACAGCTTTTTTTATCTGCGCAACATTGCAAAAATAAGGCATATTCTCTCCCAAAACGATGCAGAAAAATTAGTCCATGCATTTGTAACTTCCAGGCTGGACTATTGTAACTCGTTATTATCAGGCTGCCCTAATAAGTCTATCAGGACTCTCCAGCTGGTCCAGAACGCTGCAGCACGTGTTCTGACCAGAACCAGGAAAAGAGACCATATTTCTCCGGTGTTAGCCTCTCTGCACTGGCTCCCTGTAAAATCTAGAAGAGAATTTAAAATCCTCCTCCTCACCTACAAGGCACTGAATGGTCAGGCACCATCTCATCTTAAAGAGCTAATAGTGCCTTATAATCCTGCTAGAACTCTACGCTCTCAGAATGCAGGACTACTAGCGGTTCCTAGGGTTTATAAAAGTAGAATGGGAGCTAGAGCTTTCAGTTATCAAGCTCCTCTTCTGTGGAACCAACTCCCTCTTTCAGTCCGGGAGGCAGACACCATCCCCTTATTCAAGAGTAGGCTTAAGACTTTCCTTTTTGATAGTGCTTATAGTTAGGACTGATCCAAGGTTGACTCAGGCTGCCTTGGATCAATCCTTAGTTATGCTGCTATAGGTCTAGACTGCCGGGGGACTTCCTCTGACACACTGAGCTTCTCTTCTTCTTCATTTGGATGCCTCCATTAAGTCATTTTACTAACTCATCTTCTTCCCTGGAGTCCCTGTGCTCTCAGCTCCCAGGTGTCCGTGAGCTGAGGCTACTTGTTGAGAAGGAGGTGGTGTCATCCAGGCTTCGTCTGTACTGATGGTGGTGAGATGGAGAAGAGGCGATGCTGCTCAGGTTGTATCTGTTAGGGTAGTGGAGAAGAGGATGTGTTTACTCTTCCTCCCTTTAACACATGCTGCTGATTAGTTTTGTGCCTCGTAGTCCCTGTGCGTTCTCATCTCACAGGTATCCATGGATCCAGTCCACCTGGTGGAGTAGTGGTTGTGCAGACCAGTCAGGCTTTATCTTCTGGTTCTGAGTGACGTGGTGGTGATGAGGTCATCCTGCGGAGGTTTCTCCTGTTTGGTGTGGTGGAGTGGAAGTTGTGCTGCCCAGGCTTCTTCTGGTTGGCGTGATGGAGAGAGGATGACGTGCTTCTCATCCTTTGCTGATAGCTTGATGATGCTCTTCATCCCCTTGGACACTCTCATATAATTCTATATATACACACTGTATATTAGCTGTTGTTATATTGACTTGGACATTTCCATACAATTTTGTATGTTAGTGTTAATGTGTTTTCATTGTTGTTATTCTGTACACATGGCATCTATTGCACGTCTGTCCATCCTGGAAGAGGGATCCCTCCTCTGTTGCTCTTCCTGAGGTTTCTTCCGTTTCTTTTTCCCTGTTAAAAGGTTTTTTTTTGGGGAGTTTTTCCTTAGTCGATGCGAGGGTCATTTGTAAAGGACAGAGGGTGTCATATCCTGTACAGATTGTAAAGCCCAATGGGGCAAATTCATAATTTGTGATATTGGGCTATACAAATAAAGTTGACTTGACTTGACTTGACAAGCATTAAGAAATTATTACTTTTTGGCTTTTGTTGACTACATTCCCTCTTGAGCTGGACTACATACTATCTAACAAAACTAAACAATATTCAGCTCAGCATACCTGGACTGGGGGCACATCCTCAAAGGATTTGATGAAATCCTCTTCATCTACAGCACCAGCTGCTGCTTCTTTACCTTTGAAAAAAATGTAAAGAAATGATTGACTGTTGAAATGATCAAAACAGCAGGGAGGGGTTCATTTAAGTCACCAAGTACTAGCAGTAAGTAAGTAAGTATGAGCTGCATGCATCTGTCCTAACCTGTGGCCTTAGCTGTGGTGCCTGAGCTGGGTCTCCTGACAGAGCTCACTACAGTCCTCCTTCCACTGGAGGGAGCTTTGGAAGATGAGGAGGAGGAGGACCGGCCTCCATCCACAGAGTCTTCATCCTCAAAGTTCTTATCTGCAATGACAACAGCCAATAAAAAGAAAATGCATGATGTGGATTTAAAGTGTGAATAATGCTCCTAGTCAGGATAATAGGTGGACAGATGACTGTGTGAGACATGTTTCCCATAAGGATCGATAATTCACTCCCCTCTGATGTGTTCTTCCTGGTTAGTATTAGGGCATCATCCTTCTCTTCTCATTTATCTACCTGCTACAGTAAACCCTGAGTCATCTCTGTGTTGCATGACCTCTGCCTGCCTCGAGAGACAGAGTGCAACAGAGTCAAATCTGCCAGGTTGTTGTGTGTATGCATTCATTCAACCTTTATCTAGCCATCCATCTGACTTTAATCTGATGTGGCAGCTATGCATGGATAGCATAGTCAGCCCCCTGTCACCTGCCCAACGTGACCATTTACACGAGGGATTAGCCCAGGGCAGATGTGACAGCGCTGGGTGGATCCTCGGCATGGCGACAACAGGAATGTTTGCAGCTTAGGTCACTCTTTATTTCTGAGGAAAATGATATTGATTTAACAACAACATACCACTCCATTTATCAGTAAGCATGTGCTCCTGTAGGCAAGCTTGTTGTTTAGCCACACTTTAACATTGCTTTCATCAGTCATGTTAACTGACATAAAACATACGAACACAAAAAGCATAGCCTTAAATGTCCCTGCTGGGAAGAGTACAATGACAAGACACCTCATCTATCTATCACACAGACAGAGAGCACAAAAAACAAAAGAGGACGACAGGGACAGAAAGGCACCACGTTGAAAGAGCAAAGGTAGATACATGGAGGAGGCGTAAATCCAGAGAGTTCGGAGCAACGAATAGCTGAACGATGAGATGAACAAAATACCAAGAAATCTCTGAGAGCTAAAGCAAGCGAGAGGAGAAGCGATGTAGAGGAAAGGAGGGATCAAAAAGGCATCCTTCTTACGAGCGCAGATTTTCTTGCACATCAGCTTCCTCAGCATGTCTCTGCTGTGTCCTCTAACACGCTTGCTCTTTTTCACCACGCATCTGCCGACAGGATGTGTGTGTGTGTGTGCCCCTGCTGGGCTCTGACAAAGCACCAGACTGACCACCCCTAAAGCCTTCCTCCATCAGCTCAGCTATCTGTGTGTGTGTGGCAATGCTGTTGGACTATAGGGACACACTGTGAAAAGGGAGGGGTCTATTGTTGTAAGATAGTACACACACTCATACAGCACTAAACACAACAGCAACAGCAAAACACCATTTCCGTTTTGGTTAAGGTAAACTAATAACATAAAGAAAAATGACCCAGATCTAAAAGCTCACCCTGCCAGATCTCCACCTCTACGTAAAGGCCAATAGCTTGAGCACCTTAACACAAGGCAAAGCATAGCATGCCACACTTTTACTGATTACAGCTGTCAGAGGGGCTGTCCTCACCAAGGCTGAGGTAATTTATCTAGGGACCAAACAGAGCTGCATGCAATATGCAATGAGAAACTGAAAGCCATGTGGGTGCTTTAAGACACAGTACAGTCAGTTCTGTCTGAAGGTAAGGCAACTGTTCACAGAGGCAGTGATCCCACATGCAGCTGGGGATCCATCTGGCATTTCTTTTTTCTGCCCATTTAGTCATTTAGGAACACACAATGTGGATGATCCTCTGCCATCCAATATGTAACTTTAAAATGCGACATTGACATATCTTTTGATATAGCATGTTTTCCATAAATTAAATTTGGAAATTATCAATAAATAAAATATAAATATATCAATCAAACTAAGTAGTTGACAAATACAGGCGCTTCAATATGTTTATGCAAGCAAAAATAATATACATATATGTATGTAATAATGCCCTAAAACAAGCCTGTGCTTTGATTTATAACAACAGCTTCCATAGGTTGATCTGCCATACAGCGTAGCATTGTGACACCGTGAGGACAAGCTGCTGTGCAGGGTAATACGTGTTTATGTTTAAATTGTGGGCGGCACGGTGGTGTAGTGGTTAGCATTGACGCCTCACAGCAAGAAGGTACCGGGTTCGATTCCCGGCCCTGGACCTTTCTGTGTGGAGTTTGCATGTTCTCCCCGTGTCTGTGTGGGTTCTCTCCAGGTACTCTGGCTTCCTTCCATCATCCAAAAACATGCATGGGGATTAGGTTATTTGGTTAATTTAAACTGAGCACAAAAGTTTATCACAGATCTTGCCTCATAATGTTGCTCTCACAGTGCATCAGAGTGATGCATTTAACTTTATCATGTAATATTTATATATATACTTTTAATAATAATCATTTGAAGGAAAATATAATCTCAAATAATTATTTATTAATTGGGAAAGGCCTCCTGCTAGAGCATAGGGCTATATCAGTGTTATTTCAATATAAGGTATAGATGAAGTATGGTCAGGTCCATATCAGGATGCTCTGCCTTCCTTGTGCACTAGGTGTCAGGATGCTCTGCCAATACAGTGAGAAGCTCCCAGTGATCAGACAGCAGCAATCTGTCACTGAGCCACAGATTTTTATAAGAGGGAGGATTTGCTTTTTTCCTCAGTGTACTCTGGAGAAAGAATAAAAGCCCTGAAGGCTTTAAGGAAGTAACATTGTTCAGGCAGGAGAGAAGCTGAATAGATTGTAGTGAAAGAGGGCGAGACACAGGGAGGGTTTTCAGCCTCTGGTCTTCCCCCAAACAGGCCTTTGATCAACCTGCAGCCTGTGGCTGTCATGTGTTACATGAGAGACACTCACTGGTGGCCAGTGTTATGTCATCACAAAGATGTATTGTTTAGCTGACCAACGAGAGGCTGCTGGCTGGTACAACAATAACCTCCAGGCCAAGTTCTGGGTTCTGGATAAAATCAAACATTTACCAACACTTTGCCTTGTTGTGTCTCAGTTCATTAGCTCCCAGCCACCCACACCAGCTGTTTAATCCAGGCAGGATCACAGCAACAGGACACCCACACATTTCATTTCTCAGCACCTCTGTAGATTAGCTGACTGGTTCTGACTGGTTAATCAATACTGTGTCAAAAGAATTCATCCATCAAGAACATGACTGGATTCAAGCAGCCACAACAGAATAATGCAGAACACTGCCAGTACTGAACATGGTGGTGATGAAACTATACAGTTATATCTAGTGCTTCTTTCTTTTCATTACTGCAAATTCAATAATAAACCATTTGTCTTTTAGACTATGACATGTTCAAAGATAAAAAGATAAAGCCCACTGACACTCAATTAACAATGATAAAAAAATCAAAGACAAATATAAAGATGTGCTGTGTGGGGAAAAAAGGCCATTCAGTGGGGGAGAGACATTTTCCAACACACAGGCAGAACAGAAACTCACTGTTGTAGCCCGGCTTGTTCTGAGGACAATGAGCTGACTGTCTCACTCAGACTTCACTATTAACTGCAGAAATGAGGAAGAGAAGCAGAGAACTGACCAGTTAGCTCATATTAACACCAACTAACCCCCACTGCTGCTTTTTACCAGACAGACTTTAAAGCAAATTATCACTGTCAGAATTTTTCATAAATTAAAACAGGTGTAGTCAGCCTCCCTGAAGGTGTCACTGACACAGATTTTCTTCTCAGCTCAGAAATTGAGCGATATCTGCCTCCATAACATTAAATATGTCCCCTGCAAAACAGGGCAACATCACACTAAAAACTATTGTCTTTTCCAGCACACTACCACCACTAGGGACTCTCATTCATCACCTCCTTCACTGAATGGCAAGTGGGTAGCATCAGATGAGGAACATCCAGATGGTAAAGAGTGAAGGACAAAGAAACACAAGCAGAGACACGATCAAATGTTTACTGCTATGGTGGACTCTCACAGTTCGACAAAATATCCATCCACACAAAAAAACAGTTTGTGCAGCTGCTGGAGAAATGACAGCTGCTGTAATGCTGTAGTTAATGTGGATCTGGTTAAACTTATAGCCTGCTGACTCCAGCTCTTCATCACTGAGGCTCTCATTGTGGCCCTCAAAGAGCCCCTTTAGTCCTCAGAGTCACTAGGACAGAGGGGCTGCTGGCCCATTTCACTTGGCAGAGAGTATAAGGAGGACAATCACATCATTCAGCACACTGGTCACAGTTTATACTCTGCACCTTACTCTCTCAACTGTGTACTGACTATTAAAAACAAGCTGCATCTCCTGATCCTGTAAAAGAACATCAATGATAGCCTGGACTTTACTAGTTATGCTATTCAGTTGATTAACAATTAATGGATTCACTAGTACACTGTCTGTATTTCTGTAACTGCCACTAAAACCCATATATATATATATATATATATATATATATATATATATATATATATATATATATATATATACACACACACTATATTGCCAAAAGTATTCGTTCACCCATCCAAATAATCAGAATCAGGTGTTCCAATCACTTCCATGGCCACAGGTGTATAAAATCAAGCACCTAGGCATGCAGACTGCTTTTACAAACATTTGTGACAGAATGGGTCACTCTCAGGAGCTCAGTGAATTCCAGCGTGGAACTGTGATAGGATGCCACCTGTGCAACAAATCCAGTCGTGAAATTTCCTCGCTCCTAAATATTCCACAGTCAACTGTCAGCTGTATTATAAGAATGTAGCTGTATTATATATAAACAAACACTATTCTCCTCGCTCAGAGGCCATCCAAACCACAATAACACTACTTCAGGAGAAATGAATAATCATTCCCTATGGAGCTATGAAGGGCTCTGAGCTGATGAAAACACAAACATTCTTCAGGTGATGCTGACAGAGTTATGAATATTATATTCCACTGAAATGTTACACACTGCAAATTATTATGTAAATTATACTCTGAATGCATCACAAGATATACTGAATACCCTCCTTCACATTATGCAGGTCCCAGTTGCAGCAGATAAAAGCACACACACCCACACAATCCATACATATAAGAAAACATTAAGCTCTTTGCAAAGCAATGCACCCACTGTGTGTGTGTGTGTGTGTGTGTGTGTGTGTGTGTGTTTGTGTGTGTGTGTGTGATGGTGATCAAAGGGATTCCTAACAATCAGCATTCACCCCCATTGGTGTTAACCATCACCTCTATGGAAACACACACTGACACCTACAGTGCTCAAGCACCACACACACTGGCAGCTGTGCTTGTCATCTCAGATCCACGAGAGAGTCGAGCAGAAACCTTTTCATGTTATTCTCCTTTTATAGACAGATCCCAAACTTTTATATCAACCTGCATTCAATAAAGTGGAGGGGTCTGCTGGAAAGGTAAACGCACAGAAATCTGGAGAAAAGACACACAGCAATGCATCAGAATGGAGATGTTGAGCACACACAAATCCTCTGGGATTAAGCCATTTAAAAAAAGGCGATGTGTGATTTGTTGAGGAAACTGATTGGCTGATATACCAGGATTACAACAATCCTCCCATATTTCACGTATTAAGACTGCTGGCCGATGCTCCGCTCGGTGCTTCTGGATCCTGCCTCTATTTGAAGTGTCAGTTTGCATTATGCATTGGTATGTTATAAATGGGCCCACACAGACCAGATAGACCCATAGAAACTCTGATAACAAAGACAGGTATTTAAAAGAAGCAGTGGGTTCTCTGCAATGTTAGTCGAGAACAGATCAGTAGCTACACATCTAATCTTTACTGAATCATGATCCGATAGTTTGGCTGGAACAACAGCCTCGATATGTCACCATGGGCTCTGTGATGTTCTTCACTATTTGCTGATATTTTACAGACCAAACAACTAAAGCTGCAGTATGGACACTGTATTCTAATAGTAGAGCATGAGACAGATCGTCTGAAACAACCATGTTCCTCTGTGTCCTCCTAGTGCTCCTCATCGCATTTCTGCAAGAGTCCACGGTGCAGAAGAAACCCCAATAAGTAACCAATAGTATTAGTTCTCAGAGGCGGGCTTAACCCGTATCTATCAAATGCCTCTGTGTGCTACTGGACGATCAGACCACTCTTTCCTCTGACGTATGTGTAGTGACAGAAACCGCTTGATCCAAAGATCTAGTGCCAAAGTCCTCATAGGCAAGTCATGGCACATGGCAGCCATCTTGGCAAAGCCTCCAAGCAGACCAGACCACTTTAACGTGATAGCGGGACAGAAAAAACATATATGCATGATCGCCAGTGAAATAAGATACAAAAAGAAACCCAAAAACATACACTTTACAGTAGAATGACATTTAAAATGCTATTTTTCCACAGGGAGCACTCCACTGCACATGTGCACGAATTTACGACAGCAGGTCCACTGTACGGCTGAATCCTTGCCGGCCTGAAGCCAGTCTGCTCATCTATGATCTGCTCTGTTCTACCTGACCATGGATGTATGGACCTGACAGAGAGACATGCCAGTTTAATGTTTAATACATGATTTCTTATCACCCACTCAATAAATTACATAAAGATTTGAAAGCAGTTAATGTTTTTTGGCTTACTAGGGTTAATGGATGCTGTTCAATTGTTTAATAAAGTTGCTTCAACATGAGAGTGTGACGATTATTTACCAATGATAAATACTTATAGAGCACTACGTGACAATTTACGTTTGCACAATATTTTGGCAAAATAGTGATCATTTTGATAGCATACATTAAATAAACATGCCACATTTGTGTGCCTTTTATGGCTGCAATAGTAGATCTGGTTGTGACTCTGCTTGCCACCAGGTAGGTTGGGGCCCCACCTCCCCCTTTCACCTAGGGCCCCCAAATACCTTTAATTGGCGCTGTGTGCGCATGCGCTGCTGAAACAACATGATTGGGTTATAATTTTCCCGGTTCGGCTGTAACAGCGCAGTGATTGGCTGTTCGTGAAAGGAGGTTTTTGCTGTTTACAGATCTCTCCAGTCAAAATGATCTGAGTGGTCTGTCTCTACAACATATAGAACGTCTCTGCTAGTGTGTCACTGCCTTAAACGCCTCAATCAAGCCGTTGGAAATGCTAGACTTTCATTGGTCACAGGAAGTATGGGCGGGCCTAGGCTACATTTGTGCGTGAATATAAAACAAAAAACTTGATGGTAGTGTCCCATGGATGTGAATGGCTAAATGTGATGTGTAGTGTGAAGTGCTTTGACTGGTCAGACGATTAGGTAGGGGCTATACTACTAGCTATGTACTATTGATAACAGTGACTCTCATCGGCGAGTTCAGCATGAGCCAATTAACCTAATGTATTACTGACTTTATCTGTGCACCTTTGGGGCGAATTAGCTGTACTGTATTGCCCTAAGAGTCTTATAATGAGAGCAATTCATTGTAGAAGTAATCAAAATGCTGTGGGAAGGACTGCAAAGTTCAGGCTCAGACATTCAGAGATGCACATGCCTTCAATGAGTCCAGGTGGAAAATACCTTTGTTGGTTTCAGCAAAAGCTACAGCTGCAACACTGGAAGTAATACAATAAGAATAAGAATAAGAAATTATGTAAATTAAAGACTGCACTTTGTATGGACTGAGCCCGTGATGAAACATGCTGGGATGCTTCAGGAAAACTGTCACTCGAGGTGCTGAGAGGAGACTGGAGGTGGTGATGGTTTCCACAGCAGAGATAAGTGCGAGGCATGACATGTGACATTACAGAGACTGCTGCCGCAAAAACAACCAGCTTCCACTGAAACTACGCAGAAAGATAAGACTACAGCACAGAAGGTGTCTCCTTCTTCACACACAATCAGCTCTATTATTTCATTTATTATTATTCAAGATCAAATCAAAATACAGCCGAAAAAGATTACATAAGAGAGTGAACTGTTATTTTCTCCTTATTGAGCAGTCACACCACAGAAAACACCCAATCACCAGGGAGATGGGATAATCTTTGTGCCGTTCAAATCTGTATTACACATGTGTGCGATCTGACCTCAGTAAAGAGTCTATTTCAGTCTTACCTTCTCCAGCTGTCATGGTGCAAAGCCACCCTCAGCACTGAAGCCAAAGAGCAACGCTGCTGCACAGCTGATAGCTCAGCTCTCTCTCTCTCTCTCTCTACCTCAGTGGTGCAACAGAAATGGTCGCTTTGTTTAGCTCTCCCTCCCTCCCATCGCTCTACCAGCTCAGCTCATTCTCTGTACTCACATTCTTCTCAGCTCTGAGGCAAACAGACAAAATGAGTGCTTGATTATCTAAGAACTGCTACAGTGAGTCATGTTTGCATATGGCTCTGATCTTTTCAAACAAGCTGTCAGCAACACTGCTGAATGCTGACTGGGAGAGCCTCAACTAATTGGACTTTCTGCTTCACTCTGATGTAACTGATAAAATTATGAATGAGTGTTGTGGAACTGGAAAGGAATGGTCAAAGCCAATCCAGCAGAGACTGAGTCAGGCATTGAAGTGCTGGATCCTACAGTTCCAAAAATGTTTTCAATAGCAACTTTCTTTCGACCCTCCTTGCCTAGTAAATGGTCCAAACCAAAGAGAAAACAGTATGGTAGTGACTCAGCTGATGGTGGGTGCAGTGATTGGGCCGGGGCAGTAGGGGAGCTGTGACACTGAATAACAGGAAGTGGGCAATTTGTAAAGATGGCTGCCATATATAAACAGGAAGTTGACGGTGCCGGGCCTCTTTGGTCTCCCTTTGTGCAGGGGGTAAGGTTGGTGGCGTGCAGGGTTTTTCTTTTGTTTGTTCACATGTGATGTGTGCTAGATACAAGGTGCGGCTGTTTGATTGACCTGTTTAGATTCCATAGATAGAGTGTGTAGACTGGTAAATGCTTTTTTTTCCTGTAGGTCTGTTGTAGGCAAGTAGTTTGCTGCCGTCTCAGAGTGTGATTGTTGGTGTGTATGTGTGTGTTATTGTCAGTTTCATTTGGTTTTGTTTTTCTTTGTCCCAGACAGGGTGGCCAACCTGTACTGAGACACTGTGCGCCACCAACTGCTTCAGCCAGCGCCCCAGCATAGATACTGGTTTGTACAGTACTTGTTAGTGGTTGATGTTATTCTTGTAAAATGTTATGGATTTAATAAAAGTAACTAATTTATAACTTTGAGTCACACTGTTTAGAATTGTAGTTAATTGTAGGGTTTTAAGCTTGTCATTTGTGGGCTACTGGCTGTAGCAAGGGGTTAGTTGTTCACCGCAGGTCTATTGTATTTATTTGTGGTGTTTTTTTTTTGTTTTTTTTTTACAATTAGGTTGGTTGACTGGGTTTTCTACCTGATTGCTGTGGTTTCTGTGTGTAGTGCTATCCTAAAGATGAGCAAGCGTGTTCTTGTCCTTCTTTGGTGTTAAGCAACTCTGCTGGTATTCCAACCCTGTGTTACATTAGGGTTGGGTACTGAACTTCGATCGTATTGGCTATCAAAGAAATGTATAATTCCGATACCAAAGTGTCTGTTACGTTACGTTGGCAAACTCTCACTCCCAAGGGTCCTAAAGAGTAAACGGTAGCAGCCTGTGCCTGTTGATCATCATCAGACTACTGTCAAGTAGGTCTACCATGACAAAGCCCAAATTACACAAAAAATAACTTATTGAGGTATTGTAAAAAAGGTATTGTTCTAGAAACATTATCGAAACAAAGATATTGAAATTGTCATCGTATGAACGGCACCCAGCCGTAACAGATGGCATCACTTCAACATCATCAGGGTTTCTGCAAGCAAAGCCACAGAAGATGCCATACAACATGACAGTTGAGAGTGGTCTGTTAATGCTGGTATCAACAGATTGGCTTGAGTGTACAGTTTACTGCCAGATCCAAACATAAAATAAAGCCGCAGATACAAAACAGCAGTTCCTTCATGAGCCTATAAGAAAAGTACCATTGACAAAGAAGCCAGTTCAACATAATTTAGTTCCAAGTCCCCAGAAGAACAGGACAGTATTCATTAAACACTTACTCTATCATCAGAAGTGCTCCTGTGTCACTCCATCCTCCTCAGTGTGTGTGAATGACATGATTAATGAAGTTGTTGTGGCAGTTAATCCACGTGTGAAATGTTGTGGTGTGGTACTAGCTGAAGGGTTGAAACGCTGAGCACTGTCTGACTGTTTTTTCCTTGGCTCAGCTGATCTTCCTGTAAATGCACTTTGGATGTGGTCAGCTGTAATGGGACGGAGTCAACAGTTCAGAGCGATTCTACCTACACTGTGGCTGCACCTCCTCAAACACCTGCCTCTTTATTTAAATGGGTCTGCTTTGTCCTGTCTACTCTGATATATCTGTATCCTGGTAGCAGGATGCCTCTGGACATTTTTTTTTTTTGGATGGCCACCTTCTGTGGAGAAATCTCATCTTCTCTCTCCCCAGGCCAATGGTGTGCAACCCACATGACCACATAAAGGCAGGCTGGCTGGACCGTACATTTGGTGAACTGTTACACTAACAGTGTGTGGTCGTCTACAGTGTATTATAGGATCACATACCCTTATGAGTGCTTCAGCAGAACAAGCATACAACTAGCATAAAAATATAGTGCATGATTATTGTAATGATGAATAATGTTGAATATAACTATGTTAAGCTCCATAGTTTTAGAGATTTGTAACATAGCATAAACTCCTGAAATGAGACATCGGCACATCCACACTGCACCAGCCAGTGACTGCATCTCTGGCATGCATTCATTCACTCATTCAGCCATTCACAGAGACAGAGACAGCGTTTGTAGGGTTGGTCCTCTGTGCTCCAGCAGAAAAAAAAAACAACAAAAAAAAAAACCAAAGACAACACCTGAAGCAGGCTTAAAAACTTTAAAGACCTACAGGAGTGTCGGCATGCACACTTGCATAGTGACTTTCAAATGCAGGTAGAACTGCGACCACATAAGATGATTGAGATATAAGCAATAATACTTTTTGCTATAAATCCGAGAAGAGTTACACTTATATACCATGCATTCAAAGTGTCCCAGAGCTGTTTCCTATCACTAATGGGTTTGCAGAAAACAGAGGAAAAAAAGGCGCACCAAAACAACAGCATATTCCACACAGCATTTCATAGGTTGGAAGTGACGTCATCCGGTTGTGTGCATGAAGCATCATATGATTTTTCTATTAGTTCTTAGCTATTTTCTGTTTAGCTGTTGTTTATTGCACTTCTTTAGATGAACATGTTCCTACAGGGGCGGCTGTGGCTCAGTGGTAGAGTGGGTCGATCACTGGTTCGAATCCCGGTTCCCCTAAGGTTGAACTGTCCTTGAGCAAGAACCCCAATGAGCTGTTGGCGCCTTGCATGGCAGCGTCTGGCATCAGTGTATGAATGTGTTTGTGAATGGGTGAATGGGGCAGTGTAGACTGGAAAAGAGCTATACAAATGCAATGTGATTATACCAAGAAATATGTGCTCATAAGTATCTGGCACACAAAGGATGCTCTGGTGGACTTGCTTTATGATAGGTCATTAAAAAATGACAAACTCACCTGAGCCAGAAGATGAGATCATGTTTCCAGATCTTTGGACTTCATCAAATTTGCTGAAGATTACATTCAACCTGTAAAAGAAAAAGGAATCTTCAAACAGGTGGTGATAAATATGCTATAATTAATTGCTATAATGGGAATGAAATTAGACCTAAGTGTTTTCAGCATCCATCACTTCTGAAGTGAAGGCTCTCCCTCTGCTCTGTGCAGCAGAGAGGGTCAGTACCAACATAGACAGCGACCAAAGCTGCCACACATACGACAAACTGACACTATAGCCAGAGAGGGAGCGTCCACTGTAAAAAAGTACGAAGAGGAAAAAAAAGTAACAGAAACTGTTTCTGTTGTGAATATGTAAAAAAAGAAATTACAGCTCATCTAAATCGGACCAATGCTGGCACCCTGTTCAAGGTTTGTCCAAGAGCCAGGACAAAGACAGGACTATAAGTCACATGTAGTCACTGGGTGTTCAGTCATGAGCTACATATCAATATAAATAGATCAATCACAAAGAGTACCTGAAAAGCCCCATGCACAGAGACAATGGAAATGTGGATTATATGGAAGGTGAAAAAGGCCTTAACCTTAATAAATATTTCTGAATATTTCTCCTGACTGTGGAGCTGCTCAGATGAGGAGTGATGAGTGATCATGACCAGTGCTTGTATCTCTACTGGATCTCTACTGTACAGTGCAGCACTACAAAAAACCTCAACTCCACTGGCAACTGTGCAGTATTATGATTGACCGACATGGTATTATGTATGTGGTCTTTATAAAACCACACAGTGAAATGCTGACAGTGAGCTCAGATGACGTAATCAAACGCTGACCTGAAACTGGACATGTTTGGTAAAGAAACACTGCAAAGAAAAAATACTGTATAACCTCTGTGACAAAACACCATGAAGACTAACAGATCAGAAAATAATGACCCACATTACATCTCATGAATATGAACAACATATGAGCTTCACAGTTTGTGAGAAAAGGCAAAACAATTGCAGCTCAAGTGTTAAGATGAGTATAAGGATTTTTTAGTCTGGTGAATCGAGTCACTTCCAGCATGTAATGGAAATGAGAGAGGTCTGTTGGCAGTACAGTGCTGCAGGGATGATACATTCAGGCAAACCAGGATGTTATCATTCTTCCCTCAATAAAAAGCCAGGATATTTCCACTTGGTTTTGGATTATTGCAGAAAATTATCTCTGTGGCGAACAAATGTTTATTATGTTTATTATACTTACATGTTTTGTTCAGCGAGAAGTCAACATCTTTTTTATGATTTCTGAACAAAGATTAAACCAGCCAGAGGTAAAAATGACAACAAACAAGCTACACCACGGTGACAGCACTAAGCTAAAGGCTGTTTAATAGTCTGATGTAGCTACTCGTTAGCAACCACATCTTGATTTCACGTAAAAGCTTCAGAATTCACAATGGGAATTTACTTTTGTAATTTATGTTGTAAAGGAAAATGTCAACATCTCTTCAGCTTGTATTAACCACAGACCTAATTTCAGGCATCTAACTAAAAATCCATTAAAGGGATTAAATGAATTAAATTTTTTAGGACTCATTCCTTCAGTCCTTTCTAGCCAAATCAAACATGAAGAACTGAGAACCTGGGCATTTGTGTGTATGAGGAGGTAGAACTGAGTGAGGAAGGAAACAAAAGCAGAAAAGGATAGAAGGAGAGAGCAGCAACAGGTTGACAGCTTCCTGTTGTCGTACCGTGACTGTGGCAGGCCCTTTTTACTCAGGTCCATCCTCACCCTCTCTCCCACATGTCTGTAGATCTCCACCAAGCAGCTCATAGCTCCATCACGTACCTGGTGACCACAGCAACTCGAAATCAATCAATCATTAATACACAGCATGTTTCTCTCTTTCTTAATAACTCATGCAGAGACTACTGCTTTGATTTGATTTGAGTTGGATTCATTGTTCCAAAGCATCAATTTAGGAGTTTAGTGTCCTACAGCTGCATTACTCAATGCTGCCACTAGAGGGAAAATGAAAATATGAAGTGTTGTAGCTGCCTCCACACTTGACAACCACACTAAAGAACCACACCAACAAGAGACCCAGCTACTATGATGAATAGTGATGAGTGGGTTTGATTGAGAGGCAGTAAGCAGCAGGCTGTTCTGTACCTTAACTTTATAAATATCTGAAATGATTATCAAAACTGTCTTCAATGAGTCTATCAAGGGACAAAGCTTGGCAGGGCATACCTGACTGGTAGGATCCCCCAGGAGGTTACATATGTGTGGAACAATTTTACTGAGGGTCAGACCTTGAGCTCCGTATCTGGAAGACAAGATTTAGTGAATAAAAGTAAATCAGTCCATCGAATGATAGGAGACCTAGAAAAAGAGTCAAGATAGTTTAGACATGTCAGTGAAAGAAAGTCTGGCAACAAAATATCAGCACATTTTAATCCAATTAAAAAAAGAAAAGTGATGTTTCTTATATGATAACTCAACTCTTTGAGTGCCATTGATGGATTTCAACATCATTTAAAGGGGACATAGCATACACTTTTTCTGCAATTATAGGTCTCAGACATCCAGCAATATTGTTTTCAAAGTGTGTTACCCCAAACTCAGCCCTGGTCCTGAATTGCAGCCAGGTAAAAATCACTGTATTGATCTCTGCTGAGAACAGACTGTTTCTGTGTCTGTACCTTTAAATGTTACTGAGCTGTGTCTGACCACGCCCCCTCTCTGAAGAGAGGAAGTGTGTGTCTGTCTCTCTCTCGCGCTCTCTCTCTCTCTCTCTCTCTCGCCTTACTGTGTGGGCATCTGTTTACTTCTTGCAAAGGTACATACTCGACTCGTGGGGGGCGGTTCTATGCAAAATCCCTGGTTCCTAACGTCAGAAACCGTGGGAAATTCAGACCGCTCACAGCAGCATACCACTCTTGACAGCTCTATCAAAGAAAATGCATGGATGGGTTTTTTTTTCACATTTGGGTCTCTGCTGTTTATAAGAACAGCAGAGACCCAAATGTGACTGCAAAGGCCCACAAAAGTGAGTTTTGCATAATACTGTATGTCCCCTCTAAAAATCTGCCGATGACGGTCTCCCGCAGCCTGTGAGTAATACTGGGGCTTCTGCGAGATGTAGTCGGAGCATAAAGAGATAGTATACACCACAGAAATCAAAGCAGGAAGTGGAGACGATCGAGATTAAAGAGCAAAACGGACGGATTCTGGACAAAAAGTGGTGATTTTGGTGAAAGTGGCCTCTACTCTACCTCTGATAAAACAAGAATGGAACAAGGTAAAAACTTTTTTTTCATGATGAAATAGAGAGTCTCTTCTTTCATTTGAGCTATTCAGTGTTTTCAGAGTCACAGTACAAAATATTCTGAGTCTAGAAATACGACTAAAAATAGGCAAAAACGCTGGCATAAGGCACTTTCTGTTTTATAAAACGGCTGGAACTCAATGAGTTAAATGACTGAAAGCTAAACCTTTTTTTATTGATAATTAAACTGTAGCAATGATGAAATTATATTAAGTAGTATGCCAACGGGAATCTCTGTCAACACGACAGTGGAAGTACAGACTCACGTGCTCAGTGTGGCGATGAGACAAAGGCACACTCCTTCTCTGGTCCTGTTGTTCTTGTGTTTGAAGCCTCCCAGCATTCGGTCCCACACATACTGCAGCAACACACACCACAAGATGCTTTACTGTTGTTTTATAGGACAGGGAATAGAGGAGCAGCCAGTTTATAAGCCCAACTCTACATCTAACTAGACAGTACGCCACACGTCCTGGATCACCTGACCATCCCTTGCTTTAATTAATGTGTAAAAGGTGTAGATTAGAAAAAGCTGAACCAATTTAATATACAAGTGAGGTATCCACATGGACCCATTTGGGGGGGCATGGGATATTTGGGGGGGATACCAGGTCAACATGTCAGGAGGCATGAAGTACAAAAACATTTGACATTTGACTTCCTGTCAATATATCCAGTAAAGCCACCATGCTCTGAATGATCTAGGTCTGTAGTTTGTGGTTGTGAGGTTTCATGAGGCTGTAATCTTAGAGGTCACAGCAGCTCATTTTATATCAGTGAGGTCAAGTTTAGCTACTACGGGGACAAAAATCATCATAAATGAATATAATTGAACTCACTGAATCAGCTCAGAATTCCTGTCAAACCCAATTCATGCAATTACAAGCTTATTTAAGGAGCCCAGTATGTAGAAAAAATTAAATACACTGTTTTAGTACATGCAAAAGAACACCTACTACATGCAAACTGCATTGTTTTGCCCCAAACTGCATGTCCTTAGCATAAAGTGGGCATATCTTTAAAGGGGAGACTCATACACTGTACCTTGAGATGAGAGGTCAAGGAATCGTAACTCCCTGAATGAGCAAAGATGCTTGGTACCAATGAATCAGTCTCTTAAACAGTAAAGCCAGCCATGTTAGCTCACAGTATTAAAGGTTTCAGAATCAAATTAACTGCAACAAGAATATTTGTAATAAATCTCCATTAATCCTGAACTCTTGGAGAAAATGCCCTCCCCCAGGAAAGCATGTTTGAGTATTGGTACCTGTGGGGAGGCAGCTTGTTCCATGATCTTCAGCAGCACTGTTTGGTCTTGGTCTCTCACTTGGTCTTTAGCATCTCCCAATCGATCAATAAGGCTGGGCAGAACTGAGAGGAAGAGAGGAAAAGGAACTCTGAACTGAGGAAAAGCAAATCAGACAACAACTAGAACAACAACTAGGAAGGATATAGAGAAGTGCTGTACACTGTCAAAAGTAGGGTTGGGTATCGAGTATCGAGTATCGATTGGAACCGGGACTACATTTCAGATTCTCCCGGAATCGTTCAAAAGTTTAAATTTCGATTCCTAGTTTCAATACCCAGCCCGCCGACTGGAAGAAGAAGCCGCTGAACACCAACGAAGAAGCGTCCACCGGAAGTGTTTGCTTAACCGAGCGAGTCCAGCATGGATAGCAAGCGTTGGCGGTCTAAAGTGTGGCTTCAGTTTTCTAAAAAGAACGAAGTCTCTGCAAAATGCAACACTTGCGACAAGATTATTTTGTGCATAGGAGGGTGCACGACGAACATGAAAAAGCACCTCCTCCGAGTTCATGGAGTAGACATAAATGAGTGCCCCGTCTTTGACGCGCTGCGCCGACCGTCCTCCACTGCCTCATCCTCCGGCTCCAGAGTTCATAAATTTGACATTTATATTGTAGTTGAAAACACCCCTGTGAGAAATTCATAGTGAAGTTCATAAAAGTAAAAAGTTTATAGAATTAAAATTGATGAAGAAGGTCAGACTATTTCATTCAGAGAGACCGTTGGTTAGTTAGCTCATTTAAAATATCCAAAACTTTTTTTGACCCTGCCTCTTAAAATAATCGGAATCGAGAATCGTCAGGAACCGGAATTGAATAAAGGAATCGAAATTGGAATCGGAATCGCTCAAATTAAAACGATGCCCAACCCTAGTCAAAAGTGTCTAAAGCACTGTGTTACTAGCTTGACTTAATTTTAAACATGTTGCAAGGCATCCATATGTTAAACTGGAGGTGTCTGGCTTTTAGCTGGCCAAACCTTCAGAACCCACACAAACAATCAGAGTGGGAAGAGTAACCTGTATAGAAAACCACTATTCTTATTTAAAATAAGTGGCCAACAATAAAGGTGATAGCGAGGAGAGAAAGGGCACACCCTGGATGATAGAAACCTCATTGTTTAGTTACTCAGAATTAGAAGATGAAGAAAATAATGAATAATTTCCAACACTACATAAAAGTTTAGCTCAAATGAGAGGCTGATTTCTCAAGAGAAAAGGGGATGGTTAACTAAAAACAAAGCATAATGTGGTGTGACTGCTTTAAAAATTAACTTGCCTAAGGTTTCCTTAGTTGATGAGAGAATTGTATTGTACAGACTATAAAGTCCCGAGACATGTGTTAGTGGACTATAAAATAAAACTTCTAAAAAGAAACCTTATAATCCCACATTTCTGTTTATTTCTGTTTCTCTGGTTCAATAGCTGACTTATCGATGCTGTTAAAGACAAAGGGCTCTGTAAGTCACTAGGAGGCAGGAGGCTTCTACCTTCATGAACACAACTATGATATGGCTCAGTGATAATGAACATAATGCAGAAACTACACACAAAAAAGTCTTACCTGTTCCCACATGGGCCCTGAATCGCTCCTGTAATCTTGTCACTAAGGCAGATAAAAGGTCCAAGCCGAGCAGAGCCACCTGGTGGAGACACAATAAAAGACTAAATGCAACTAAATGCTATTTAAATGAAATAGCATCAAAATAAATCAGGTTAACTCTTACATATGGTTCGTGACACAAAAGAATGGATTAATCATTGATACGGACATGGGTGAGCCCAGATTGAAAGCTCCACTAAAAATATTCTGCTGCAAAGGATTCTGGGTAAGCAAAACATTAGTGTCTGACCTTCTGCTGGGTTCATGGATGACACTGGCCTCCTACAACCTTCACTACATCACATGACAGCACATCTGGGACTGGAGCAGAGCATAAAATACATGTTGTGCCTTGCACCATGACTGAGCACCACATGACCACTCCTCTATAAAACACCACAGAGCTGTATGTAGACATCTATCCTTGTCTTGGGGTGAATGAGCTGCCCAATGAACGTTTCGTGAGAGTAGCCATGCTAACACTATGACAACACTTTAGCATCACCTGGGATTAAACCCAGGCTATGGTGCAATTTTTGGAAAATCCAGAAATACTGAATAACAATTCTTTTAAACATTTGTAATGCTATATCACAACAACATTGCCATCTGGTGGTGATGTGTTAGAATATCACCTTGACATAATTTTGCAAATCAATGTTGTCACAGTAGCAAAATGGACAGTACAATATCACAAGAGAGCTATTAAAAAGTAAGAACATCAGTAGAAAAAAACATCATAATATATACAAAATACAGAAGAAAATAAGTGGACCCATGGTAGAAGCCATGCACAGTATAAGTGAATAAATGAATAGAGGTGATATTGCACATTGGTAGATAATATTGTGCAGTCACAGTGATTTACTCTTTCTCCCACTGGAGGAACAGGTAGTGAGCGTCCCAGCATGCAGCGGGGCTGATGTATACAGGCCTAATCCTCAGATCAGTCCCTTTGTTCTCCAGCTGGAGGGAATTACAGTAATTCCACTGATGACAGAGACCAAACAAAGACTTGGTGAGAGAGCTCAGCACTCCACATTTCCACAGAAACTCAAGTTCTCAGTTTGCAACTGATCTCTGACCTAGCTTCAGCTCCTCCTCAGTAAGGCCCTTGCAAGAGAAGTGACACACTCTCTGTTTCTTGTTCTTTTCTGAACTCGGGGAAGCTGAGTAAATGGACCATGGCAACAACTGCACCAGTCAAGTGCTGACAAGGACAGACTCCTGCTCTTAGCAGACAGATGGCTAACTCTGTTTTGCTGTCAGCAACGTGCAGATACAGGACCCCCCCCTCAAGGCTCCAGATCAAAATCTCACAGACATCATCCCTTCTAAATCATCCTAGTTACACGCTCCATTCTCATTTCTATCAATAGTATTTTTGTTCACAACAGCAGAGATCATGACTCCATCAGCAGAAACTAAATATTAAATAACACCAATATGACCTAGATATCCTTTGCCCAGTGAGACAAATAATGATGTGCAGAAGGCTACGTCAAGATCTTTGGCCTAGTTTCTAGAGATACTAGCTATAAACACACGGTATATGAATAATAATAGAAATATTAAATATTAGGAGAAACAGGGATCATCCATTTTTTTCACTGCTCTCTTCATGCTGAACTACAGCCCAAGACTTTGTGACTCTTCTATCTGCTACTAGTGTTAACTGCTGAGTGTGTCTGAATGGTTAGCATAGATAAAAACAAAGAAGAACATGTATTTAAAGGATACAAGGACACACTAACATTAAATACACTACCTGAGCAGTGTTAAGTTAGCTGATGTTTCACTATGCTTAGCTAATGAGCTACAGCTGAGAACTGCTCAGGTTCTTTCTGAAACTCTAAGGGTGTTTTCACACCTGCCTTGTTTATTTCGGTTGAATCAAACCCTGGAGCATTTACCTCCTTGGTGCGGCTCGTTTGGGAAGGTGTGAACACATCAATCGCACTCGGGTGCACACCAAAACAACTGGACTGAGACCCCGTTGAAGAGGTGGTCTCGATCTGCTTCCAAATGAACTCTGGTGCTGTTCGATTGTGGTGAGAACATGATCCAGCCTCTATCCGACCCAACTGCAGGACACATTGCCTGTTTTGGACTAAACCGCCTCCCGTAGCCAGCTGTGCTGTGCATTATTTCAGAAGGATTGATGCGCGCCTCCGCCTGAAGTGTCTTGCTATGCATCGTCAGCGACTCCAGTGCATCATGACATGATTTCCGGCCTCAGCCTTGCCTCATTTTCAAACCGTTTACAGTGTTTAGTGCAACCGATGTAATACACAATGACCAGGACCAAGAGCAACCCGCGTAGTAAAACTGAAAAGTAGCGTTCTGGAGTCTGCTCTAATTTGTTTACTTCTGGGAGTTTTACCATGAGAAAATTCCAACCAATTAGAGAGCAGTTTCCTTGCGCATCACACATTTTGGTCCACTTGTGAATGCTGCCGTGTGAACACAAACTAAACTTGCAACATTGTGACAAGTTGGTCACTGATTTGGACCAGAGCAAACAAACCATAGGCGTTACCTCAAGTTAAGTAGAAACTGCACACTTGCAATAGAAGCTGAGTGTCCCCATTCTAAAGGACCAACCTCTGCTCAAACTAACCCACTAACATCAGCCCCAGTACACCAAACTACTTGTGCCTGTTCATCCTGAGAAGTGCTGGAAAAACCGGAAACAGCTGCTTCCTCCACCTGTCTCTTATGTAGCCAAGCCAAAGAACTAAATCAATCATTTCTCTTTTCTTCGCTCACAGCCAAGCCTGTCATTTCATTACCAGTGGACCAGCACACAGAACAATTCAAACAGTGTAAGACAACTCTGCCTTTTCCAAAACAGAGCAGAAGGCTGCAGTTTACTGCAGAGTGCTTCATGATTATGCAGCATACCTGCCTCCTCCTCCTGCTACACAATACTAACTGGATATTGATGTCTAAGGCACTTCCATAAAGCTCAGGCTGAGTTCAGACCAGCTCTATTTCCAAGTTCAACTGAAATGACACTAGCTGGAGCTGTAAGTCACAAGCCTGCTTTTTAAGCAGTAATGTTGCAGAAATGGGACAGAAACCTTCAGCATTTTAACTGACAGTGGCTGTCATATAGCAGGTTTTAAGTGCTTCTACTAGCCTTCAATGTGTCAAAGGAAATGCATGTCCCTGATGGATGTTTATTCACTGAGCCACAAGATGAGACATGTACATATGTGTATACAGATGAGCTAAAAAGCTAGTTACATGTGCTACAGATTATATCCAAGAACAGTACTGATGCTGCTATATGCAAACACTGTTTAAAATAAAATGTAGACAGTTATGACATGTTGACTTGTTATGGCAAAGAGAGGGACAGCGGCCACGAAATCTAAACCATATACTGTAAAGTTCTTAATTACAGAGATTGCATTAGCATACTTTTAATCTGTGTCACAGCCACCCACAGACGTCTATCAGTGGTCATTAATCAGCTAATGGAGTTAATACATTGCTCAAGGATAGGCTGACGAGACACAATCCAACATACTGTACATGTCTGGTGACTGATTCCCTTCCTTATGGAAGTGCGATGAGTGTTTGTGGTTGTACGGCAGCATTAAGAAAATGCAGCAGTGGTGTAATCATACTCCTGAGGTGTGATTAGCCAGCAGTGACCACACAGTGACTCAGCAGAGGTAAGGACCCCAGGCATGGTGGCAACTAGAAAAAGGAATGTACAGCAAACAGTCATTATGGACACACACACCTACAGCGCTAACACAGAGCATATACAAGGACACAGACACAGAGATATATAGATATAGAAAACACACACACACACACACAGTATGAGTATTTTCCACTTGCTCCAGAGGCAGCACATCACGCTTACCTTCCTGCAGTGAAAACACTAAAAGGAGAGCATCCTCCTCCAGACATAGTGCTACTGATACTACTGTAGTACTCGTATTGTAACACAACACTGTTCCCGTCTTCTGACTGGATGCTAGTTATGTTTTGGGCCCTGTGTGAAGAAGTGCTGCTCTACCACAGTTCCTCCACACTGTTGGCACAGTCGCTCCTCATTTGGCAGCTAATGTGCCAGGCAGTGAGCACCCAGTCTGTACTTTGTTAACATGTTTCTGTGTTTAACATCAGTCACTGTGTCAGTCAGGTAGGTCTTTTTAGGGCAAATTACAAAGCAGTAAAGCCTAGCTGAGTGAGGCAGCTAATTGTATTAGTACATGGATGTGGCAACAAATTAAAGCCAGCAAGATTTGAAAGTGACACCTCCTCTCAGCCTCCTCCCCCTCAAACTTGAACATCTGACAGCAGGGGTTAGCAGGGAGAGGAAAGCCATTTTGCTACATCACCATAGTTATAAAACGTCCGGTTCAAAACCAATATATCAACTAGGGCTGACCCAAAAAAATTGAAGCTTTGGAGCTTAGATCGATGGCACAGGACTCAAATTTAAAAAAAATAAAATAAAAATAATAACAATAATAAAAAATAAAAAAATCAGGCCTTTTTCTTCTATGGTTTCAGTTGCACTCACTAGCAACAGACAAGGGCAAACAAGAAGTGATCAGATTATCTGAAATGGATAAAGGTATTTTTAGAAAAAGTTACAAAGTTATATTTGTGTTATGTTAAACTTTTAACTTGTACTTAAGCCACCAGATCACCACTAGAATGACCACCAGGTCATTCTAGTGTTTCTGCATGGCACAATTGACTTGCTAAGCAGCTAAGAGGTCATATTAAACAAAATGTCTTTCATTAAAACATGTAAACAAGACAAACATGCCCTGTAACTAAGGAACAGCCACAGGTCTTCCACACACATCTCACATTTGTGTGTTCATTTTGAGGCAACCTCAGAGGAGGCTCCAGCTGTGTCCTAAAGGTAGAGATGTGGCCTATCAGACGGCAACCACGGGACGTCCTGTGATGTGAGCCAAGACGCTCCTGGGTCCCGTTTGTCATCGGCAGATCACAGAAAACAGCAGCAGCAGAGATCTCAGAGAGCGCACACTGACACACAGCGCTTACATGAGAGCTTTAATTCCGAATAAAACTAATTTAATTCTGAATAAAAATTAATTCCGCTTTAAAAAGACCATGTAAACACTTAATTCCGAATGAAAATGATTATTCGGAATTAAACTTAATTCCAAAGTAAGTGGGAGGTTTATTCCACTTTTAAAGCCGAATTACTTTAATTCTCTTTCATGTAAACATTTATTCTTCTTAAAGTTTATTCCAATCGTTCAGCGCATGATCGTAAGAAGAAAAAGCAGAAGCAGCAGCAGAAGATGATTCAGTCCTTGCTTCGGACTTTCATCCACTGCTCTTTGGATTTGTGAGTGGGACACAGGAGTGGGCTGAAAAAGTTGTTTGTCTTCTTCCTCCCTCTTCCTCTTCTTCGACACTCTCCTCTTCTCCTCCTCAGCAGGCATAAGTGAAGCGTGATAATATTCGCAAGCTGCTGCTTAAAGAGTACGCATATTTGACTGCGTGTATTATGTTTGTGTCCATGGTGTAACGTTAAACCGAAATGACAAAAAAGTCAGGAGCCAGCTGGAGTGTGTTTTCTTCCGGTAGACAGTAATTATGTAAGTGCGCCCACTGTCCAATCCGACTCCTTCCCGACCGCCAGACATTGAGCAGAATTAAATAAAGACGATTTAACGTGTTTTCCATGTAAACCTCAATTCAGAATTATTATTTCCATGTAAACTCGAAGGAGAATATTTCAATTCTGAACTATTTAATCCTGAACAATTAATTCAGAATTAAAAAACATCATGTAAACGTGTCTATTATCCAATCAGAACCCATTCCGACCCACAGATGCTTAGCGGAATTAAATAAAGGTGCTTTAACATGTTTTCCATATAAACCTCATTTCGGTATTATTATTTTCATGTAAACTCGAAGGGGAATATTTTAATTCCAAACTATTAATTCGGAATTAAAAAACATCATGTAAACGTGGCTAGTATCAACTATAATGTTGGAGACAAGCACATTGTAGCCCAATTTGACAGGTCAGCATGAGGAAGACCAAATGTTAATGCTACTGACACACAAACTAACAGGAGCTGAGAGGGTCCTAGAATACTGTTCAAACACACACGTTCATATTTATATTCAAATATAACAGCAGTGCCACAAGGTGGTGTAACGTTCAAGGACACTAGGACAAACACAGAAGGCTCCAGCTGCCTGATCCGGAACTATCTGAACTGAATTATAGTGGATGTTTGTGTTGTCATCTAAATCACTGCAACACTTGAGTCTAAGGTGTTTTATAGACACTACCATGACACCTGTCAGACAGGATAGAGGAGGCAGGCAGGCAGCAATCTTAATGAAAGTGGCAGCGTGGCCACTAAAAACTGGACATGTAAGCAGAGAGACAGCTGACTCAGCATGTCACAAGACAGAGTGATGGAGAGTGGTTTATTCCTGCCTTCCTGACTGGGACCACAGATGCATACCTTTAGTGCTGTGGAAGAATGAAATGTGGTGTAATGTATAATGAAATTCTATATATGATTACTGAAAAAAAATGACTTTAACAAATCCCAAAACATAGTTATATTATATTAACATACCCAGTAAAAATTGTCTACATTTTAAAACTTTAATCCAATACCATTTCATTGTTTGAGAAACAAATACAAACTAATTATGAACAAAAGAGTCTTTATTGTAGGGAGGTATTTAGACAGTAGTGTGGCAGCTAGCAGGAGTCATGAGGACAGTTTCCAGGGCAACCTCAGACAGCACTGGGGGGAAATACTCTGATCTGTGAGGACTCCTTGCATTTCAGAAATCATAGCAACCATTGTACAGTGTTGAAAATTAGATGGGGTCAAGTCACTCTATGTCTCAGTGAATCATTGTTCAGGTGTTCCACTTATGTTCCTTAGTATTTATCAGAAAGAGAAGGAGAAGCCAGCATACAGTACATGCTAAGTCATATTTTTATGATTAGCCACAGATATTAAGAGGAAATAAAAGAAACCCTCATAAGGAAACTACAGTATTATTGCAGCTCAAAAGATCACTTACATGTTAGCTTTCACAACAAGTATTTATAACATCAGCAAAAACTACAGAAACAAGCCAGCCGTGTTACTGTAACCCTGTGTGCTTCTGACTTATGTTGTGCAATAAGAAGTGTATGAAAGCAAGGCTACTATTCCAAATTTATCCACAATAGAATCCTCAATTATTTTGTTCTTTAAAAACTTTAATTATGTAGCAGCAATGGTAGGAAATGAGCATCTCAAACAGAATGAGGTTACCACTGTGTCTCCACTAACCAAACATACCACACATCCTTTTCTACCCCAGGAGCATGGAGTCCCCATCAGGAACACAAGTATTTATCTTTACTTGACTGCTGTCTTATCCACTCATCATCAGCAAGTTATTGTATCAAATCAATGGAGTCCAGGCTGTTAATGGCTAATGTAGGTAGAAGATGATCTGTTTCCTGTCTCCACACTAAAATACACTGCACAGAATCAACAACACAAAGGGGAACTCATAAGTGACATAATCATAATTTAGTCAATATTGCAATTTTGACAAAAGCAATGTCTTTTCTATGCTTTATTACTCCAACTAGCCTCCCTGACACTGCTGATTATCACAGCACAATAACAGAAGGACATTTCAGTCACTGTCTTTTGTCCACGACACAGCACTGTCCAACAATGCTCCATCCGGACCATGACAGTGCACATCAGCTGTACCATCCACACTATGGCTTCCTCCTAGGGCTCTGCTGACTCTGCAGAAGTAATGGCCTAACTGATAACATGATATGGGTGTTAGAGCTCCACTGGGCTTACATGGAAAGTGACATGAACAAGAGCAGATCACAGGAAAACTGAAAAAACACCCTCATATTTCCTACATTACTGTGTAATCCCAGGATTATACCAAGCGTTAGAGGCTTGTTAATGGGCTGAGAGCACACAGAGAGCAGGACAGAGCATCCTTGGGCAAATCACTGTCACTCAAGTCACAACATGTGACTTTCCCTCCATAGCGAGGACAAGAGATTTCTATAAATTCTATACAAAACATATTTTTCCTGTCCGCCTGAGTCACTCAGTATGCTTTTTCCATTTCCAGATTAATCACAGGTTGTTGTGAATTAATTTCATTATCCCGATTGAATAGCATCCATTTTTAATTTTTCTATACTGACCAAAACTTCCAACGCAACACTCCCATGGTTGAGAAATTTTGGGCACACAAAGCCAAACAATGAATTTGAATTTGAACACACGGAATATCACATAAAATCTCAAAGGATTTGCTTTTGTTTGCTGTGTGCCTACATGTTATTCCACTTGACTTAGAATTTGTCACCGCTGATGAAATTGAGCAGATCTTAATCACCAATCCTTTTAAAACCTTGTCAATAAGTAGCTGTACCAACGGCGATCTTTAGTACTCATTTGCATTGTCCTGGTGAAACGTTCGTCCGTGGTACGACTACATCAAAATCAGAGAGAAAGGGCCATTGGTATGCTGACAGCTGGAATGGCACAGAGACGTGTTGCCAGGGCATTCATGTGTTCATGTGTCGACCATTTTGCATCTATGGAACCGGTATAATGAGACAGAGCGCACTAACGACCGACCACGAGCTCCCAGGCCACGTGTCACCACCCCTCGGCAGGACCGCCATATTCATCTTCAGCATCTGAGAAACCGTTTCCTGCCAGCTACAGTGACTGCAGCACAGACCAGAGGTCGACATCAGAACAGAATCAGCGACCAAACAGTACGTAACCGCTTGTGTGAGGTCGGGTTGCACAGCTGACGTCCCCGCCGTGGTCTGCTGTTGACTCTAGCACGTCGCCATGTCCGTCTGCAATGGGCAAGAGCGCTATTACACTGCATTGGAATTAAAACTTCATATCTGATCTGTTGTTAGCATGTCACTTGAATTTGGTACAATATGCATAAACCATGGAAGTGTTGCGTTGGAGGTTTTGGTCAGTTTATATTAATCTGTTTCACTTTGCATGAGCAAACAGAAAGAAGGGAATTTATCTGCACTGAATGTGATTCTTAAACACCTTCAACATTTTCAACACAACTTGAAACAACTTAACAATGTTTAGTCTCTTTGTTTTAAACATTTATCCACAATCTACCATCATTCGTCTATCTGGTAACAAATTAACACAGATATAAATGTACTTAATGTACACTTAAAGTGTACATTCGCAGCAAAAAGAAATAACATTTCCATGTAAAGTGCACTGCAAACAGATATTTTAAAATGTAATATAAAATATAGCATGTTCCTCTGTGTTTGCTTATCACTAGCTGCTGCGTGTGCTCTGTGATAGGGCTGCTCCATTATGGAAAAAAATCATTATTGTTTTGGTCAGTATTGAAATCACGATTACTCAAACGATTATTTTTGAGTTACACAATGCATTTATTCAGCATTTCTCTCTCTCAAAAAACAATACTGCAATTATTAATGATTTCAAGGTTTCAGTGCTTCTCATGATTAAATTGAATATATAAACACATAATACACAGTTAAAAAACAGAAGGATTACATAAACAGTCAGAGTTCAATTTAAAAAGTAAGTGCTTATAGCAGACACACCCCTTTTATGTAATACTGCCCATAGTTTACGCTGCTCTGATGACTTGATTTTATTCAACAATAGTTGCAAATCTTGTTACAAAGCCGAACACTGTGTCGCCAATTTGGGCACATTTTATGCCAGAGGACAAGGAGTGATTGGCGGGTTGCGGTAATTGTGGTGGTAGTGGAGGGTAGAGGGATTGCTGTGATCACAGAGAGTAGCAGGATAGCGGCGGAGGGAGCGGGTTTGCCATGATCATGGAGGGTAGCGGCATTGCGGGGGAGTGTTTGCAAAATAATTAGATTAATTGCACAGCGCTACTCTGCATGATGACGTAAACAGTGTTGCAAACAGAATTGAAGTGACTGGATCGGTATGCTGGATCGTCCTCATTCATCCGATATTCGATCAAGCTAATTAGTCAATATTGGAACCGATATCTGATCCCGGTATCGGCTCGGTGCATCTCTATTAATTACAGACTTGGACTTGGAGCAACAGGTTTTTAGATATAAGCAAACATCACAGCTACCTTTTCAAAAAGCTGGGAGGGAGGCCGTATTCACAATGCTTACAATCAGAGTATTGACAGAAAAAAAAAATAATCATGATGATTAGTTGATCAATATTTATGACACAATTATTTAATTTGGCAGCACGGTGGTGCAGTGGTTAGCACTGCTGCCTCACAGTTAGAAGGTACCGCGTTCGATTCCCAGCCTGGGCCTAATTTAAATTGCTCGTAGGTGTGAATGTGAGTGTGAGTGGTTGTCTGTCTCTATGTGTCCTGTGATGAACTGGAGACTTGTCCAGGGTGTACCCTGCCTTTCACCCTAAGACAGCTGGGATAGGCTCCATGACCCTATGAGAGGATAAGAGGTAGAAAATGGATGGATGTCTGGATTAGCTTCAGAACAACTAGAAGACACACCAGCATCCCCTCAAGCAGGACTGTGCTACACTGCTTATGATGTAATCCAGCCAACCAGAGGCTGTTATCTGCCCTGAAGGACAATGCCACGTCACTGTACTGTGTTACACTGTACAACATCTGAGGAAAGGAAATTGCAGTGAAAACATTGAAGTAAGCTGCCAGACAGGTTAGGGAGATAAGCCATCAGGCCATGCTGATGCAGACCTGGATGTTGAGGGTAACACACACAGCAACGTTACACCATGCTGCTGGACTGGTTTTCCAAGCCAATAGAATTTCAAGAGAATGACTGGCAGAATATGAGCTCTTTGTACTCATGGGTATATAACTGATGATGAGTGAGATTTACAATCCAGACAGAGTGACACAGCACTGCTCAGGTAGGCAAAGAGACGAGGGGTAAGAGAGTTCAATACAAAAACAGAAAGCAGAAGCTGAGACAGCGAGCATTTATGTTGTTCAGAGGATCTGTGTTTTTTTAAATCCCTACTGACTCTGCTAATGCAGGTGTGTGTGTGTGTGTGTGTGTGTGTGTGTGTGTGTGCGCGCGCACATCCCTTCAGATCATTAAAAACTGATTAAACGGCAGGACATTGTGCAGGAAAAGTTGTTAGGCCTCCAGAATTGGCAATCCAAAAATTATGACAAGCATATCAAAATTATGAAAATATCTGTTTCAGAGATGGGAAAGACGATATTGCTAATAGTTTAGCCTTGACAGCTGCAGCTAGCAGAAGGCTAAACCTTAGCCTCTCTGCAACACTTTGCAGATATTGTAGTTATTTCAAGTCTCAAATTACACACCCTGGGGTGCTGCTTGAATTACAATATTCTGAATGACACCCATATTAAAGCCTAGCTTTAAATTCACTACATTAAACTGAGACACAGATATATGCGTGCACTCCCTGATGCTCAGCTGATCTCACACACAGTAAAGACACTGTGTAAAAGGCTTCTTTCTTCACAGCTGTAATGGTCTATGACTTCCTCTGAGGGGAGCTGGAGGTGGTCCAATTCAGGAAGAACTGCTTAGATAATCTAACATCTCAGTGCATCACACGAGTATGCAGAGGAAGTCAGTCCAAAGCAGCCCTACAAGGTTGAATATCTGAAGTATGACTTCTTCAAGACATACAATGATCTAACATACTACTCCACAATCCACCCTGGACATAAGGTTGGTGATCCAGTTGTCACTGACATCCGTCAGTTGAAATACAAAGATGGGTCTCTTGAGTACAAACTTGACGACTTTGAATCAGATTTTCTTCCTTTGCCTCACAGGTGCAAAGACAACACTGGCTCCATCAGAAGGAAATATAAAGAACCACCAAAAATTAAAAAGTCAAAATATGATGACTTACAAGCTCTGAAGGCTGTACTTCCTCACGGCTGCCATGCATTCTATGACGGTTTACCATATTACCCTGCTTAAAGGAGCCATCGCACTGGGCAGCACTTAAATGGACACAGTAGACACTGAATAGACAGCGAGTAGACACTGAACCAGATTTAAACTGGGATGCATTTTTACCTGTTGGTATAGAAAACATATGTTAAAAATATGATGTTGGATTTTATGCTGGTCTGTGTGTAGAGATAGTTCAGGGTTCAGTTCATGTCATTTTGTAAATTATTTTTTTCCACGAGCACAATACTGAAGTACTGCAAGTTGGCAAAATCTTGTCATTAGTTACTTTACTTTTTTTGTGCTGGAGTACAGAGTGATCACCAGTGAACAATATTTTGTTCAGTTTGTTCAGTATTATTGGAGGTGTTGGAATAAAATAATAAAGATGGAATTCCATGCAGCTGTTTGGAGTTGAAAATTCATGTTATTGCCTTTGTCATTATTTAGTATTGCAATCACCAAACATTATGGGAAACATCCATTCACATTCATTTCCAGTGGATAAAAAAGCAAAGACACTGAATTTAAGGTATTTCCCACTTAATGAATCCTGATGCTGGTATACTACAATGTAGGAACTACTATATTAGCTGCACTGGCCCATCCTTTTACCTGAAAACAAACTTAGTTTCATTTTTAATTAAATTTTAACTCTTAACTTCATTTAGAGCATTCTTTTGCAGAACATCTTCCAATTTGGACCAAGTGCAAAAACTCCCATCTGTAAAATGATTCAGGAAAAATGGGGAAAAACCTCCTTTGTGAGGCACTGATACCTAGTCTGTATTGTTCACATAAAATATCGTAATATAGTCCAAAAACAGTGAATTATTTATTGGCTACCCTTGACAAATGGCATTCTACAAGAAAACAAAAGTTTTTTTTAGTTTTCTCAATAAAGCATTTTTTTCAACAGGAGGATTTGCGTTTCAGCCATCGATACATTAACTGTGATCAGGCCGCTGATGTTCTTTGGTCATGAGCTAAAGTGAGAAAGGTGAGACTGTTGCATTTCTGTTCTGCATTTCATCCCACGGTGTCCTCCTTGCCAGTGGCTCGTAGCAGCAAATATGTAGCTTAAAACATGTCATTTGCTCACAGTTAGCTCTTGAACAGGCTAACTCTAGTATCGTATCAAATTAGATATTTCATCAACTGGAGATCTTTGTCGTTAAGTACCATTACACATGAACATGAGCTTCTGTCCAGACTGTGCTTTTTTCTCAGTTCATTATGTTTTGCTAAGAGCCGTGTTTTTTGGGCTTAATCAGACCTGCACAAACAAAGTAACCTCTCTCCCATTTTTATGCATTCATTTTATTCTTTCCCCTTCAATGAGATTTGACTGCTTTGACTTTAAATGTCTCCTAAATATTTAAAGCAGCAGTAGACAGAAGGTTTTTGGCATCATTGAGCAAAAAAATTGTAAAAACCTTCCAACATATCGAGATTCAAGTATTCTGAGTGTTCAGGACAAATCACAGATCATTTCAGAGAAACCGCTCCTATTGGCTATAATGGAGGCAGCTGTTGATCACTGGGGAACTCCAGCAGCTGCTTTAATATGAATTTGATCCAGAGTTTGTGAGGGATTGCTGCTCATGAATAATGAGGCTCCAGCTCAGCTTTGACTGGTTGATTTCTTCCAGTGTGTGTGTATAAAAATAACTTTTTTTGTTATAAGCATTATAGCTCCAATCTGCAAACACATTGTGGAGTCAAAAAGGATTCCACATCCACCTTCTCCCAGCTATAAAATGCAAAAGCACAATCACACAGACAGAATGTCAGACATACATCTAGCTCAGACTGCCTCAAAGGGTGAAGGCATCACCTGTTGTGGCCCCAGTGTGGTGATGATAACTTTTATTGTGTTGTAATAAGAGAGTCTGCTGGCAGAGGCAAACTACCTCAGCTTAAACAGATCTGCCACACAGTTGTGCTCATTAACTGCCAACTGATTGCCGCTGATATTCACAGCCTAACAAACACATAATTGTATGAAAAAGGACCTAAGGAAATTGAGACTTGCAATAAAAGAAACTGCCAGTTAAACTCAGTAAAAAAAAAAAAAATCACTGAGATGAGCAGATTAAATAAAAGAACAGATTATATGGCGTTGGAGCCACCAAGGGTGCCACCACTGGACAGATGTTTACATTAGGACATGGAAAGCTGCTGTTGGTGCTGTACGCAGTGCAATTTCTAAATACACTAGAGGAACAAAGACTGTGTGCACTGAGAGGGACAACAAAAGGAAGTGGAAGGTTTTTTGGGGTTAAAAATAGGGCGGGATCTGTGGGGAGTGAGAGGAGGCAAAGGAAAGCAGAGAAATGTATGTGTGGGAAAGAATCAAACACAGATCATAGAAACCAATAAAGAGGAAGACAGAAGAGGAGACAGAACGGGAAGCAGCACTGGAGACAGTTGGATGCTTTAATACTGGCTATGTAAGGATCAAAGTATCAGGAGGTGCATCACTGCACCCTGCAGTCCTCCTCCCTCTCCACCCACTGCTGCATCATGAACATGGCACAGCCCTGTTGTCACTGGACACACACAAGCAGATACTAGGGGTGTCCCAAGCCGATATTGATATCGGTTATCAGTCCGATATCAACAGAAAACAAGTATTGGATTACATCGGCCTGCATCTAAAATCTCCGATACCAGCACTCCGCTCCAGCTCTTGATGCTGCAGTGGTGGAACAGAAGCAGGAAGTTCAATACGACAAACCTGATCAGCATTTGAAGCAGCACCACAGAAAACAGCAGGACGATTTTCAGGGTCCTTTATATTTGATTTATATTTTATTCAATTGTAGAATATTCTTATGATTTAGTTAAGCTAGTGGCTTTTTTTGCACAAAAACATTTATTTTTTTATTTATTTTATTCAGTTATAGAATATTCATCTGTTTATGGTTAAAATTGATGTAACCCATTGGTTGATAATAAATGGGTCCATTTTTCCTCAGACCTACTGTTGCTATTGTTCTGTTTGAGTAATATCACTTGATCAAGCCTTTTCGAACAGTCCATCCTACAAAGTAAGGAATAAAAGTTTGTGTGATTCGTGTTGATATTATATTGGATCAATGTCAGTATCAGCCAGTACTCAAGGCTGAAATATCAGTATCGTATCAGAAGTAAAAAAGTTGTATTGGGGCAACCCTACACGGAGGTTATGTCAACTGTAAACTCTGCTGGCGTCACTGTGTTTGTTTCGATATCCAGTTGTGTTGTGTGTTTGGAAGTAACCTACATTAACTAATATTAAAACTAGTGGAGATGCAATGCTGCAATGACCCCTCTTATATATGTGGCTTAATCAAATTTATAAATTTATTTTTAATATTATTAATAAAGTGACAGAAGTATTAGGCTGACTCAGTTTCATTAGAAACAATATTATGTTTATCACAGAACTCAACAGCAAATTATCCTGACTCACAAAATGTGTGGTGGCTGCTTCTGTCATTACACACATTACCCAGAAAGCCCAACGCAACCAGCTTTCCTTCATCAGCACAGCAGAGCTGCATGTTGCACAAATCTCTGCTCTCCAAGAGTTCACGAAGTTAACGTGGTCTGGGATTAGCGTTTAACATGGAGCACTGCCAAGGCTCCAAAGTCTGCTCTAAATTGAGATGACCAGTTCACTCAAATACTCCACAAGGTTTACCAGCACACTCAATACACACTGCACGAAATGAAGGAAATATGTCACTTCTACACGTTTCTATTACATTTGCCAAACCATGAGTTTTCCACAAAGAGTAAAGACAGTCAACTTTGCAGCAGGAGAGATGTGTTCTTCTTGTGTCTTTATGAGTGGGTGTCCAAGGTTGACTGATCCAAAGTATGAACACAAGCTTTGGACAAAGTTTACACAGGCTCCCCTGTGGGTTTGCCACTGTCATTTAAACACACTTCACACATGGACACACTCTATTCCCAACTCAACGATGTCCTGATGCATTAAATGAAAGACAAATGCTATTGATCAGGTAGGTCCATGCGGCAGTCAGCCTTACAGAGCCAAACTACAGTGTCTCTAACATCTCTGCCGGTTTAATGACTGGAGCATTTTGCAGAGTAAAACCTTTCTGATCATAAACTGGTCATAATAAATAAATAGATTCAACAAAGTTACAGATTAGGAGATGTGATTTTTATTTCTGCCAAGTTTGAACGTGTAAAGTAAAATGACTGTAGTCTGGTTGAGTCTAGTGGCTTTGAAGAGGGCAGATTAACGTATGTTTTGTACATTAATAAATTCTATTATTGTCTAAATCCTTACTGATTCTATGAGACCAAAGCCAACCAAAGTACAGCTTCAAACCCTGCCAGAGGGAAATGGGTCTCCCGTCTTAATAGGCCACATTATCTGCTATACAGCCATCATATTCCCCTGCAGGGAAAAAGAAACAACATTTTATGAGTTCGATTTCAGTGTGATGTCACTTTGCTGCACCCTGGGGCATTAAGCACAACTAATAATCTGTCCAGTCTTTGATGCCAGCTGGTCAGTCTTCCCTGCAGCCAGTAAAGCCACATAGCCTTTGACCTTCCTGTCCACTCTCATGTTTACACCATTGTTTCCCCCCAAAGCACATTGTACAACAACACACTGTACCAGCATGATTCAGTCAGAAAAGCCTTAAGTAAGTGAAAGTAATCCCTACAAAAAAAAAAACTGAGATTTGTTGATGTTGAACAGGGACCATGTTTAGGTCCTGTGCTGAGGCCAGGATACCGATATTGCTGCCTTGAGTACTGGTCGATACTGACATTCATCTGATATGATATAAGCCCAAATCATACAGACTTTTATTACTTATTTTGTGGTATGACTGTAAGAAGAGGCTTGATCAATAACCAATGGTTATATCCATTTTAACCCTTGTACATAATATTTTAAAACTGAATAAAACAAAAAAGTTACTTCAATAAATCCAATAAAAACAAAAAATATATATTTTTAAAGTGCAAAATAACCATTAGTTTAACTTAAGCATATTCTACACTTGAATAAGTAAAAAACCATGAAAATCCTCCTGCTGTTTTTTGTGATGCTGCTTCAAATGTTAATGAGGTTGGTTGTATTACACTTCCTGGTTCTGTTCCACCACAGGAAACTGGTTCATCACAAGTTTTGCTCTCAGCTTTAACGTCTTTTTCAGACTTTAAGTAAAAATGCTGCCACATGGCCGACATCACTCCTCCTCCTTTTACTTTGCACCTTAGCACAGCTGTTTATTTTTTCCTGCACATATCACATATCTGCTACATATATTACATTTCTGCTGTTAATATTACGTCCCCTGCAACTACTATGAAAATATGAAATCTATGCTGTAAATATTACATTTCTGCTGTAAATAGTGAATTTATGCTGCAGATATTACATTTCCACTGTAAATATTAACTCTTTGAGTGCCAAGGACATATATGTCCATCAAAATAGAACACTTGAGTGTCATAAACATACAGTTGAAACCAGAAGTTTACATACACTGTGCAAAAGGACACAATACATTTTTTCTCACTGTCTGAAGTTAAATCAGACTAAACCTCTCCTGATTCAGGTCATTTAGGATTACCAAAATTATTTCATTTTGCTAATTGCCACAATAATGAGAGTGAGAATTTCTTAGAGATTTTCATGTTACTTTCTTTGAGGTCAAAAGTTTACATAGGTTAACTGACAACGTGAGTTACTTGAAGGCACACCTGGGGATGTATTTTAAGGCCACACCTCAAACACTACTTTCTTGTTTGAAATCATGGGAAAATCAAAAGAAATCAGGGAGAGAATTGTGGAACTCCACAAGTCTGGTTCATCCTTGGGAGCAATTTCCAGATGCTTGAAGGTGCCACGTTCATCTGTTCAAACAATCATATGCAAGTATAAACATCATGGCAATGTTCAGCCATCACACTGCTCAGGAAGGAGACGGGCTCTGTGTCCCACAGATGAACGTGTTTTGGTCCGAAATCTGTGAATCAACCCCAGAACAAATGCTAAAGACCTTGTGAAGATGCTGGCTGAAGCTGGTAAGAAAGTGTCATTATCCAGAGTGAAACGAGTCCTGCACCGACATGGGCTGAAAGGCTACTCAGCAAGAAAGAAGCCATTACTCCCGAAGAAACATAAAAAGCCAGATTACAGTTTGCAAAAATACACCAAGGCAAAGATCTCAACTTCTGGAGACATGTCCTGCCGTCTGATGAAACTAAAGTGGAGCTGTCTGGCCATAATGACCACCGTTACATTTGGAGGCAAAAGGGGGAAGCTTGTAGACCTGAGAACACCATACCAACTGTGAAGCATGGAAGTGGTAGCATCATGTTGTGGGGCTGTTTTGCTGTGGAAGTGGAAGGAAGTGGAGCTCTTCATAAAATAGATGGCATCATGAAGAAAGAACATTACGTGGAAATATTAAGGCAACAGCAACTCAAGACATCAGCCAGGAAGCTAAAACTTGGGCGCCAATGCGTCTTCCAAATGGACAATGACCCTAAGCACACTGCCAAAATAATTAAAAAGTGGCTTGAGGACAACAAAGTCAATGTCTTGGAGTGGCCATCATAAAGCCCTGATCTGAATGCCATCGGAAATTTGAGGGCAGATCCGAAGAGACGTGTGCGAGGAAGCAACCGACAAACCTGACTCAGTTACACCAGTTCTGTCAGGAGGAATGGGCCGGAATTCCAGCAGAGTACTGTCAGAAGCTTGTGGAAGATTACCCAAAAAGTTTGACCCAAGTCATGCAGTTCAAAGGCAATGCTACTAAATACTAAGGAAATAGATGTAAACTTTTAACCTTGAAGAAAGTAATAAAAAATTATCTAAAATATACTCTCTCTCATTATTGTGGCATTTAGCAAAATTAAATGATTTTTGGTAATCCTAAATGACCTGAAACAGAAGAGGTTTAGTCTGATTTAACTTCAGACGGTGATAAAAATGTGTTATGTGTCTTTCTGCACAGTGTATGGAAACTTCTGGTTTCAACTGTATATGCTAGCATTCAATGAGATAAACTTCTGCCGTTAATAATACATTTCAACTGCAAATATCACATCTCTACTGTAAATATCACATCTCCTTTGTGAATATGGGTGTTTTATATTTATACTTTCATTTTTATTTCTTTATTTATGTGTATCTTTAAGCCAAGTGACTCAGCAAAATTTTGTCTGTACTTGTGATGACTGGGCTCTCCTGCTGGATAGAAGAGCTGGAGTGGAGTCTGGAATGGACTGATGCTATCAGAATTATGATAACAGAGGTTTTAGATGCAGGCTGATATAATCCCATACTCATTTTTTTTGCTGATATCAGACTGATCTTTGATATCGATAATGGATCGGGACATTTCTGGCCAAGACCACTCCATCTGTAGTACAACACTTGATACATGGATGCAGTCATCATTATAGCACACACGGTAAACACTGCATACTGCAAACCACATAAGAGTCTTTTGTGTTGAAGGAAATGAGAAGAAACACCATCAGTGTACAGTGATGAGCAGCAGTGAAAACACTTTCCCAAAGAAGGCCTCTACCCTGAATCGGACAAACACAAGCATTCACAGACAGTCAGCATCATTTTGGTGGTCACTGCCACGCCTCTGGTCTGTTCAAGCCAATCTACCCAGACAGGGCTGAATAACATTACAGGTTTCACCGGATTGTCTAAGTGATCACTTCCGGGGCTTGTCAACCCAGAAACCAGTCCCGCCAGCCTTCACTGATTTAGCCAGTAAACCAGCTCAGCTCCACAGCTCCAGCTCTGGGAGAGGAGGACAGGGAGAGGAAAGGTGACGTGATGGATGGTTACTGACAGCAGTCTAACGAGTCTCCAGGAGGCAGGGAAGGTGTGAAAAAAGAAGGAGAAGAGGGGCAGAGGAGTACAAATCAACTCCTCCTTTGCTGTCTGTTTTTTTAGCCCTTTTCCACCGGGGTGGTTCCAGGGCTGGTTCAGGGCCAGTGCCTGACTTAGCACCAGTTCTCGGTGTTTCCACGGCCTAAGCACCGGCCCCTGGTGCTTAAAACTGGGGCCAGGTAAGCACCAAGTCTTTACTGGTCCAGAGCTAAGCACCGATTATGTCAGGGGCTTAGAGCGGGGTAACTGCTGACAGGAGTAAATACTGCCTGATTCCATCGCAAATTAAATGTATTGAAAGGACTCCGGGGACACACAGAAGATTTGCACAAACTATGACACCAATCCAGATCAATAATGTCCTATCAGTACTGTGGTTGTCGTCAGGAAATAGCCATCTTGTCTAGCTGGCACCCGCAAGTCGGCTGTTCTGTGTTTCGTAAATTTATTTTTAAACATGCCACAAACACAGTTGAGTCTCAGTGTTTCTCTCGCTCGTTCATTTGCTCGCTCAAAATCTGTCTTTGTTCGCTCAGGAATGTGACACAAATATAACACCATACAGATAGTTCTGTCGGCACTGGATTTTTTATTACGTCTTGTTTTGATTCCACAACGCACAAGCTTTGCCGAGTGAAAAATGAAAATGTAGTGACGTAATGACGTGGCTCTGACTGGGCTCCTTGCCAGTGGAAAAGCAACCGGTGCTAAAAAGGAACGCAAGTTGAACCAACTAAGCACCACCACTAGCACCAGCACCGAACTAGCACCAGGTTCCTTTTGGTGGAAAAGGGGTATTTGTGGCCTGGCAGTATTTGCAGGTGAAAGTTGCATTAAATCTGTCAAAAAAAAATAATCAATGCAACTGTCGCACTAGAGGGTGCTTCAAATACAGCTGTCCATCACATGTCACAGAATGTCAGAATATGGCGATGCTCCCTTCCTTTTTAAGAATTACCTGTCTACATTATCACCAACTCTACCATCACAAACTATTGGAGTCAGTCAGTGCTGCTGGGCATGGTGAGTGAAGCTAACTTTACTGTGGTGCTTTCTGTATTAGTGTCAGCTAACTGCACACAGTGGGATAAAAAGATTTGAACTGTAACTGACTCAGGAGTGTCAGAGAGGGAACAGCTCACACCTCAAGCATGGTTGAAACACGGACTAAATTTATCCTCAGCAATAGATTATCCTCAAAACCATCATGGTGAACTTGGTGTGCTTTTGACAAACATGCCATCCTCTCAGCACCACACCTTTGCCTTTAGCCACCAGGTGTATGAGGACTTGTTTCCAGTTGATTTAGCAGCTGAAAGCACAGCTGGGATGTGGCTACTGACGGGACACACCCTGAGATGGATGGGTCACATATAAGGAGGTCCCTCTGGAAAATGACAACTGCACCAAGAGGTCTCCATCAACTGCGCACATGACTCGTATCACTTGGAATTGCATGTGCATGAATCAATAATTGGCTCTACACAGAAACAGTGAGAATAGCCTGGCAATCACTGATCATCTGCTCATTCTGCTCTTTTTCAAGAGGAGCCTTTTCAAGGCTTCGCTTATCATATTTGTTCAAATTCAATGTCTCATCACAGTCATGTATGTATTGGATCATTTAGGGAAGAGATGAAGTTGAAGCATATTTAGCATATTTATTGAAGTTGGCTATATTAATTAAATTCTTTAAGTAAGTATTTTCAGTTTTGAAGTTCCTGAGTCACATGGAGAATTTAAATTGCTAGGCAGCAGGTTACCCTAGGTTATCAACTCTGTCACGTTAAAGACTAAACCCTCTGTTATCTTGCATCTACAAGTCATTGTGAGCTTGAGCGGGACACTTAACCCTGAAATTACTCCCTGGGTGCTTTGTATAGCAGCCCACTGCTGAGGACCAAGCTGATCCTTCGTCTTCTTCTTGTATACTGGAATTCATCACAACCTGACCTGAGACCAGCCAAACAAGAGTATACTGTAAACATACTGTTATGCTGAAGCAAGTTGGACATCACAGATACATCACATCACATCCTTAAACTGAATTGGGAGATACAAGAAAAAGACCTATTTGACCTGTCACCAGCATGGCAGTACAACAAGCTAATGTTTGTTATCTAAACATAACAGGCATGTGCAACACAGACAACACACTGAACAATACACTGAAGTTTACGTAGATTAGGAGAGTGTAAAACACTGTAAGCACTTCCTCTTTCTTTTAACAGTTGCTTGGTATTGGAGGCATCTGCCCAAAGCACCATTTATGGCGAATGAATCCATCACACTCTCCCTCTCTCTCAAACTAAATAGTTTCCACATTAGTTGCCAAGTGATCAGCTAGGCCTGTGCTGTGGATACTAGTACTGAAAAAGTAGAGTTGTGTTTGCTTGCTCACCCTATCAGACCTTAAGAGACACAATGACTCCTCTAAAGCTTCACAAACCTATAGCAGCCAGGAAACAAAGAGAAAACCATTATGTTCTTTAACTTTGCACCTTCAGTCCGTCCATGTCCACTGACGCCTCCTTTGCTCCATGTCCTAAACTCAGATCCTGAGATGCCTCTCATCACCATTTCTCTCAGGCATGTGCCGCAAAACTGCAGCAGTGCACGTAGCCCACATGGTAATATGAAGGACACAGAACTTGTACAATCACTGAGACTGCAGAGAGAGAGTGCTGCAGTGTGCAGGGCAGTGGGGGCAGGCTTGGCTTTGTTCAGGCAGATATCTCTCCAACATTTCTAGGCCCACATGAAGTAAATGCAGCATATCCAGACATGAAATCAGATCTTTGATAAACAATGTGTTCCAACAGTTATGGCAGAGAAAGCAACCACTGGCTGGGCACTGAAAGAACTGCTGATGTAATCAGTCACAGTACGGGCTCAAAGACAAATTTGCCCTAGATTGAAATCCAAAATAAAGCGCAATCGATCACAGAAAAAGAATAACAGCAGCTCTATTGTTGAAGGAAAAGAATATGCCTTTGACTGCTGAAAAACAGTTTTGTGTTAGTGCATAAAGAACAGTCAGAAAACTGCAAATTCACCTTAAACAAACTAGAAAATGCCATTATGTGGCTGTACAATAATATGGAAGTACAGTGCAACAAGTTCATGCTGTTGCATAGATAAGGACCAGCAGCATCCATTATGTTTCCCTGCTGAAGTTTCACACTGTCATTAATATCCTCTGCTGTCCTGTTTAACAGAGGCTTAGCATCTCCACAGAAGACAGACAGGTGAAATGAAGATACTCAGCATTTTTATGTTTTTATCTCAGTTAGACCACAAAATATTTAGTCAAAAAAAAAAAGAAAAAAGTAAACATCCTTGTTGTTCTCAGGATTTGCTGGAAGTGTGTTTTATATGGAGTGAACACTGTGCCAAACTGCTCCTAAAAAGCTGCCTTTTAAATGCTACGTTACTTGTCTGCAACCGGTCAAACAACACCAGTCATACTTCAGTTCAAATGAAAACTGCTCCTGACATTTGTTTCTGGTGTTCTTGGCCACTGTTTTGTAAGAAGGGAATAAAAAGAGCAACATGCCACTATTTGACAGAGATAGTGCTAGTGTTATAAGGGAGAAAGAGAGGAGATGACATGCAGCAAAGGTCACAGGCTGGAGTCAAATCCTGGCTCACTTTACTAGATGAGCCAACTGCAGCAGATCTAATTTATATGGATGAGAAGAGTGGTTCATGAGGAATTTGAAACGTAACTGATTAATATTTCGGTAAACTGCCAACGTGTTACTGAAAAGACAAAACATGAAGTTTCATCTTCAAACACAAATTTAAACTGAAGGCAGAATGGAAAACTCCCTTTTCTATCAAGTCAGTCAACAAGTGAAGAAAATTTCAGTTTGGAGCAAATGATGCTGTTATGAGAAGTCATGAAGCTATCTGGATAGAGTGAAAACAGAGTGCGAGGGAACCAGCGCACAGCTGGATCACATCCCACAGCCCCTAGTGTTTACTGCCTCATCTGTGGCCTTTACCTTGAAGTTGCTGCAGTTGACCCAGGAGCTGGCAATGCCATCGACCATCTTGTCCAGTGCTGTCTGATCCTGCTCCAGGTCCTGGGACTTGTCCTTGTCCAAAATATAATCAATGATCTCCTGCCCCACCTGCAGCCGGCGGCCCATATCCTTCTGCAGCACCTGGGCCAGGCAGTTCTCCATGCTAGGCTCCATCATCCTGGCCTCCTCAGACTGCCTGGCTGAATGAATGACTGACTGGCTATTAGCAAGCGTCCACTGCTCAAAGCAGCAGGAGAGACAGCTTAACAAAAGGAGCCTCACTTAATGAGTGTTTGCCTGGGTGACCCGGAAAAAAGTGAGAAAAAAAAAAGAGGCAAGCGTACAGTCTGCTTGTATTTTTATCCCAGAGGACAAGCCTTGTCCCTGTGCCAAGTGCTGGTAGCTAGCTAGCAAGCTAGTGGCCGTGCCCTAGCGATGGATGGAGCACGGCTCGGGGAATGGCAGCAATGCAGCATGTGTGTGTCTGGACAGCAGCTGAAGAAAGTTTACTACTCCCTCCCACTTAGGATTTCTTCCCTGAGCCAAAACGCGATACCAGGGGTAGAAGAGGTGGTTTTGGCGAGCAGTGTGCAAGGCAGAGATGGACGGAGAGGGCTTGGCTTAAAGCTCCATGTCTTTTCCCGGGATCTGCCCTGGAGAGCCCTAGAAGGACAACAGAGGACAGCAGACAGTAGTAATCAATTCATTATCAGAGCTCCGCTTCACTATTGATTCATCGAGGCTGGCACGTTACAAGTCTAAATTAGTTTCAGTTTTTTAAGTTAAAAGAGAGAGTGGTTAATCTAATAAAGAAAGCTATCCAGTGCTATATATTCTATATGACTAAAGCTATTTGGACTCCACAAGTCAAACCATAATGCAACAGCATACAACAACACTTTATTACTGCATTTATTACCAGGGTGACACCCTCAATCACTTGTTTTGTCCAACCAGCATTTGAAAACCAAAAGACATTCAGTTCACCATCACATAAAGCACAGCGAAGCAGCAAATCCTCACATTTGGAAAAAGAAAACCAGATACTGTTCAGAATTTTTGCTTGAATAATGATTTATATCATATGTAAAACAACTGGTGTTTCTGTCGCCCAACATCAGTAGCCAAACTCACCAATGCTAATGCTTAATAAGAGCACAGCCAGGTTCCAAAATCCGGTTGAAAGATTGAAAGAAGAGCTGAGGCTGTTATAGCAGCAGATTAATGCTCATGGTTCTGGAATAAGATGTATAACTATCACTTAAGGCTGTAGTGTTGGGTGTCCAAATACTTTCGGCCACTGTTTAAGTCCCCAGTACATCAGAGTGTTGACTGAGATAATATTGCTGAACTACACGCTAATAACTAGTGGACTTTAAGGAACAGGCTGTCATCAAACATTTCGGGGAACTCAACATTCAAAAACAGTTTCATCAGTGCTCTGAATGACCCCCCCCCCCCTCCAACCCCACCCAAACACACAGCCCATCTCTGGCAGCCCACTGCTGAAACAGAAAGCTTCAGCAGCAGCCCCAAATGAATGAGACACAAGGACGTCAATGTGATCCAAGGTGCTCAATCATGTGCTAACCGTGCTTGTTCCCTTCAAACAGCCCCAGGCTTTTTTAAGTGAGACTAGATTATAAAACAGAAAGGACAACTTAAACGACCTCCATCAGATAGATCACTGATTCCCTCTGGATTAATAAAATATCAATCTATCTAGATGCGGCCTTTGTTCTGGGAGATAAACTCAAACCTGCACATACTGAAAAAGCCAGGTATGGATCCAGAATGTCAACTATTTTCTTCATTTAAGTGCGATCATTTTGTTGAAACAATAGTGTGAGAAGATTCCTCTTCTTCTAGTTCCCACTGTAATAGTTGCTAGATTTTTGATAGTTGTGGGGTTATTTACAACACTTTTGTAATAATACTGTTACTGAGAGAGGTGATGCATCAGTGTAAATGTCCATAGGGCCCCTGGCTGAAGTGAATGTGCAGCTCCTGTCTCTGGTTAGGCTGTTAAATTCTTCCTCTGCAGACCTGCAGGTCCTGCTTGGTTAAATCCTGTCTTGTGTATAATGTGCACACACTGAGCCTGGGTGGGGTGTAAATTTTGGTGGGACTGGTTCCTGTTCCTCTATATATATTTTAGGTGTACAATGTTAGTGTTTCTTAATATTTATTTTTGTCTTATGTAAAAACAACAAAAAATGTAGATATGCACGCTAACTGTGGGGCCATCAATTTACTGTTTTCAATAAAATACATTTTCCCCTAAAAAAATACAACAACTAAACAAAGAGATACAGGAGTCAAACAATACAACAAATAAAAGACTGCATGCATAAGTACTGCACATTACTGTGTATGGAGTGACATTTCATTTAGGAGCATCTGTCTGTGAGAACGGCTAAATTTAATCTATAAAATATAACACGTCACTTACATTTCACTTATGTTGTAAAACTGATATACGAGTATACTACACTGAAATGGCTTGTTATTTTACCATGTTCTTTATATATTTTCACAGACGATCTCCCTGTTTTTCCATCGTTAGCTTCTCTCAGCTAGCTCTGAGCCTGACCATCACTGCTAGCTAACCAAACGACGGGGCGCCTTGACAGCTACTAGATAATGCTAACATGAAACAAAAAGCCTCCCTTGAAATTCACCCCCGTTAAAACATTAAACATTAAACATTCCTCTTCTTTGTTTCTCTGTAAAATAGCTGGCCGACCGTTTTACTGCACGTTACGAGACACAATAGGTATGTTTGTGTGAAATAAAGGCTAAAGCTAGCCCCTAGCGGAGCCCTGCCTTTCAATGAAACGTCAGTTCACAGACAGGGAGCACAAAGAGAAGAAAATGTGACAAAGAGGCGAGGAGGTGTGCCTCCAACATGAGTCATTCCACTTACCATATCCTGCTTAAACTCCGCGGCAGGTTCGGACATACAGCCCGTGTTTCTGGCTGTAAATATACAGTGTGCGGCCTCAGACCTCTCCTGTCTTTCTCTTTCTCTCACTCACTCTCTCCACCCGGAATGCTGCCTGCAGGACAAGAATGGGATCGTCGTGCGCACGCGCAGTCGATCCTGAGATGATGTTGGCACTTGGAAAACTGTCGCATGGCAATGCAAAAAAAAAAAAAAAACAACATGACGGATGTTTATAAGTCGCCCTCTAGCGACACCTATTGGCCATACTGGTAGCTGGCACTCAACAAGCACAGGTCATAAAAAGTGTGCATAAAAAGTAGATAGTACTTTGTACTTTTGTATTGTAAAATACAATAAATGAATCCTCAGTTTTACAAACTGGAGTAACTATTTTCATTATGTCAGTCTTAATATACAATATAAGCAGATGTACTTAAATAGGGGTAAAGTTACAAAAGCTGTTTATGTGGTTGCGGAAACATAAATTGCATTATCATTGCAGAATTTAATATTCATTGATCTTCACCGCAAACAACAGAACAGTACAGGAGTTACTGATAACCTCAATGATGGTTCTGTTCTGGTCACCCAGTAAAACATGACAGTGGTCATACCATGTCATCACTTCATTATTTACACGTCTTTCCTCATGTGAAAAGGTCCTTCACTGTGCTTTTCTTGGTTGCTAACAAAAGCACTGCTCAAGTAAATTCTCACATTATTTATTTTTAAAGACCATAGTTTTCATTGTACAAATTTAACCACGCTTTTAGACAAGTGTGCATAAAGCAAAGAAAAAACAGAATTGTTGTCTGTTTTGCAATGAGATTATGGCGCTGCATTACAACTGCTCCAATGCTTGTTCACCACCGATAAGTCCAGCTGTTGTAGCACTTATATCAGTCTTATTCAGGCTCACAAGCACCATCCATGGTACTCACTTATTTTATACCCACAATTATGGTGCTATGTATGTGGCTTCCACATCCTGAAAGAAAGACGCGGTGATTTCTGAACACAGTTCAAAGATGAGTCTGATGAGTTTGTGACTCAGCTGAGCACTTTCACTCTGCGTCCTCTTCAGCAGGCTCTTCGTTCTCCGAGTCATCATCCTCATCATCACCATCTTCCTCTGAGGAGGAGGAGCCCTCTTCATTTTTCTCTGCAGGTGGCATTTTAATGATAATTTCATCATCTGCATCATCGTCGACGACCATGGACTTCCTCCTCTCCAGGACAGAGGGGGTGCAGACTGGTGTGGTGTCCTGAGATAGAAAGACAGGAGCTTATTTGCCAAACATGCTCATTCTGGTATATTCTGGTGGGATTTTTTCCCCCCCTTATAGCTAATATAGTGTTGGTACATGGGTTTTATCACGCAGCCACCAAGAGACACACGCAATAAGCTTTATGCACCACAGTACTATCGGCACAGTTATCTGAGCCCAGATCACGAAACACCTGGGCTCATTTTCAGTCTGTGCCTAAGCTAAATACAACATTAGTCTTTGCCTTACATCACCACAAGTAGATGCATCCATGGCATCAGAGGATTTTTTCTTCTGAGGCACCTGGGCAGCCTGGAAAAAAGCAACAAGAGCACCAAGGATTAACCAGAGAAAATACTGTATATACAAGAAGAGCAGCTATAACATTATGTTTAGACTGAAAGAGGACACCGCCACAGCTCACAAGACATTTACTTACACTACTCACATAAAGTTATGGATACTGGGCTTTCGGATGAAGTTTTAGAATGCACCTAAAATGTACGAGGACCTTTACAGAACTTAATTTGACCTTTTCTAAACTTTTCAAAGCACGTTAGATAACAGCATGTTCTCTAACAAGGTGATTAACCACAAAAATCACAACAAATATCCGATCCATGAATCGACCACGAAATGTTCTGGTACTATGACGATTTGGATTTAAACAGTCCTCTTTATCATTTTGTTCACATTTTGACATCATTGAGACCAAGATGACGCCTAACAATCGATCATCAGTAGCTGGTCACTGAGAAGCTTCAAACAGGATGTTCTCAGAGGGAAGTTACCACTGAGCATAGAGTGTCACAAAGTGTCATCAGCAGGTTCTAACAGACACACAGAGAGACTGGAAGAGTCAGAAAGGCATAGAAGTGGGCGTCCTTTGGTCACATCTCATGCTGATAACCACCACATTGTGAACAGTGCCCTGTGGAACCAGATGAGGAATGCCACTCAACTCCAGGCACATTTAAGGGAGGTGAGAGGCACCACCTGCAAGGGTACCTGAACACACTACCAGGTGTCATCGTCTGGCATGGACAAGGAGTATTTGCTCTGGACAAGGAACCAGTGGGCCTCAGTGCTTTTCAATGATGAAAGTCGATTCACACTGAGCAGAAAAGATGGCCGCCACCGCTGCTGGAGACGTCAAGGAGGATGTTATGCATCAGACTTTGGAGGTGGTGGTGTTACAGTTTAGACAGGTGTGTGGAGTCAACACAGGACTGATCTACACCTTGTGAACAGTACTGTGACAAGCCGACACTAACTGAATAACATCATTAATCCAGTCATTGTGCATCTCCATGAACAACACAGGCCTGATTTCATCTTCATGGATGACAGTGTTCCAGCTCACTGAGGTCACATCATCAGGAAACAGCTGCTGGAGGCTGGGGTACCTCAAATGAAGTGACCTGCACTTTCTCCACACCTGAAGCCCATAGAAAACCTACGGGATCAGCTGAGTCATCGTGTTGAGGGCCATAGCCCCGCACCCCAGAACCTCAATGACCTGAGGTCAGCCCTTCAAGAATGGTGGAATACCATGACTCAGCAGACAGTAAGTCGACTTGTGAACAGCATGAAACATCACTGTCAAGCTGTAATCGATGCTCAAGGACACACCACAAGTTATTGATACACTGACATTTTTTGTTGTGGTGCCACAACTGCAGTTAGTTTTTTGTTTCAATACATTTTTGAGATGAAGAAATTACCATTGCATTCTTCTACTTACTACTACTACTCTAATGATATAATATCACTGTAGCATCAACTTTTTACATTTTCATCAATTTCACCCAAAAGTCAAATATCCCTAACTTTTTGTCAGTAGTCTATATTGTTAATATTAAGTTGGAGATCTCTCTCTCTCTCTCTCTCTCTCTCTCTCTCTAACTCTCTCTAACTAGCCACCTTTCCAATCTCAAAACACTTACAAATCCAGGAAAGTCATAGTCGATTCCACGCGCTGCAAGTCTCTTGCGGAGCTTGGCTTCTTTCTGCAGCAGTTTGCCTTTCATCTTTGCCACCTGCTTCTCTGTGTGCATCTTGTTGTAGCGGGCCACAGCAGGATGGGAGGGCTTTTTAAATTCCCTTTGGGAACCAACAAACAATTTCTGGTGCACATTCTCTGGTGCAATCACGTTACCTGCAAGAGGTAAGTAAAAGGGTGGAAGTCATAACTTCTGATGTTAGAAGATCTTAAAAAGTTACTTAATGACAGATCCATTGTAGTATCATAGCACTGAAAGGATTGTGCTGGTAATCAACAGGCCTATAGATGTGCATTACTCACATTTGATGATTCTCTCTCCCATGAGGTAATTGTTCATAGTCTCTGCAACAATTCTGGCCACTTCATCACATTCAAACTCGACAAATGCATAGCCTTTGCTTCCACCTGTCTGAGACAATGTCAGACAGAAAAAAACAGGTGAACATCACATATGACAGCAGTTTCATATCACACACGTCCATTTGATTAAGACCAATCTGACTTAAAGATATGCCCACTGGATGCATTTATCGTGCAGATTATTTCAATTGTAGGCACATGGGTTTTATCACTCTGCCAATGGGTGAGCAGGCGATAAGCTTAACGCACCACAATATTTTAGGCTCAGTTATCTGACCTCAGACCACGATTACATCTGAGCTCATTTTCAGTCTGAGCCAAAATTCAGCAGGATCACAACATCTATAACATCTAGTCAATAGGAGAGCAAAGTGTGAAACTCTAAATCTTTATTCTTGCTTTCTGTAATGCACAGGACAGGAAGCGATGAGAAGTTATTTCAAAGTAAAAGACTAACTAAATTTATTTTTTAGTCTTATGAGAACACATAAGACTACCTTTTTACTCCTGGACAGCCGCAGCCTCAGGACTTTCCCAAACTGTTCAAAGTATGTTTTGAGCTGAGGTTCAAAGAGCCCTTGTGGGAGGTGACTGACATAAATCACCCCAGGGACCAAACGGCCCCCCTGTGAACAAAAAACAGAGATCAATTAAGACTTGTATATGTAATGCAAAGCAGTAATCAGATACACATGTATGCATTTCAAGCTAGTTCTAAATCATATTTAATGTATTTAATGGGAAAATTGTTATTTGCACTGAGAGTATTTATCTTCTGATACATTAATTTACTTTTTAATAATTGAATTGAACAATTATTATAAATAAACTGAAGAGTCGCTTCATCCCCAGAACAATATTAACTTATTTTATAATTACTTCACGGACTGGATTTTGGTTATAATTCATGCAATTATGCTGGAAATGAATTTGTATTGCTTAAAATTATTATTATTATTCCCGATGTTGCTATGGATTTTCATATCAAAAAAGCAAACAAAAACTAACAATGCAGGTACACTGAGGCGATTTCCATCAATAAAGACAAAAAACGACGGCTAACGTCAGGTTAACGAATAAAACACTAAGGAGCATCATTTTTAATGAACAGACTGTGAGTTAAAGCCTAAATTTTAGTTTTAACACGTGTCAACAATGAGAGCAGGGCAAAAGGTTAGGAGCTGCATTCACGATAAACGTCATTTCTCACCTGTAACACCTGTTAGTGTTGTAAGTAAGAACATATAGTTTTAAATAAACAACTTTGTGTTGGATGAATTCGCGTTTCCATGATATCCAGAGGCTCTCTGATGTGGACCCACCTTACTTGGTCTGTTCTTCTTCGCATCCTGCACCTTCTTCTTGAACTCAGACTCCTGTTTGGGGTCTAAAGCCAGGAGCTGTTTAGCTGCTTTAGGAGCTGCTTCTGTTTTACTTTCAGTCATTTTGATTCTTATTACAGATTAAAAACATATACTGTTGGATGGAAACAACACTACACTTTCTATCAACTCTATTTCATCTGCGAACCACGTTAGATTCTTCTTCCGGTTGTCCATGTGGTGACAGCCAAGGAAGAGCACAGGAAGCTGAGTGGAGAGAAGCTCTGACTGTACAGACACAGTGGTTCGCTGCTCACAGCGCCACCTACAGGTGAGGAGAAGCACTACTGAATTATTAGGTCATCTTCTGATTACAAAATACTGTAGTATCTGATCCTTTTGTGCTATATTGCCATTAAAATAGTTTGAAAGTGATATAATTATATACAGTGCTTAACAAATGTGACGTTAAAGAGCCTCCAGCATCATCTCATTCTCTTTAACTGGACTCTTTCTCTCTCACTGAGTTCACTACTCTTCACCATTTTGAACAGGAGTGAGGAATTTAAACTGAATTTAAACACATTTTAGACCCAGATTTGACCCAGAACACTGGAATTCACTGAGAAGTCAGAAGTGAATCCAGAATAACAAACAACCACTAAAACACATTTCACAGTTTAGGACTGACATGAAATAATAATTTAACATCTCTGTCAAAAAAAAACAAGAATGTGCTTTGAAAGTTTTTATTTTTGATAGTTTTTTTGGAAGATGGTAAATTATAAAATTCATACATAACAACAATATTTAGATTTTATCATAAAATAAATCATTTTGATTAAAGAGCTTACACATACTGTTGGATTAACCGTTATAGAAAAAAATTAAAAATAATTCAGCGATCAGCACTGTTAATTTAGGACAGAGGTGGTAAACACCTGACACTGGGTGGAGCCAGTGTATATGGCTTGAAATAACTGTAATTCACATATTATTATATATTTAATTTGATCTACATAATCATAGTAAATCTATCTAAATGACTTATTATCTATCTACCACATAATTCTGTGCTAGATAGTGAGGTATGCTTAATGTGATTTTCTTGAATTATTGTATAACTCATGAGCATGAATTCCTAACACACAATTATACAGCATGGTCATGAGATTATAATGCATATGGTTTTTATAAACCCACAAAAGAAAGTTTAATGGGCTTGCAGAAAAACATGAAACAAATAATACTCTACTACTACTCTAATAAAGTTTAGTAAATTTGCCCACATCTAATGTATAGTTTTAAAAATATTTAAGGTCAAAAGAAGGAAAGTGAGTGAGGGAAAGGGAGGGGGCGGAGAGAATAAACACAAAGGGGGTGGAGTTTTTAAATGATGAAGCAGACAGACATGAGACAGACACATCAGCAGTGCGCACAGTAACACCAGTGATATGGCCACAAAAATCATCTACTTCACAGTGAATGGCAGACCAGAGCAGGCTGAGTTCCCAGTGGATTGCCCTGCTCAGGACATCAAAGGTAGGTGCACTATTTAAAGTTCACTTATTTATGTTGTCTGAGTGCATATGCATGAACACATATCTATATCTGTATCTGACTTGATTCATTTTGTGTCACAGTGTATTTTTGCCAAATCTCTGAACTTCTGGGAAGACAGTAAATATAATGTGAATATCTGATGTGTCCAACTGCAGCCTACTAACAGATTCAACGACAGACAAATAGCCTCAAAACAAACAACAAAATAATGTTGTGAGCAGTCTTGGATCAAATGCACAGTCAGTCATGACACAAGTGTTTGAGCTACAGACAATGATGACAGCTGTCACTGACAGCTCCTTGCCTGTCTATAGGCTGGAGGATACGTCTAGCACTGGCTTCACATGCTCTTCATGTTTGCTTTGTCTCAAGTGGCATAGAAGGCCAAAGAAACCTTATTCAACATCTCATATATAATGCTAATCAGAAGTGAGTTTTCTAGTTAATCGTTGTTGATAGACTTGATAAAGAGCTGCTGTTGAATGCCTTTTAATGCCATTAAATTATTTATAAATGCACATATATCATATGCATAGATAATGCAAATACATCACCACTTTAATGATCATAATGGTAAAATTGATTTAGAAGGTTAAGTTTTTTTAACAATTAATAAAGCATTCAGTTCATCCATCCATTTTCTACCACTTATCCTCATAGGGTCGTGGGGGGGCTGGAGTCTATCCCAGCTATCTTCGGGCGGAAGGCAGGGTACACCCTGGACAAGTCTCCAGTTCATCACAGGACACATAGAGACAGACAACCACTCACACTCACATTCACACCTACGGACAATTTAAATTAGCCAATTAACCTAATCCCCATGCATGTTTTTGGATGGTGGGAGGAAGCCAGAGTACCCGGAGAGAACCCACACAGACACAGGGAGAACATGCAAACAAAGGATTCAAGCTTTGAATTATAATTATTTATCTGTATATACACCATATTGCCAAAAGTATTCGCTCACCTGCCTTGACTCGCTTGACTTGCAGCTGTAACAGCCTCAACTCTTCTGGGAAGGCTGTCCACAAGGTTTAGGAGTGTGTTTATGGGAATTTTTGAACATTCTTCCAGAAGTGTATTTGTGAGGTCACACACTGATGTTGGATGGAGAAGGCCTGGCTCTCAGTCTCTGCTCTAATTCATCCCAAAGGTGTTCTATCAGGGTTGAGGTCAGCACTCTGTGCAGACCAGTCAAGTTCATCCACACCAGACTCTGTCATCCATGTCTTTATGGACCTTGCTTTGTGCACTGGTGCACAGTCATGTTGGAAGAGGAAGGGGCCAGCTCCAAACTGTTCCCACAAAGTTGGGAGCATGGAATTGTCCAAAATGTCTTGGTATGCTGAAGCATTCAGAGTTCCTTTCACTGGAACTAAGGGGCCAAGCCCAGCTCCTGAAAAACAACCCCACACCATAATCCCCCCTCCACCAAACTTTACACTTGGCACAATGCAGTTCGACAAGTATCATTTTCCTGGCAACCGCCAAACCCAGACTCGTCCATCAGATTGCCAGACGGAGAAGTGAAATTCGTCACTCCAGAGAACACGTCTCCACTGCTCTAGAGTCCAGTGGCGGCGTGCTTTACACCACTGCATCCGACGCTTTGCATTGCACTTGGTGATGTATGGCTTGGATGCAGCTGCTCGGCCATGGAAACCCATTCCATGAAGCTCTCTGTGCACTGTTCTTGAGCTAATCTGAAGGCCACATGAAGTTTGGAGGTCTGTAGCGATTGACTCTGCAGAAAGTTGGCGACCTCTTCGCACTATGTACCTCAGCATCCGCTGACCCCGCTCCATCAGTTTACGTGGCCTACCACTTCATGGCTGAGTTGCTGTCATTCCCAAACACTTCCATGTTCTTGTAACACAGCTGACAGTTGACTGTGGAATATTTAGGAGTGAGGAAATTTCACGACTGGATTTGTTGCACAGGTGGAATCCTATCACAGTTCCACGTTGGAATTCAATGAGCTCCTGAGAGCGACCCATTCTTTCACAAATGTTTGTAAAAGCAGTCTGCATGCCTAGGTGCTTGATTTTATACACCTGTGGCCATGGAAGTGATTGGAACACCTGATTCTGATTATTTGGATGGGTGAGCGAATACTTTTGGCAATATAGTGTATGTTGTTTACTCGGCTGGTAGCACATGCCATCAGTCCTGGCTACCAAAATGGGGTATCTGGTGTGAAAAACTAACACCAAGTCATCCACTGCGGCGACCCCAGAAGGGAGCAACCAGTAACAACAACAACAACAACAACAACAACAACAACTGTACATTGTTTATACTTTTTATAGAGCTTTTCTTTCTTATACTTGATATTAATAGTAATACTTTTTCTGTTTTTATATTGATTTTTTAATACTGAGATTCCATTTCTTGCTGTTGCTGCAACAGGTTCCCAGGTTGGGATCAATAAAGTAATTCTATTCTATTCTATTCTATATTCTATATTCTATATTAAAAAGGTTTAGGTATCGAAAAGCTTGACAAAACTCCTAACACAGAGAACACAAGGTTTTTACCCAGGGCTTTCTTCCTTGATGTGAGCCCTTCTTTTCAGATCTGTTCCGCTCTGCAGCCGAGGCAGGCCCCCATGACATCCTGAAGCTGTACAACCCCAAAGGAAACATCACCAACATCTCCCCGAGTCTGGAGCCCAACGGCCCAAACTCCTGCTACAAGCTGGAGGTGGTGGCCTCCGACTGCAACAGTGAGCCTTTAGGTATCTGTAACCACATGCACACCACAGATATCTCAGAGCTTGAGCTTATTTCAGAGTATCTGACAGTCTCCCTCTTTTCCTGGCCTTTCAGGCACAGAGCTTGCTGGTGCACTAGGATTTGACCTCTCCTCTATGGAGAAAAGGTAGACAAACAGGACATTATACACCCTTCATTCATTACACTTTGGACAATGGAAAGACTGTAAAGAAAGATATAGATGACTGTGTGATTTGTGATCTCAGACTGCAGGGCCTGGAAAAGAAAATCCTGATCGAGGCTGCTGAGACTCCTGCAGTTGTTTATGAGATGAAGAAACAGGTGGATTCATTCCGGGAGAAATTAGAGGTACAGACATATTCAATAGATTCAAAGTGATTTGGGGAAAAGAACATGGAACTTATCCATGATAATACAATGACCTAATCATCTGCATATGAGAGGTTTTAACATCACTAAGCTGAAAAATGTGATTGTTTCATATCAAATGATGTATGAGCTCATTTACTTCTATATCAAAGCTGCACTTATAATGTAGTTGTATTAATGACGAGTTAATAAATATGTGCAACTCTTCAGTTCCCTCAGCTCTACTGAGCTTTTTAGCCTCTTTAGTTCATTGTTTTATCCACAAACTCAAAAACAGAAATCTGTGAAGGATCAGTCTGGGGATCTGATGTGTGTGCAGATGCACTTTTCTAGCCTCTGCTGATTGGATTGATCCTTGTTCCTTTTCAGAGCGTGGAGCATCTGAGCTGGCTGGGGTTGTTTAAAGACCTGTCAGAGGGAACACATAAGCCCTCCCCTTTCTACCACAAGAGAGCCCTGCATAAAACCAGGAAGGAGTGTGAGCATGTACGGGAAAAGTTCCTTCAAATGAGGCACGTTCACGAGCAAAACTCACCACCCTCCATGTAGTACATGTTTTAATATCTAGTAATCATCAAGGGGAGATTTTGTTGTACCAACACACTAACTAACTGTGAAATGAGATAGGAGACAGTCTAGCCAGTTTTTTGTGGGCTATTGCGATCGGAGAATATGATTCAATAGGCCTTCCAGATGTGGCTGCCTTTACCATCATCAGAATACATCACCTACATTATGAGAACTACCTTTGTAAAGGTGCATCATATTTTCTCATAAGCCAATGAGAGTGGAGTGGGCTTTTTCATTTGGGGGTCAGACAGGTATTCACACAGACAGTATGACATTAAAGCATGTAAACATGTCCTAGTATTAGCCAAAAACACAAGTAAGGACCTGGATATGAGCTTGTCATGTCCTCTTATGTTGTCACCTTTGCAGCTCCCTGGAGGTGTCAGAGGAAGTGAGGCAGTACTTAAAGACCCCAACCTTTGATAACTGGTAAGTTTCAACTCAGCCAGTATGAATCTGTTTATCAACATGATGTGTTGGGTGTCATGCCTGTGTGATCACAAACAAACAAACAAACAAACAAACAAACAAACAAACAAACAGTGCACCTGTTTGCTCAGTGTATTGACAATGAGGCAGCCAGTTGCCTAATAACAGTCGTGTCCATCAAGCACCTCTGACACACCTCTGAAGAGGATGTCTCCCCTTTCTTCTGATCAGCACACTCATCTCAGTATGAATAGGCCTGCAGACGCTCACAAATCAAAAGGTCTTTGTGAAAGCCTTAATCAACAAACCCTGTTTGAAGTGGGCTTCATGAGGAGGAAGTGCATGCTGAATTCATTACAGCCTGATCATCATTTCATTTGTCCAAAAGCTTTTAATGAGGCCCAACAACATCTGCGGTGGATATGTAGGCACAGGCTACAGAATGAGAGTGGAACAAGGGTGCCAAATAATGAAGACAGTTTCCTCTGAAACCTCCCTGCTTGTCTATCATGTGTTAGTACATATTTATAACACTTTCCAGTTCTATATGACTCATACCAGACTCAGTCTCAAGCCATACCTGCTGGAGACAGATCTTTAAAAAAATAATGGAATTTTTATATATCATAAGGTTTTGCAATTTTTTTTAATTGTTTCGGCACTGTAGTTTTTAGTAAACAGAAATAAATAATGCATTCTTTTGAGAATAATTTTCAGGTTCATACATGGTTAGAATTTCCCACAGGAAAACATGTACAGTATGTGGTAGTTAAAGTATACTAGACTGTGTTTATGTATGTGTGTGTGTTCATGGTAAACAGTGTGGCTCACTGATGTGTTTGTGTATTTGTGTCAATGGAGCTCTAAGGAACAACCTATTGAAATGCACAAAACTATATATAATCTATTATGTACAGTGTATACACAAAGAGGACATTTATGCTTTACTGCATGTGTGTTTATGTCGCAGAAGCTTTTACTTATGGCACATGACAAAGTATTGTTTCAAAGAATGTTTTAGGTGAGATGCCCTCATAACCCATACGTTGTTTTTATCATAGGCATATAGTTGAAATGTGTGTGTGTCTGTGCAGGCAGTGGGAGGATGCAGAGATCATGGTGCTCCTGCAGGTCATGTACACAGATTTAGATTTCATAGCAGCCTTCAACATTGAGCCTGAAGTACTGCAACAATTCCTGTTTGAGGTCTATCGAAGATACAACAACATCCCTTTCCACAACTTCAAGCACTGCTTCTGTGTTACCCAGATGGTGAGTGTGTGACGTTTTATCAGGGCAAATCATGAAGAGCCCAATTGTGTCTATAATCATGAAACTATGCAATTATGCCATCACTTTGATGGCGAGCTGGGGGAGGTCATTCAGCCTTCAGGATGGAGAGGACAGGTAAAGCAGAACTGAAGGAGAAGAGTTGATATTATTTAAAGGTCACATATTATACACTTTTTCTGCAATTTTATATAGGTCTCAGACATCCAACAATATTGTATTCAAAGTGTATTACCCCAAACTCAGACCTGGTCCTGAATTCCAGCCAGTTAAAAATCACTCTGTTGATCTCTGCTGAGAACAGACTGTTTCTGTGTCTGTACCTTTAAATGTTCCTGAGCTGTGTCTGACCACGCCCCCTCTCTGGAGACAGGAAGTGTCGCTCTCTCTCTCTCTCCTCTTACCCTGCGCTAATGTTTACTTCTAGATCCGTACTAGAACTGGCTAAAGAGGCTAATGACTACTCTGCAGTGCATGGACCATACCATTAACAGTAGTCAGTCACCCAAATACACAACTACACAATACATAGACAAATAAGTGTATAGCGCTAGCTTCAAATGAGCCTTGTGCTCCCAGAGCTTATGTGGAATGGCTCTTGATAGCACGTTAGCTCTGCAGCAATCGCAGACAAGTATAGCACAGGGGAGATAGTACTGGGAGGATCTGGACTGTATAGAATAACATTATTCAATGACAGAGCTCAGTTAGCTGCAATGCTAAATGAGCTCCGGATGACTGCTTTGTAAACATGGGCCCATACAAGTTATGCTCGGCTACACAGCTGAAGTTGAAGCATGGATCGGTACAAACTGTTCTGGACACTACAGATGTGGAAGCTGTAAGTTAATCCATTTTGTGTTGCATTACTGTGTAGCTCTACTTAGCGCTGTGTTAACGTTACAGGGACATGTTTCCAGGCCATCACGCTAGGTAGAGCTCCACAGTAAAACAACACAAAATGGAATAACTTACAGCTCCATGTTTGTAGCTGTGCCCCAGACAGTTGGTGCAGATCCATGCTTCAACTTCAGCTGGTTAGTGAAGCCTGCTTTGTGAGATGATGAGCGCACACATGCTAAACTCTGAGAAGCTCTCTTGCTACATTTCCAGCTAAAATAAATCAATCCACTGGGTCTTCAGAGGACGAACAGAGTAAAAATAGCCTCATGTGCTTGTAGAAGCAGCTGCCGTGCTTTGCTCCTCACTTTGTCAGGTGTGTTGGGGGGGGCTGGCTCAAAGGCAGTGTCCTCTACTGGAGGGAGGGGCATCCCCATTGTTGACATCAACAATGGGGAGATTTTAGATTCTAAGATTTGCTTGTTTGTCAGCACACACTGGAATTGTGAATTTTGCATGATAGGTTTCATTTTTCTTTTAAAAATAGCTGCTGCATAAAGTATTTCTTTAACATGTAGAATCACCTTGATAAACCCACCATACACTGCACTATCTGCCCTTCTCCAAACATTACACGTTTGCAAAGTAAAAATATCTGCAAGTGAAAGGGACATATTTCTTCTTAGGAGATGGCAGAGACCAAAGCAGGAGCTACAAAGAGAGTGGATAAATTTGTCAGGTGGAATAAACATGACTTTGAATATATTCTAATGTTGCCCCAAGACTGCTAGAGATGTTATACCGCTTTCACACTGAAATTAGTGTGTCAACGGGTTATTTTCTTTGCCACGTTGATGCAGCTCGGATTGGCATTAGGATGCTTTCACAGTGCCAGCTGATGCAGCTCTGACCTCCAGCTGTGAGAGCTGCTTCCTGTTTTTTCCTCCCTCCCATACGTCATCACATTGACAACGTCATCATTACAAATTTAAGTGCGCCGGAACACAGCGAGGTAAACAATGGACAGCACGGACATGAGCGAATCACATGTTAATGTTGTTGTTGAGTGTAATGCATTTTGTCTCTTTTGCAAAGTGTAAAACCCAGCGCAGTACTAATACTAATACTAGTACTAATGCATACTGCCATGATCAATAAAAAGGAGTGTCAGATCGTTGTACAAGCTGTATAGAAACACAGTCGTGTAGTTCACACTGGGATTCCCCGTGGTGTTTCCCCAGAATGATGTACGACTAAATCACTATGCGCTCCTATTAAAGATGATGTCACTACACATTTGATTTGTTTGATTAAATAAAATCTCTGTCCTTCAGAAATCAGTCTCTGGAGATCAACAGGAAGTCTGATCTTATGAGTGATCAGCTCTGCAGCTCTGGAGCTTCACAGTGACAGCCTGACAGGCTGCTCAGTGACTAAAGCAGAACGAGACAGACAGATACTACAACGTCATCCCGGAAATACCAAGTCGACGTGGGTCGACAAGGCTCGACTTTCACACTGTAGCCGATCCGATCCGAGCCAATAAACTCCCGGATTGATTGCCGAGTCTTTGACGTTATGCACTGTGAAAGGGGCTTTAGACATGCTAAAAAAGTTAGCTGTTGTTTGCTAACATACCAGCTTTATTAGCTGATGGTGCTGGCTGTGTGTCTGTAACTGTGTGAAGCAACATGTTGACTTACTATCATTTGGAAATATTCTTGTTCTTAAAACTGCACTAATCAATATTTTATTCCTAAAAATAATGAAATGTCTCTGTATGATGGGAAATGGGGTCACATAAACTGAGTGATCATTTCAGCATTTTTCTGCTCTTTTTAGTTTCTTAGAAGCAAATAAAGAAGCATCTTCTTAAGCCAGCTGTTCTCTTCCAACAATTAGCAACTACCTGGAGCATTTAACAGCTAAAGACAGAAAGATATTTCCCTCAGGCTTGGTGGAAACCATAACAGAGCTTAAAAGAGTGTGATTTATAGGACTTATAATGATTCTTATACGTTGTTTATATCATATAAAGTGATAATGTGTCAGTATTGTATCTCTGTGGAGAAAAAATAAAAAGTAGCTAATGCAGCTTTAATGTTTTAATCTATGAGAGTTCTTCTGTTTCCACATGATGGACATGACATCTCCTTCTGTGCTGTGCATTATTCATCTCTGAGCAGATGTATGGTCTGATCTGGCTGACGGACCTGAAGAATAAGATGGACAGCGTCGACCTGCTGATCATGCTGACCTCTGCGGTCTGCCATGACCTGGACCACACAGGATACAACAATGCCTATCAGGTATATGAAACCCTGCATTGTGCCTCTGCAGACAGTGTTTCCTTGCTGAGCCTCAACACAAAGCATGGGTTTGGTACTGATAAAACATTTCATTTTTGAAGATTCACACTTGATTTGAACCAGAACTGTGGAACTTGTGCCACCTAATTATTGAATGAGTAATTTTACATTACTCCAAATATCTTTATTTTTATTCAAATGTGTTCCATGCATATCATATCATATCATTCTAACGAAATAACATGATATGAATAAAACCTTAACGTTTCACCTCACCCATAATGAGTAATAATGACACTTTAAATGCTTGCTGTATGTGCGTATAAGTTTTATAATAGAGTTGGAAAAAATTGGAGCCTATGCTATGAATTTGTTACAGTTAGTCCTATACGTATGTTACCAATAAATGTGTGAGAGCTAAAATTTGACACTCATATTGGCCAATACATGCTCACTGGCCACTTTATTAGGTACAACTTGCTAGTAAAAGGTTGGCTCTCCTCTGTCCTTCAGAACTGCCTTCATTCTTGGTGTCAGACTTTCAACAAGGTGTTGGAAACATTCCTATCAGGTGTTGGTACATATTGACATGAAAGCATCACTTAGTTGCTGCAGATTTGTCAGCTGCTCATCTATGGTGAGAATCTCTGTTCCTCCACATCCCAAAGTATCTATTGGACTGAGCTCTGGTGACTGTGGAGACCACTAGAGTCCAGTGAACTCTTTGTCATGTTTTAGAAACCAGTTTGAGATGATCTGAGCTTTGTGACATGGAGCATTATCCTACAGGAAGTAACCATCAGAAGATGATCCACTGTGGTCATAATGGGATGGACATGGTCAGTAATAATACTCAGGTAGGCTGCAGTGTTCAAACCATGCTCAGTTGGTTGTTGTTGTCCTTACTGGCTGCTCCCTTCTGGGGTCGCCACAGCGGATGATCCGCTTCTAGACTTGTCATTAATTTTTTACACCGGATGCCCTTCCTGATGCAACCCTCACCCTCACATTTTGGAAGCTGAGAGGGACGATTGTTCCTGTTTTCTTTCTATCATCTCCAACCAGTCTGCCCAGTCTCCTGTGATCTCTCACATCAGCAAGACATGGATATTTCCTCTTTTTCCAGACCATTCTCTGTAAACCCTGGAGATGCTTGAAGTAAAAATGCCAGTAGATCAGCAGTTTCTGGTACCAACAATCGTGCCACGTTCAAAGTCACTTAAATCCCCTTTCTATCTCATTCTGATGCTCTGACTATTTGTGTTAACAAGCAATTGAACAGGTGTACCTAATAAAGTGGCCAGTGAGTATTTACTGATACATGTTCAGCTTACATACAGCAGCTGAATCTAGCATATTATACACCCCGACAGTGTTTACTGTCAGTCCTATTTTCCATACATTCTTATATCAATTTTCATTGTTATTGAGTTATACACATTGTCCCTTGAGGTTATAGCATAAACTTTATTTAATGTGAATCAGAAACTGTAAACTGATGTGTGACCGTCTTTCAGATAAATGCTCGGACTGAACTTGCTCTCCGCTACAATGACATCTCTCCACTGGAGAACCACCACTGCGCCGTAGCTTTTGAGATACTGGAGAAAGTAAGAATTACATCCTGCTGTTTATTCATTTCAGTTTAGTGATTTGATTAATACCAAGACAAGAACAGGGGCTATCACCGTAAACTGGAGCCTGTAAAGCAGTCTGTGACATTGGTTTTCTGTTTTCTATAGACAGATAGCAACATCTTCAGAAACTTGTCCATGGATCAATACAAACGGATCAGAGAAGGGATCATCAAGTGAGATCATCTTTCTATCTCTTAGGATGCACATTTTCTCATGTTATTCAGTTATCATAGCATATCAGATCAGCATATGGCATGGGTTTTATTCTGTCCTAATCACAGATGCATTTTGGCCACTGACATGACGAGGCACAATGAGATTCTCAACAAGTTTAAGTCCATCCTGCCAGCTTTTGACTTCAGCAGCAAGGACCACAGAGATGTGGTGAGAGGAGAGCACTCTGCTCATACTACTGATCATTACTGCCTGTAATGGGTTTGTTACCTCCACCAAGGAGGTTATGTTTTCACCAGGGTTTGTTTGTTTGTTTGCGAAATAACTCAAAAAGTTATGGACAGATTTTGACAAAATTTTCAGGGTTGGTCCGAATTAGCCTAAATTATAACTGATTCATTTTTGGTGGTGATGGGCCGATTGAATGGCACCACCAAAAATTAATCAGTTTAAGTTAGGCTGCTTCCGGCCAATCCTGAAAATTTCTTCAAAAACCATCCATAACTTTTTAAGTTACTTTGCAACCCAACAAACAAACAAACCCCAGTGAAAACATAACCTCCTTGGCGGCGGGTGTAATATTTTTGTATTTTTCACACATCCATGTTATCACATTATATCATGATTGGGCTGCTTTCATCCAGGTTAATGAAGCTCAAATACAAAGTAAAACACTTTGGTACTAATGCATGCAAGAAACAGCACTTATTAAAGTGGAGTACAGAAACCATTAACAGCTAAAAGACAATAACAATTACAGCCTAGAATATGACAAGCATAATTTAAATTTCAGCCATGCAAACATCCCAATCAAAAATGTTAGAGCGAGTCCTGTTGTGTGTGCAGCTGATGATGATCCTGATCAAAGTGAGTGACATATCCAATGAGGCGCGACCCATGGAGGTAGCTGAGCCCTGGTTGGACTGCCTCCTGCAGGAATTCTACAACCAGGTGACTGATCCCTATCCCTGTGGCAACACCCAGATATTCACATATATTTCACAACTGTAAAAGTTGATAAGGCATGAAGTAAAAGACAACATTTATTTTTGCAATAATTAATTCCAACTGTGCTATCGATCTGTCCTCAGAGTGATAAGGAGAAGCTAGAGGGTCTTCCAGTCACCCCCTTTATGGATAGGGACAAAGTCACCAAGCCTTCATCTCAAACAGGCTTCATCAGATTTGTCCTTTTGCCTCTCTTCATGGAGCTGGCCAACCTCTTCCCCTGCTTGGAGGTAATTTTCTCTCAGCTGACTATGACTTGCTCAGTGAAATGTTTGCTCATTTCTTCGTTCATTCTGCAGCAGCATATTATCGACCCAGTGAGGAAGGCTCTTGATTACTACACAGAGATGGACAAAGCACTGGAGAGGGAGAAACAGAACTGGGCCCAGAGTGACGCAGCCAAGACTAAGGAGACTGCTGTGGTCCTGCAGAGACCAGCTGACAGCCTCACTGATCCTGGACCTGAAACCTCCAAACCAGGTGCACACTGAACCATGGTGGATGACACATTTAAGACCTGGGTCTAAACTGATCTTAGGCATCTTATTTAAAGACTATATCATTTTAGGTTTAAATGTATTCAAACCATCTGAATATGTACTTTTGTCTATTTACTGTATTCAGCACAAGCATGCAGTTCTGTTTTGTTCTAGTTTCAGTGTGTACAATATTAAATGGCATGTGATGAGGTGGAATCAAAATGATTTTCCAAACTGCAGTACTGTTGCAGAGAAAGTTCAGACAAAAATATTTGTGATAAAACCTCCAGTGTTTAATACTGTATTCATACTGTGAGTTGGTTTATGCTGGTAGGAAAACACACAGGAGACCATTTTGTGAAGGGATCTCACCAGCCACGACCAGGCCAGTGATCACAAGGTCACTTCTTACTCCATATGAAAAATGTCTGACTCACACAGTGACAGAATCTAAATATATAAATACCTGGCAAAGCACTCAAATCCTCCAGCCTTTGGTGATGGCAGGAAATGCACCGCTTCATTAACAACAATTTAAACCCATTTGTGGCAATTATAAACACTGAATAAGTGCACAGAGAGTGTGGTGACACAGTATACAGAGTGGAAAGATGCACCGAGCGGATGCAGAGGGGGGTGAGGGGTCAAAACTTTCACTATTCCATGTTCACAGTGTTACGTGTCATTTTCTTTGCAGATTTAAGCCCAGTCATATTTCTTTTCTGATCCTAACTATAGTGGTGTCATCTAAATTGCCATCAAGTGTAATGATAGTTTTTGATGCTGGAAGTGATGTGGCAAAGTGATGGGTTGGGATGAGAATATCACCTTAAAAATGAGAGCCAATTGATGCACCATGGCTGAATTTTGCATCCACTTCAAAAGCTCTATAAATAAAATGTGAAGCACTGACTTGTATTCCAGCTCCACCTCAACCAACAACAACAGTAAAATCATGCTTTTACTAGAATGCATGAGTAATAAAATCAAATGATATATCATACATGCCTATATAATTATTGATGCATTCATTTGTCCGTTACTTTAGTATTGGATCTAATTTGAATTACTGCTTGGTAGTTTCAACTATGTTGTATTAACTAAATATGTAAAGTAACTGAAGTTTTAAAGTAAATGTAGTGCAATGAAAAGTATCATTGCCATCTGATCATAAATACGAAAATGACTGGTGAGCTGCAGTGGTGTGCAGAGACTTTTTGAAGGGCAGAGGCGAAAAGAAAACAAGGGCATCTACAGCACGTTCTCGTGGCTGAAGAGGCACTTTAACATGTTTTTGCCTCCCAATAGAACACTTAACCATGTTTTAACCACCCCAGAGGGCAGTTTAGTGTGTTTTACCAACAGAAGGGCACTTTAGTGCACATTTTTCAACAATCTCACCACTGCTCAGCTGTTTCTTAGAGCAGCAGCACCCTCCTGTGGTCAAACACCGTGAAAGAAAAACAACTGACATCTGCTACTGTACATAAAGCTGCGTATGATATTTCTTTATTTACAAAACTCACTCAGAAAAGTGCTATTGTACAAAAACATAGAGTATATGAACAAGAAACTTGGTTTTGAGACAGACACACAGACGGACATTTGCAGTTTCAGACAGGAATGTCCAGATTCTCATCTCCTCTTGGATATCCCTCTACCTCCATTGTCATCAAAAACTCTGCAAAGACAAAAAAACGCACGCATATTGCTTGTAAACTCCCCGTTATCTCTTGATGCACAATGCAGCTTTATGAAGCACTTGTGGTATTTTTAGACTCCTTTAGATGGTGCTCTTGGATTAAAGATGTAATGGAAATTGAGTAAATTTCCATTGAATAGAATAATTAATCAGTGTTAATGTATGAATATGTGTTTGGTTGACTGTGACGATTTCACAGTGTCTGTCTGTCTGTCCATCATGCTGAACTTGATGAAACCACAAGCTAAAACACATATTATCACAATAAAGTTGTTCTTTATGCTCTAAGTTATTACCTAATTATTGTGTTACTGTGTCAGTAAACTGCCCAAAAGCAACCATGATTAAAAGTTGTTTTGTCCTGTGACTCGTACAGGGTCACCATATCAGGCATCCTGGGAATGCTTCTTCTTTTATTCCACTTGTTTGTCGACTTCTTTCCATTATATGTAGTGATGTCAGTTTATCTAGCTGAGCTAATGTGTGTTCACTATTGTAGCACACAAAAAAATGAACTTTCATCTTTCATGTAAAGTCAAATATAGTTAATAATTACCACAAAATGGCATTCATGCAAAAACAAATCCACAACAATGTAGTGCAGTAAAAAACAACAACTGTATCTTCTCACAGTATGTGATAGTAATAACATAATAGATCACTGCACATATGATGACCTTTTGGGAAAAATGTTCAGATGTTGTGAACAGCATGTTAATTTCACTGAGAATCTACTCATCGGTATACATCACCATATATGAACGTTTATTGTGCAAACTGTAGACTTTTGTACTGTTGAACTCATTGTAAAGATTCAGCCAAAGTGAATAAGAAAAACTGTAATAAATTTGACTTGAATGTTTTTTGTTGTTCATATAATCATCTGTCTTCAAATGACGTCATGTTTGTCTATTTGTTTAAGTCACTGCCCATACCTTAAATGAGCTTTGAGTCACTTCAAGACATGTCTTGGCTAGTTTCACTGAAGATTTAAGGTGAAAGTAAGGCACAGCACAATGTCTCCACCTACCTTCTGTGTAGTCGATGTCGGGCCGAGTGGAGACGACAGCCCAGGCCAGGCCCACCAGCAGCGCCACCACGAGGTTCACTACGATCCATGGCCTCAAGATCTGCTCCTCTGAGCCTGGAGGCCTGGAGGAGGAGACAGTAAATACAGTAAACAACATTACATTACAGTAGGGTACAAACAAGCAGTATGAGCTCTCACCACAGAGTCTCATTGGCTGTAGGATAGAGGTTGATGCGGTCGCTGGTCATTTGCTGACTGAGGGACAGGATCAGGGCTATGAAATATACTGAGCACAGAGAGACAAGTTGTAGCACAGCATCATCATCATCATCATCATCATCATCATCTTCCTCTTCTACTTAGTCTGGTCTCACTTACAGAAAGAAGCCAGAGCAGCAGGGTCCAGGGTGAGGAAGCCTCTCAGTGCCATGGAGGTTTTGGCCAGGTTCACTCTGCAGGTGACACCAAACAGAGTTTTCAACGTACTTGAACTTTTCCATTTTATGTAACTTCAAGTGGGAGCAAGTCGCCCTCTGTGCTGAAGAGCCCTCTTTGGAGGCAAAAACGCAGATCAAAGTGTGCTCAGGGGAGGCAAAAAAGTGTGCTAAAGTTCCCCCGCACTAAACGCACTAAATTGCCCTTTTGGGTGGACAAAACATACTTAATTGCCCTCTAGTTAAAACATGATAAAATGTCCTATTGGGAGGCAAAAACACATGCTAAAATGCCCCTTTCAGTGGTGAGAACGTGCTGTAGGTGCCCTTTGTTTTTTACTCGCCCCTGCCCTTCAAAAGGTCTATGCACACCCCTGGTCCACAGACCTGTCAAATGCTGATACAGTGCTAATGGCCAGCAGCAGGTAGAGCAGAGACTGAGCTGGGTAGGCCAGTAGGTGATACTGCTGCAGCAGGTTGGGCAGCGTGGTCATCTGATCACCTGCCAGCACATACACAACGATGATGTTCCACACAGCGTAACCAGCCAGGAAACCATGAGAGAACAGACCGATCACCCTGCAGGAACACCAGGAAAAAGAGGGGTTATGCAGTTAGTTGTGTGTGTGTGTGTGTGTGTGTGTGCGCACACCCACTTGAAGCCACTGTGGATGCTCATAGCGACGTCTCTAGTGGTCCAGATCTGTCTGGGGTCCATGTAGTCATCCATCAACTCTGAGGGTCGAAGCTGCTCTACTCGCTCTGCCTGGAAACGCCCTGCACGCACACACACACACACACACACACACACACACACAATACAAAACATTTTTATTTGCACTTATTTGTGGTTGTTGGTAAAAAAAATGAATAAATAAATGATAAATAAATGTGCTACAGCAAAAGTTCTGCTTTAATATTATTATTATTTGAAAGGGTGTGTATTTTCTCTGCCAATCTTTCGCACTCACTGTTCCTCTCCATGAAGGCTTTGCCCACTGGCTGGATGTGTCCATGTGGGGCGGAGAACAGGGAATGCTGGGGGATCGGGGACTGGGTGTCTGTGATGATGTCGTCGTCTTCAGCTCCTAGATCATTGCTGTAGTGCTCTGTTGCCTTCATCTTCCTGCCATGTGATAGAAGAAAGAGGGTTTTATCCAAAGCAAATGGAGTGTTTAGCCACACTGTGGGTGGAGACTGAAATATGTCAACAGCTACTGGATGGATGTTTCAGACATTCACGTTCCCCTCAGGATGAACTCTGGCGATCCTCTGGCTTTTCACTGAGTTCCACTGTCAGGTTAACATTTAAATTTCTACTCACTTCTTCCTTTTTGTCTTTCTGGTTACAGCGACAGTCATTTCCTCTCCATCTATGTTGGGCTCGGCCATGTCACCGTTTGGCACGTCAGCGTTCTCTGCTTCCTGATCTGAACAAAACAAAGCATGACACAAAACAGTTTAGCCATAAAACAATGGAAACTCACCTAAAACTTTTGGGAAAAAATCTATTTTTTATGAATGTTCATGAGGAGGAAGAGAAAAAACACTAGATTAAGGGATTAATGTATTTCTTGGCACTGATCAATGTGGAAACTATCGCTCAGTGTACCTTTACATTCATCCTTGATGTCTCCATAAGGTGTTTGAAGTATTAACATTATCAGCAGCTTTTGGGTGAATTGCCATGAAAAGTGGTTTAGATGTTAATGGACCCCTCAGGCTGTACTGGAATAACTTTTAATAAGCCTCTGACTTTTCATGTAGTGCCACCAGCAAGTCAACATTTAACTCACAATACTTTATTATATTTTGAGCCTTTGTGATATATTTCAAACTCAGGGTTTGGGACTCAGCACAGGATACAGCACTGGTAGCCTTATTTTACACGTGGTCTAGGTCCAGTAGTTGGCTCGGCTGTATGGGGCCCTCTGTGTGGACTGAGAGAATGACACTATTTTATTTTGGCCCTTGGTCTTGACTTGCAGTCTAAAATGTTTTCTTGTTTCAGGTGTGCCAAACATGAAAGAGAGCTTTTGTGACAGATGTAATAACTGGAGATATGTGTGAAAATGTGACTGATCCTATCTGGAGCCACTTCTGTCCATTCTGTGCTCCTTTGGAAACATGGCGGACAGCTCTGTGATGAGAATCCACTCACTATGTAGATATAAACGCCTCATTCTATGGTACAACAATTCTTAATTTCAGGTGATTATACACTGAATAAAACATGTATACTGTATTATTACGTACCATGCAATACACACATCCTTTAAACAAAAAATGTCTATTTGTTTCCCAGTTAGCTTGGTACATTGTCACTACCGATAGTGGGCGTCTTCTTCTTTTTCTTCTTTTTCTGTGGCCCTGGATCCTGTGGCTCTGGGGTCAGAGGGTCTTTGCTGTCAGAGTGGATCCTGTTGGTCACTTCCTCCATCTCCACCTCCAGACCGACTGTGGAGGAACATAAAAGAGAGGAGATAACAGAATAGAGGAGAACAGAGTGTGATGTGGACCTGAAGGGGTCACCTCTTACCTTCTACCTGCTCCTCTCCATCGTTCACTTCCTTCTTTGGCTTCTTCTTCTTGCTCTTGACGGTTGGCATGGTTTCTCTATGAGAGGTTCAAAATGAGAATAAAATGAAGTCAACGTGTTATTTACCTTTTGAGAGTTTTCATTTTGTGTTTTTTTTTTATTTAGGTCAGTTAATTAACGTTAATGAGGTGATGGCTGTTTGAGACAATTGGATTAGCCTGAGCTTTGAGGACAGATGGAGGAATGGAGCTTCATCTAGTCAAAGACGGCACACTGCAGCATGTCAGCACACTACATGTTAAAAGTATCATTGCTGTGTTGCAGTATGGCTGGCTGATATAGACAAAGGCAGCATGACGTGTGTGTAAATCCACTCCCTGTGTGCACACTGAAACTAAAGTAACCTGGATTAAACTTGAAACCACAGTTTTCTTAGTTCTTGTTCACTTCTGATATGTTTGCTGTTTAGAAACCTGAAATAATGTCTGAGAACTCAGAGATTTTAACATGTTGACCTATGATCCCAAACTTTTACACACTTTAAAAAAGCAGTGTCAAACTTTAGTTTCTACCTAGTATAACCAACACACCATCAACACTAGTCCACCTTTGCATTGATGTCATGTGAATGCGGTGTAGCTTTTTGCTTCTGCTGATTACATTTACACCTCAAAAATCATAAAAGCGGTGATCATTTTGAAGACCATCTTGCTGAAAAACACTACATGACATTTTTTGGAGTACATCATTGATAACATTCTTGATAAGCTAATAACCTGGACTAATGAGAGAGCGACACACAGTAAAAAAGACGACATATGTCAACAGCAACATCAGCCATATGTCTCCCTCATGGGATCACATTATTTACTGTGTATTTTGTATTTTGATACCTTGTCTGGGGCTCCTCCCCTGTTGCTCTTTTTGTTTTGTGTGAACCAGCTTTAAGTATCAGAAACACTTGTTTGCCATTGGAGAAATCCCATTTGACTTTTGTCGATGGCCTAAAATAATGTCATGATGTTTTTCCTGCAGCACTCTATTGCCTGAATGGAGGTCAAATGTCATCAGTCAGTAGTCAGCAGATAGCTAGAGAAAAATTAAGGAGGACATTTCACCCTAAACCTAACTAAGTCAACTTGGTGCTTAAACCCAACCAAACATACTGAGCATTGTCACAAATTTCCACAGACAGAAACAATTGCTTCCTACTGACAATGGTGTCAGATCAGGAAACATAGTTTAGTTTGGACTCTCGACTTGTGACCTACTTATGACAGCTGAACTGTTTCCATGGCAAACACCATCCAGACAAGAGGAGCATGAACCTGAGCGAAGGCTTCTTTCAGTCAAGAATGTCAACAGTTTCATCACTTCTTTTCACAATCAGAATACAAATCACAAAACCCCATGTTCAAATCCCACCAAAACGCACACATCATGAACAGATGGTGCGCAGTACCAGACTGCAGTGTTTCCCTGAATTAAAGACTGACCCAGGTTGAGCTACTGGGGTTCTATCTAATTGTACGGCTTGTTTCTGCCACAAAGATGAACTATTTCCATTCCAAAAGGTGTTTTCAGTATCAGAACTCACCCGTGCAGAATCAGTCTGTGGCTGTGAAGACACACAACACACAATCAACACCTTATGAAGCCGAAGGAATGTGTTTTAGGATGTGCCTCAGTTTAAAGCCTCACTTTCCTTCCCTTCATCTATCTGTCTTCTGCTCTTCTTTAATCCCAAAAGATGGATTCAGGATGACTGCTTCACTTCCTTTGACATTTTTAAAACCAGATAAAGTGAAGCAGAGACGATAACCATAAGGGGAGGAGGCTTATTTCCAGCTTTGAGACTCGTCCTAGGGTTTAGCGTGGCAGGTGGATCACGTGCTGAGCAGCTGCTGGGAGCTTTGTGGTTGGCTGATCAGCTGTGATATCACCTGCTCCTAAGTAGCCATGGATGCTAATAATCCCTCACCCTGCACTCTTTATTCTCACACAGACAGAATTATTTGACTATTATTAGATTATTAAAATACAATATAATATAATGTTCCCTGCAAACAAATATGGGACAATCCCTGAATTTACATGTTGATTGTTCATATTTGCTGAACAGTTTTTGGTGGCAAAGTGCATGTTTATGCATTTGTTCATGAGCTGATAACAGCATCTCTAGATATAGAATCATAGCACCCACTCTCTGGTTCTTCCTTACTAATACATATCTTCTCAATCTTGCATTTAGCACCTTTAACGTTAGTTTGATATTGTGGGTGGCTCTGATGACACCAATGAGCCTCACCATAACACTTCAGTTGAGCTGCTGTGTCAGAGTTTAAACCTTCACACCACAGGAAGCAGGTCAGCACATCAAATCCTATTACACCCATCACATGCACACACATGCACACACGAAAAAGCAAATGCTAGTTTTCAGTGCCAGTAAAAGAAAGTTATTTTGTCCATTCAGCAGCTGATTTATCTGCTGTCAAAGATGAAGATTAATTTATTCATTATCAAAGAAAAAATAATATCAGTTCAATAAAACATGATCACTTTAAGGACCACTGTATGCAGTAACTCACCACCCTGGTCAACAAATAAACGCACAATAAATAGGAACAGAAAAAACTCAAAGCGATGTGGTGGAAGTAAGTGCATTTATCCAAGTAAGTACAATTTAAGGTGAACTCAATTCATTAATTGTGTTTTATTTTCTAAGCAGTAAATAACATATTTTTAACTCACACTCTACATTTGTTTTGATAATTTACTTTGCAGGTTTAGATTAATAATACAAACATAATAAATAACAATGGTAAATTAAGATTAAACTTGACAAGTGTGCCTCCCTTCACATTCACTAAAAACTACATAACTAATAAAGTGATATTTTCTCTCTTTCTCTCTCTCTCTCTCTCTCTATATATATATATATATATATATATATATATATGTATATAGAGTATATACATGTGTATATATATATACACACACACATATATATATGTATATATATATACAGTCATGGAAAAAATTATTAGACCACCCTTGTTTTCTTCAATTTCTTGTTCATTCTAATATCTGGTACCACTAAACGTATAATACAATGAACACAACAAAAAATGCAGCTGGTCACATAATAATGTCCTATTTGACATTCTTAAGCTTAATTGATTCCCAGGGTATATAAGAGGCCATTTCATGTCACAAGCAGCACTGCACATGCAAAGGCCTAGAGTGGTTTCCTGCTTACATTCAAGCCGTAGCACAACTCAGAAGTTGTCAGCTCTCACATAATGCCTAAAACAAAAGAATTATGTGAAGCAACAAAGGCAGCCATCTTGGCACTGCTGGAAATTGGCATGAGTGAGAGACAGGTAGCGAAAAAACTGAAGATCTCCAAGACAGCCGTTCATTCCAACAAAAAAAACAAGCTGAACATGGCACTACCAAATTGCTACCTGGCCGTGGCAGGAAACGTCTTTCTACCCCACGAGATGACCGTGCACTCATCCGTTCCTGTGTCAGGAATCGTCGTCAGACCTCCAGGGACCTTAAAAATGAGTGGGCACTGTCGAGAAATGTGACTTGCTCGGCAAGGACAGTTCGAAACCGACTTGTTGAAGCTGGTTTGAAGTCACACAGAGCACGCAAGAAGCCCTTCATCAATGAAAGGCAGAGGAAGGCCCGGTTACTCTTTGCTTGAGACCACAAGGATTGGACTGTTGATTGGGCTAAGGTTCTCTTCAGTGATGAATCCAATTTTGAATTGATGCCCACTCCAGCCAACTTACTGGTTAGGAGGAAGCCTGGAGAAGCTTACAACCCAGACTGTCTTGACCCTACAGTAAAACATGGGGGTGGATCAGTCATGATCTGGGGTTGTTTCAGTCTGAGTGGAACAGGGCAAATGCAATTGTGTGAAGGCCGAATGAACCAGGTCAAGTACAGGACTACCCTTGAAAACAGTCTTCTTCCATCAGCTGGAAAACTCTTTCCTGCCTCGAATGACTGGATTTTCCAACAAGACAATGCCCCTTGCCACACGGCAAGGTCAGTTAAAGCCTGGATGGAGAACCACAACATTCGCACCATGCCTTGGCCTGCTCAATCACCAGATCTTAATCCAATTGAAAACCTGTGGAAAATCATCAAACTCAAAATGGAGAACCACAAGCCCAAAAACAAAGAAAATTTGTTTGAATTTGTCCAACAGGAATGGGCTGCTGTGACAGCAGAACAATGTCAGAAGCTGGTGGAGAGCATGCCAAGACGCATGGCTGCAGTCATCAAAAACAATGGTTATGCAATCAAGTATTAACTCTTGTGTGTATCATGTGTTTAAAGCAAACAGAAAAGAAAACATGGAATGCTTAAAAGTAGTGTTTTTGGCGGTACAATGCCATAGCTATTGATGTAAGAATTTAAGTAATTTTGGTTATTATCAAGAAAACCATGGAAAATGAATAATCCTTAGTTCTTAAATTAAACTCTCATGAGCTATTTTTGTTGTTATCATTATAATTGTCCAAACAAATGTACCTTTAGTTGAGCCAGACATTAAAATTAACATGAAATTGAAGAAAACAAGGGTGGTCTAATAATTTTTTCCATGACTGTATATCCATCCATCCATTATCTACCTCTTATCCTCACAGGGTCGTGAGGGGGCTGGAGCCTATCCCAGCTGTCATAGGGTGAAAGACAGGGTACACCCTGGACAAGTCTCCAGTTTATCACAGGACACATAGAGACAGACAACCACTCACACTCACATTCACACCTACGGTCAATTTAAATTAGCCAATTAACCTAATCCCCATGCATGTTTTTGGATGGTGGGAGGAGAGAGAACCCACGCAGACATGGGGAGAACATGCAAACTCCACACAGAAAGGCCCCGGGCCTCGAACCCAGTACCTTCTTGCTGTGAGGTGACAGTGCTAACCACTACACCACCGTGTCGCCCCATATATATGTATATATATATATATATATATATATATATATATATATATATATGTGTGTGTGTGTAGAAAACAGCAGCATCTCCTTGTCATGCCAGAAATGTAAGAAAATGTATTTAAATTAATCATAAAATGGCCCTGATATGTCACCAGACATTAAGAAATCATGTTCATTTCAAATACTTATATCACTGACAACAGTAGTCCAGCCAGGATATTCTCATTTAAAAAGCCAAGTTGCAGCCTTTAGCTGATGTTGATGTTGTCATGTTGTGTTTTGGTCTGATGCTCCACCCTCCACCTATCTCCCAATCACCAAGTCAGTAGTGTTTCCTCATCCGGGTTGCCAGTTCTGCTCTAGGTACCACAGCTACAGCTACGAACGTGTCGGATAACGTTGCAAAACCTAAAAGATCTCGTTATGAATCCAAAATATGTCGTGACAAAGTCCAAAATAAAACAGGGATTTGTATAGGAGATGCCTCTGAAAGATGGAGACGGCTGAAAGCAGAAGGGCAGAAGCACTACCGATCGTCCACTCTCACTGCATACCCCGTCCCTCCACAGCTCTCCACTGGCACATTTCACTCCTTCTAAGTGTCCATGATGATGCCTAAGGTGGCTGCTTTTCATTCACCTTTACACTTTGAAACTTTGGACCTCCAGGCGGTCCCCCGCTGACCTTGACGGGAAGCAGCACTCCCGATCGGCCACGCCACGGATCCGCAGCCCCCAACCCAGAGCTCCACTCACTTTACCCCAGCCCTCCACAGCTCTCCCCCACCCCATTTCACTCCTTTTAAGTGCCCATGGTGATGCCCAAGGAGGCTGCTTTTCATTCATGGTAACACTTTCCATTCCTGTTGGATCCTGCAGCCGAGCTGGCAACCTCTAGTCAGGGGAGAGGGGGGAGACACCGCTCTACAATAACATATACACACACACACACACACACATATATATATATATATATATATATATATATATATACACACATACATACATACATATATATATATATATATATATATACATACATACATATATATGTATACATATATGAGTATTTACACATACGCAATACATGTGATACAGTGTACTGTATTTCCCTTTCACACACGCTGATTCTGTAAGCATAGAAACAAAACACAGTACAAACATACTCTCTCATCCTCTTGCTGTCTCGTGCTACCTATTACTTCGTGTTACACTGACCGCCACTCACTGTTGTTTGTATAGATGAGAGTAAAGCTGAATGATGCAGTGAGGAGACAGTAATCCTCCTGTTAAATCGGCTGAGCTACAGCTGTCCTGCAGAGGATTAACCTGGCAGACAGACAGAGGGAGGAGGGCAGAGAGAAGACGACACATGCACCCACATGATTTCATCTTGATCTTTAATTAACACACATACAGTACTGCATGTACATGTTCACTATTATTCTAGATGAAACAGTTTCTGTTCCAGTGAAGCTGTTAGAGTAGAGAAAAAAAGCTTGCAGAGATAGAAACTTTAAGACCACTTGAGTTGAATTAGGTGGATTCTGCATCAGAAACCAAGTGCTGTTGATCTGCTCCCCTTTATATGGATGACTTTCTCCTTGTTAAAGTCATTAAAAGCCACTGTCATTAAAAGCCATAGCTGTTGAGCAGCAGATGGACACAGTTACTAGCTGGTGAACATTTGGCAGCTCAAGAGACAGATCCTCAGGATCTGGTGTAGACCAAAAGCTAAGCTAAAAGAGAAGCACCAGGTTTTCTGCTAACTCCAGTTCAACCCTCCACATCACCATTAGACTGTCAGAGCAACTGATGCAGTCTAAAGCAAGGACAGGAGGGGAGGGTGGACGGGTCTCAAGACCACTTTAAGTGTTGACTTCATTTACCTTAGTTTTGTTGTGCAACTTTTTCTAATCCTGCTTATTATCTCACAACCTTTCATGTAAACCGGTTCTACAGGGAGCGGCATGGTGGTGTAGTGGTTAGCACTGTCGCCTCACAGCAAGAAGGTACCGGGTTCGATTCCAGGCCCGGGGCCTTTCGTAGGTGTGAATGTGAGTGTGTGCGGTTGTCTGTCTCAATGTGCCCTGCGATGAGGTGGCGTCTTGTCCAGGGTGTACCCTGCCTTTCACCCTAGGATAGCTGGGATAGACTCCAGCTCTCCTGCGACCCTATAATGATAAGAGGTAGAAAATGGATGGATGGGCAGTTCTACAGGCATAATGAAATCCTCTGCAAACATCACAATGATGCAGAGGGGTTTGTTTAATTAGTTGGTCAAGAGGTTTAATTTGATGAAAATGAAGCTTTTAACAGAAGACATGAGGTAAAGTGTTTCATAAGCCTGTCTTTTGTCTTTCAGCCAAGCCAGTTAGAAGTTACTCACTCAACTACTTAGTTTTGGTTTAATTCCAAATATAAAGAGGAAAAATATTTCTTTCCACTAAATCACTGAACTTTCCCCTCCTCTTGTCCGTCTTCTTTTGTCTCCAAGTCTTTTCTCTTTCTCATTCTTTATATTTCGCTCATGATTGTCCCCTTCTTGTCATTGCAGGTTTTCTCTCCCATTCTAAACTTCCCACACCTCCTCCCTTAGTCCTCTGTCTGGATCCAGCTGACAGGTACCCACTGTCGTTCATCCTGTGCCTCCTGGATGATGGAGCAGAGCTGCATGCAGGCATCCTGCAGCTCATCGTTCACCAGCATGCTGTCAAAAAACTGTTTGTACTTGGCTTCTATCAGCCGGGACGCCTCCTCCAGCTCCACAAAGTCCTCCTCCTGCAGGACGAGCAACACAAGGACACTTCAAATTTTCTGTCACTTCTGTCTCGTTCTGTCTGTTAGAAATCTGTTTTGATAGTACAGCTCTAATAATTGAGGTCCTACTGTGAACGCTCTGCTGATGGAGATGTTGGTGATGATTTGGGCGTCTCTCCGGGTTTGTCTCAGTCTGTCTGGATTGGGAGGTTTGATGAAGATCACATAGGGTTTCAGCTTCCTCGTCCTCAGCGGCTGGATGTTCTGACAAGAAAACCCACACATCTGGGATTACTGTCATAGTCCAGAGGTAGTGCGGCTAATGATAAAAACTACAATAACTAGCTGTTTTAAAAACCCAAACTGCATATTATATTGGTGGACTAGCAACAATCTTTTCCTGCAATTTGTTGACAAGACCAGTGTGTGTAATATAGAACAGCTTTACCCTGAAACTGACATTGTTATTGTTATTGTTCACATTTGTCCGTCTGTCCTATTCCTGTGAATGTTGCACGGTATCTACCCCTGGAGGGAATGTGGCACAATTAAATAAGCCTGCTAGCTTTTGCCTTCTCCTAACAAACACTTTAATGTAGCAACATGTTTTTAGAATATCATGAAAAAGATCTTTCACTAGTTCTCAGTTCCCATCTGATCTCATCTCTATTGATCTATATGTTTTTTTTAAAAATCTTTGACTATTTGTATCATGTTCAGCTGAATTAAAGCTGAATTTGTTCATTACCGTATAACCACTACAAATGTGTAAAGATATGTATCAGCATGGATTCTCGGGGTCCATGATTTACAGGATCCCAGAGAGGACCCTCATATAATTATAATACTGCCAAAATAATATTACAATGAGTAATAAACTCACAGTCACACATACATTTTAATTACGATGTATCGGTAACACTAAGTTTATTTGTTTTGGAAACATTTCTCCACGCCCTTCTCCCTCTATTTAGTAAAACGGTTCAGTCCACCTGCTCCGTCAGACAGCCTGCAGCGAGCTAACAGACAGCGCGAGCTGGCTGTTAGCTCGCCGTTTCTGCTAAAGCATGCACAATGATGACGTCAAAATGAGGTGGAAGCACAAAAACGAGCCGTGTCTGCTTGTCGCGTACACGACCAAATTTCTGTCTTGCGCGTTCCAAACAGGAAACGGACCACCTGGAAGAGGATGGACACGCTGGAAACCAAGCTGAGCGAACAGGTCCGTCTCTACGGACATCTGTATGATCCTTCTTCGAAAAGAACATAGAGCCCTATTGCCCTTAATAAGCACACTTGTTGTTAACTCTCCATGCTGTTTACACTACGTGACTCTCTTCTCCCCCGTCAGAGTTTTACGGTGTTTACACTACAGGACTCTCTATAGCAAATCCTTAGCAACCAGGAAGTCCATAGAAACCTTCTACTTCCTCTTCTTCTGAGGAGGGGCAAGATGGCGAACTAGGTGCATCGCCGTTTTTGAGCGCTGTCCACATGTCCCAAATTTAGAACATCTTTACCATCCAACTGTCTATATCTGACCTCTCATATTTAAACTGGGTTGGTACTCGAAACTAATTAAGAATTGAGCCATGAAACCAAGTGCTTCAGCACGGGAGAACCCGACTGCTACTTGCCACAACTATGCGGCTAAGATGGAAGTTTCTGCTGAGAGCCTCATAAGAAAAGGGCCATTTTCTCCGCTGAAAAACCAACCGGCTGCCAAAATGAGAGACTCTGCATCCGATGAAGGCACGAAGGCCGTACTGGAAGCTATAAAACAACTCACTGACAAAGTGGATAACCTTGGCACCGAGATACAACAGAACTCCGTCATGCTAGCTAATGTTGCTAAAGCTGTCGAGTTTAATGCGGCGGAGATTAAGGACTGCAAAACTCAGCTACAAGCCACATGCAACTTTTTCTAATCCTGCTTATTATCTCACAACCTTTCATGTAAACCGGTTCTACAGGGAGCGGCATGGTGGTGTAGTGGTTAGCACTGTCACTACCGGGTTCGATTCCAGGCCCGGGGCCTTTCTGTGTGGAGTTTGCATGTTCTCCTCATGTCTGCGTGGGTTCTCTCTGGGTACTCCCTCCCACCATCCAAAAACATGCATGGGGATTAGGTTAATTGTCTAATTTAAATTGATCGTAGGTGTGAATGTGAGTGTGTGCGGTTGTCTGTCTCAATGTGCCCTGCGATGAGGTGGCGTCTTGTCCAGGGTGTACCGTGCCTTTCACCCTAGGATAGCTGGGATAGACTCCAGCTCCCCTGCGACCCTATGATGATAAGAGGTAGAAAATGGATGGATGGGCAGTTCTACAGGCATAATGAAATCCTCTGCAAACATCACGATGCAGAGGGGCTTGTTTAATTAGTTGGTCAAGAGGTTTAATTTGATGAAAATGAAGCTTTTAACAGAAGACATGAGGTAAAGTGTTTCATAAGCCTGTCTTTTGTCTTTCAGCCAAGCCAGTTAGAAGTTACTCACTCAACTACTTAGTTTTGGTTTAATTCCAAATATAAAGAGGAAAAATATTTCTTTCCACTAAATCACCAAACTTTTCCCTCCTCTTGTCCGTCTTCTTTTGTCTCCAGATCTTTTCTCTTTCTCATTCTTTATATTTCGCTCATGATTGTCCTCTTCTTGTCATTGCAGGTTTTCTCTCCCATTCTAAACTTCCCACACCTCCTCCCTTAGTCCTCTGTCTGGATCCAGCTGACAGGTACCCACTGTCGTTCATCCTGTGCCTCCTGGATGATGGAGCAGAGCTGCATGCAGGCATCCTGCAGCTCATCGACAGGGAGGCTCGCGCAGCACTGTGGCCGAAGATACAACAAGCTTGGGTGGCTGGAAAACAAGCTTACTACCGAGGAAGTGCTGGCTACATTGATGGACACAGAATCACTTAATGTGAACACTTGAGGTATATACTGGTGGTTAAAAATATGAACGAATAGGCATTAAAACAGGTTCCTTTTCCCAGTTAAAAGAAGGTTGGATGGTTAAGCGTGTTGATATTGCACTATTGAAGGGACATAGCCTAAAGTTAATTTTTTGGGCGTCTTACTTTCTCATTCTCATTCGCTTTCATACAGTTAAAAATCTTACCGTGTTCTAGTGGTTGCTAGTTTTGTGTTATTATGAATATTGACTTTAGTTGTATTTCATTAAATGCTAGGGGATTAAGAGATATCACGAAGAGGAAATCTATGTTTTTGTTTTGTAAAGGCGAGAAAGCAAATTGCATTTTATTACAAGAAACACATTCAAAACCAGAGGATGAAAAATTTTGGATTAACCAATGGGGGGATAAAATAATTTTTGACCACGGTTCCATGAAATCAGCTGGGCTGGCCATCCTGTTTTGTAATTCTCCCGGTAAATTGGTAGTGTCTAAATCTAGTGGTAATGGCCATTCTGCATTCTGAATATAGATGACCACTATAACATTTTCGTTAACGTATATGGCTTTAATAACCCAACTCAAAACAAATTATTAATTACAGAACTTTTTGATATTATTGAAAATTTTAAGATTTCCTATCCACTGGCAAATATTATTGTAGGTGGAGATTATAACATGGTTTATGATGAATATCTGGACAGACACCCTCCTAGAAGTCAACAAAGCTCACATAATCCTGTCCTGTCTAATTTCTGTGGCAATCATAACTTAGTAGATCCCTGGCGCCTCAAATATCCTGATACTAAACAGTTCTCATGGTTTAATCTAAACAATACATTAAAATCTAGAATTGATTTCTGGCTAATTTCATCTTTAATGGTCTGTTCTGTTTCTGACTGCTGTATCTCAGCAGCTCCACTAACAGATCATTCGGTCATTAAGTTAAATTTTAAACCCTCTGGTGGTAACTATAAAAACAAGGGGTACTGGAAATCCAATTCATCCTTATTGAATTGTCAAGAATATTGTGATGGAATAAAATCCCTAATTGTTGAAGTGATGGCCAGGAGTGACATAACAAGTGGGAGTTTTTAAAATTTAACTTCCGCGAATTTTCCATTAACTTTGGAAAATCACTGAATAAGAATAACAGACTATCAGAGCTTGACTTAATTAAAGAAATAAACGCTTACTGTAATAAGACATCACCAACTGACAGTGATAAACAGAAACTCCTAACTCTGCAGACAAAACTTGATGAATTATATCTCAAAAAAGCCGAAGGGGCCTTTATAAGATCTAGGGCAAAATGGAGAGAAGATGGTGAAAGAAGTACAGCTTATTTCTGTAGATTAGAAAAAAGAAGGCAAGAGCGAAATTCAATTAAATCCTTGTTGATCCAAAATCAACCTTGTACAGATCCAACCTTGATCACTAAGGAAATAACTTCTTTTTACAGCAATTTATACTCATCTGCCTTTTTTATGACTGACACAGATTTCTTTTTTCATCATATTAAAGATTTTATTCCTTGTATAGATGAGGAGTTTGCAGTGTTATGCGAGGCCGATATCGCTATTCATATTCATGAACTAGACAAAGCTGTAAACAGTTTGTCTTTAAATAAATCTCCCAGCTGTGATGGCCTCACATCAAACTTCTACCGTCATTTTTGGGACATATTAAAAAAACCCTTTTTTCCTTATGTTAAAAGAGGCTGATAGTCTGTTATTCCCTCCCACTATGAAACAAGATGTAATCACTTTAAACCCTAAACCAGGTAAAGACTCCAACATACTGGATAATCTTAGACCGATCACATTATTGAATACCGATTATAAAATTGTAACATTGGTTTATGCCAACAGATTAAAAAGTAATTTAGATGAACTTATAAGTGAATCTCAATCTGGAAGGGTAGATCGATTCACAATAATATTCGCCTGGTGATTGACCTTCTAGATTATAATTATTTAATAGAGGACGATGGTTTTATTTTGTTCCTTGCTCTATAAAGCATTCGACTCAATTGAACATCCCTTTATCTTTCAATGTTTAAAGCTTTTAGGTTTTGGAAACAAATTTCGAGCTATTATTGAGTCTCTGCATGATAATACGAATAGCTGTGTTTCACTGCCAGGAGGTACATCGCTGAGATTTGCTATCAAACGTGGCGTCAAACAAGGTTGTCCCATCTCCCCATTCCTTTTTATTATTGCCACAGAAATGCTTTCTATTTTTATTAAAAATTCAGACATTGCTCCTCTAAATTTGATTGGGTTACCTGTTGTCATTAGCCAGCTAGCGGATGATACGACCATCTTTATGAAACAGCTTACTGAGGTCCCCAAGATATTACAAGCAATTAACACATTCTCTAAAGCCTCAGGACTTAAACTTAACTTGAACAAATGTGAGTTAATGCCAGTTCATGAATGTGACCTAACGGAAGCATATAACATACCTATAAAATCTGTTGTCAAATACTTAGGGATATATGTATCCAAAAACCTAACTGAAAGAGAAAATATAAACGTGTGGAAGACTATAGATAAATGTCAGACTAAACTTAACTCTTGGTTACAAAGAGACATCAGTCTGCTGGGTCGAGTATTTCTTACTAAGATGGAAAGTATATCGAGATGTATCTATCCCGCATATTCATTGGCCATTCCTACTAGAGCTATTACAAAGATTAACCAAATTAATTTTGACTGTATCTGGAAAAAAAAGATGCACTTTATTAAAAAAACGGAGATCACAAAAGAATACAAATACTACAGGCTATTGATTTTGATTCTATAAACGGAACACTTAAAACAAACTGTTTAAGATCCTTTCTTAATCATAAAAGCTTTTGGCATCATCTCCCCAGAGAGATCTTTAAGAAAGTGGGTGGCATTGAATTCTTATTGAAATGTGATTTCATTGTTCAAAAACTCCCCATTAAGCTGTCTAAGTTTCATCAGCAAGTACTGTTATATTGGAAGCTCTTGTACAATCATAATTTCACCCCACATAACACACCAATATGGAACAATAGATATATCTCAGTGAAAAACAAATTGTTGTATAACAAGGACTGGATGGACAAAGGTATTTGGTCTTTAACTCATTTGGTTGACAATGATGGGTGTTTGTTGTCATATGAAAGTTTTTCCCTTAAATATGATCTTGCAATGAATCGCAATTCCTTTGCATCTATTATGAACGCCATCCCCACTCCTTGTGTAGGTCTGATTAAAGAAATTGTCTCTAACTCAGCTTACATCACTCCTAATCTTCCACGACTCTTAGTTGGTGACAGAGATATTGAAAGTATTAAAATCTCTAATAAAATAATCAGAAAGATATTTGATGACGTTGCATACCCATTACTCTCTTTTCGAAATTCCATTAAACAGATCTGCTCTAAAGATATCATATATTCCTTACGCACGAAATACTTAAAATTCCCTATTAACCCAAAGGCTAAAGAAATTCATTTTAAAATCTTAAATGGTGTATATCCATCCAGTGAACTGTTATGACAACGCTTTGGCTTTGAAACAAACAACTGTGTCTTCTGTGATGACATCGAAACTTCTGATCATTTGTTTTTTCAATGTATGTTTTCTGAATCACTCTGGACTGATGTACATGACTGGCTGCACACAAATATTCGGCTTGAACCCTTTTCTCAAAATGACATCATCTATGGACTTGTTGCAGACAACAAGGAGTTGGACTTTCTGATAAACAATATACTCATCCTCGGTAAATTTTATATACACAAATGTAAACATATGAAGGTAAAACCTAGGTTTAATGTGTTTCATAATGAACTTGTCTCCTTTGCAAAATCTCTTTACATAATGGACATTAAATGCAATGAAACTTTGCAGCTTATTTGAAAAATATGATCTAAGAAGTAAACCCTCGCTAATTTTATATTATTGTTTTATCTTTTTTTATGTCCTGTTTCATTCATCTTTTTGTTGTACCGTTGCATTTTATGCATCTGTTCCACTGAGTGTAAAAGGAAAAAGCAGGGAATTTTGCAATTTTGAATGTTTGTAAATAAGCTTGTTAAATAAAGTCAAAAAAAAGAAAAAATTCAAAACTAGAAAAAAAACAAAAAAAAACAACAAAAAAAAAAACTTCCTCTTCTTCTTCGCCGCTGGGTTGTGGATGTGTTTTCACAACAGTGACACCTCTGTTCGGGAGAGGATTGCAACTACTACCGTGTCTGTTGTGCGGCAGTATACATGGTTTGAGTATGCTGCTGACGTCAGCAACGGCACATGCACTAGCAGACACGGCGAGTATACGGCCAGCTTCACCCAGCTGTCTTAGGGTGAAAGGCAGAGTACACCCTGGACAAGTCTCCAGTTCATCACAGGACACATAGAGACAGACAACCACTCGTACTGGGGGGTTGTATTTTGGGTTCCCCTTTCGCCTCGGGCCCAAAATACCTTGAAATGGGCCTGGGTAGTAAATAGTTTGAGCGTGCCGATGACATCACCAACTGCGCACGCTAGCAGACATGGTGAGTATATGGCCAGAGGGGGAAGAGACGCAGGATGCCTCAAAAGTCTGGGAGTTAAAAAAGAAAAATAAAAAAGTTCAGAGAGGAGAAAGAAGTGAAGGGTCGACAGTTTGTCACCCAGTTCTTTCATAGACAAGGTGGGTCTGTTAGTGGTTCATGTGATGGAAAGTTCTGGAACATTAGCCTGTTAGCTATTCCTAACTTTGTCCATAGTTTATAAGCTAGCTCACTTTTCACCACATATTAGCTCATATTTCTGAGGAAAACTCTGGATTTATTCATTCAGTGCTTCCTATATATATATATATAAATATGGGAATTGTAGTAAAAAATATCACTAAAATGCACAATTTTATGTTAAACTGTAAAAAATTTCCACTGAGGGGGACCAGTAACATTTCTTTTGATGGGGCTAAAATCCCTGCATACTTCATGCAGCTACACATGGGGTCAGAGTATACCTACTAGAATAAACCAGACTACACCACTGACTGGACTGGATTCTTATTGACCTGTTGTCATGGTGAATTGCAGTATCAGAGCTCCATTGGTGATGGCTTTTTATGTTCAGGTTCAGTATCCTCACAGTTGATTGAACTGACTCTGATCAGTGGAACATTTTCTTATGTTATGCATTTCATGTATTCCTCTTACTTATTTTTTATTTTACCATTCATTCATGTTTAACCTACACTTTGTCTCAATGATATTATGTTTTATGCAATGCCTTGTAACTGAAAATAAATCTGCCTTCTAACAGGATGAGTACCAGAGATTCCTATGGAGGAAATCAGTGGATCCATCCATTTCCAATGACTGGATTCTTAATGAACACTCACATGCGGTTCAACATCGATGATGCACATCCGCCCTCGTTTTAGCACCTCATCAATAGCATCAGTGCTGGTCCCATATAGGTGGCCCTTCTGCTCCCCATACTCCACAAACCTGCAGTGATCCCAATACACATTAGATAGAATAAAAAAAAGAAAAGCAAATCCTTAAATGAAACAATCACCGTCAAAAGAGAAGAGACACCTACCTGTGGTTACAGACCATGTACTCAAACAGCTCTTTGGTGACAAAGTGGTACTCTCTTCCTGTCTGCTCCCCTGCTCTGATTGGACGAGTGGTGTCTGGAGGAACAGGGCCACAGCCAATCAGAAATATATCAGAGAGCGTATACTCCTGCAAGCCCACAACGCCTAAGAGTGAATGTGTTGACCTTGAACCCCACATTTAACACTGTATTCACATTAATATCATGTACTTTTTTTTATTTTTTCTCTATTTCATATTTTCTCACATTTGAATGTGAATTTTAAAAAAGATCAAAATACCAGTAAAACTTTGCAAATACAATTTGACAATTCTTTTCTGGATATTTTGAGACCAGTTGCATTGCTCTAGCTCCGTCCTACATGAAGTTATGGTTAAAAACCCATATTTGACCTTGGTGACCTTGACCTTTTACTGATCTTGACTAAACTGAATCAGTGACTTCTGGATTCCTATATTAGTTTATTTACCAAATTAGGTGATGATTGGCTGAAAATTGTACACCCTGGAGCGTTCAGTAATATTCAAAATCTCCCATACATTACTATGGCGTGACCTTTCATTTGATCTTGATGACCTTGAATCAGGTCTGATCACCACCAAAAATTAATCAGTTTTAAGTTAGGCCAGTTCTGACCAATCCTGACAATTTCGTCAAAATCTGTCCATAATTTTTAGAGTTATTTTGCAAACCAACAAATAAACAAACAAACAAACCCTGGTGAAAACATAACCTCCTTGGCAGAGGTAATTATTTACTTCACAATTTCTGGAATAAAGATTAGGAACCCGTAACTCATCTTCAACCCTCACAAAACAGACAGAACCTCATTATCCTTTTGATTTGTTCCATTTCCTGTTTTGCTATTTCTGACTGTATATATTATATTGATGATCTTATTTGGAATAATTAGCTTGTAATAAATTGATTTTCTGTCTTAGATTCCCTTTGACACACGGTGTGAAACACTGAAGCTATCTTGGGAGACAAATGTGTTAGATCTATGGATGGCACATACGAGGTACGGGTCCCTGGAAGGTCGAAGGGTTCAGTTTGATGAGTCTTTTCCTCAGTTCATTCACTCCAACTCTTGCAGCCCCTGGACAGAGAGAAATATATTGTATATACATATTGTAGATACATTTTGGATTTGTAGAAACATTACAAGAAAGAAATTGGTGCTTTGAACAGAACTAAATCATGGAGCAAAACATTCATTTAAGCATTCCCGTCCCACCGATGAGGATGATGAGACGGTGGTTCTCCTGCGGGGAGCGCTGGTATAACGCCACCTCCTCGTAGGGGGTGGACAGGGTGCTGCTGTTGGGTGAGCAGGAGGTGCAGGACTGTCGTCTCCTTCTGTAGGACGTCCTCCTCCAGAGACGGAAGCTCTGCCGGAAACCAGCTGGTGAAAACAATTCATTCATTCATCTATTGTTTTGTTTTGCTTTTCAGGATTTCTGCAAAAACACTCAGGGGAGAATCTGATTGGCTATTAGCAGTGCTATACTTTCTATATCTACAGTTAATATCTATAAGTTCAGTTAAAATTTGACAAACTGGGAGACTCAAGACACTTTCTTAGTATTCACCTAATAATAAGGTTCAGTATAATTTTAGTTGTTATAAATGTATCTTATCAAAAAAATATATGTATTTTAAAATGTCAACACTTTGCTTCTTGACTGATATGTTCATAAAATATTTCCTCTTTACAGTGATACAAAAGTGATTAACAGAAAATCTCTTTTAGAAAAGTATGTCATTCTTTATTTGTGTGTTATTCTTAAAGTCATTATTTCATTTTTCAGCAGTGCAAACTTTATCCTTTTTTTCCAGGATTATGTATGTACAGGATTAAACAAACTGATTCAGTGAGTCTTACCCAGGTAGATCCCATCAGTAAAATCAGAGTCAACCACATCTGAAGGAAGAAAACATTACAGCTCTTCACTCATTTCACACTGGTGTACACCTTTTTGTTTTGCTAAGTAAAAGTATACAAGGAAACATATAAAATGATTATATATTCATCGTTGTGTTGGACATGACTTACCTGTTACAGAGCTTTTGTCACCAGCATCTGTTCGATCGTCGTCTGGAACAGATGAAGTAAAAGGAACTTTTTAAAAAGTTAAATCCTAAAACCTAACCATATCTAATAAAAGGTTTGGTGTAATAAGCACAAACTCTTTCATTTTGTTGGAATAATGTGAAGAATTAATGTGACAGCATGATGATTTCATCTGTCAGACACAAGTCTGATTAGACTTAGTTGAGGATAAATTACAAGCTTGTTGACTTTTTTGAATTGCTCCTTTATAGATGCCACATATCAAATGTCTGTCTGCTCACCTGAGACAGTACTGCAGTATAGTTTGAATACAGCTGTGGTTGTGGGTATTGTGTGTATGTGTACTGCTTGTGCAAGTGATGAAATAAGCTACAGCAAAAAAAAAAACACAACTATCATGACCTCATATCCTCATACCACTATACACATGGCCCAAACAGAAATGATAAAAGTAGTCTGTAATACTGGACTGGACTAACACGTACAGCTCCATGTTTCACCATGAACAGCACATGATAGTATAATATAGTCACTCAATGAATATCATCACTGAGGTCACACAAATACTGAACTGTTGGGGGAAAATGTCAATAAAAATCACCTGATAGATACTGTAAAAACAACTGATGTGTAAGCTGTCTCACCCACCGTTATCAGCCAGAGGCACTGAGGACAGACAGACAGAGAGAGTGATTCTTGTTGTTTGTAAGTCCCATTCACAACTTAATGGCATGCACACTGTTATATAAGCTAAGTACACACTGATAAATATAGATGCATGTAAATATATATTACTAATAATAATGACAAGTGCTTACAGGGCCTGATGCAGGTATGAGCTTGTAATGGCTGACACCACCACTGTTCCCTCTGTTTACTGCAGAGAGAGAGAAAGAGAGATGAGACATGAGCAATATAACATGTGTCACTGAACAGAGCAAATACACCATATATATACTGTATATATAGTCAATGACCATATTGTTTTATCACCTGCTGTCATAAATAAATTTATTTCATTGAACTTTACCAAAAATACTGCATTAGTACATTACATTACATTAGTACATTAATTAATGAACGTAAATCTGGAAAGTAACAAGTTATCAAATAAAATGCAGTGCAGTAAAAAATATAATATTGGTACAGTATAGATATGATGAAGTAGAAGTATGAAGTATTATAGAATAGAAATGCTTAAATAAAGTAGAAGTAAATCAAACTTGTAGTGGCTCAATCAAATAATTAAATTAAATAATTCAGTGACTATCACAAAAGGAGATAACATCAAGCTGACTGAGCTGATAGGCCACCGAACGAGTGTTGTAATATTTATTTATTTTCAGTATTATTTCAGTATTATGGAATGACATTTCCTGGAAAATAATGCTGCTTTATGGTTTTTCTGTGTCAAATACACACAGACTGAACTATACATGATATGTAAGCTCATATACAGGGATATTTTTTATATTCTTCCTTTAGTGCTGGATTTATATACTTTATTCTATATTACTGTTTGTGTACTTCTCATTTAAAATCTTCATATATCTGTTGATTTATGTTCTGCATAGAGTTGAAGTATAGCTGCGATGAGGTGGCAACTTGTCCAGGGTGTACCCTGCCTTTCACCCTAATCGCCCCACCCCCCCCGCGACCCTATGAAGATAAGCAGTAGATACTGGATGGATGGATGGAGTTGATGTATAGCTACAATTACATTTCAATTCCTGTTAATGACAGCAAAGCTGAACCTTGAGGAGTACCTTGCTACTGAACCGTTTATACTGTGTTAGGTATTTGTGTTAAACCAGCTCGAACAGTGGTATGGCTGTGATGATGACACAGTGGATGAAGTAGGGTGCGTAAGGCGTCACCTTTTCAGCATGCTGGCAGAGGGAATCAGACCAGCGCAGGAAGCAGAGCAGGGCAGCTTCCTGGCCTGCCACCACCGCCCCTCCGACTGGTCCACCACCTCCAGCAGGTCCCCTCTGCTGAACGCCACCCCTGCATCAGGACAGGGGATGGAGGGGTCCTGTAGGGGGCAGTAGTCCACCAAAGCCCTCATATACACCTGCTGGACACAGGGCAATTCAACATCCTCCCACAAAACCCAGGGTGTCTGTTTAGGACTGCAATAAATTAAACTTTAATGTACAAATTTGAGGTACTTAACTTGAGTATTTCTATTGTATGCTACATACAGCATTTACCTGACAGCTGTAGTCACTTTACAGATTTTTCATGTTTCTGATCGTTTGGCTTAAGCCCAAGAAACAGTGTCAAGTTTGACTCTTGTCAAATTGCAGATTTTGATTAGTTGTTAGTACATCAAATTTTCAAATTCCCCCAGAGCAGTAAAATGCTGCTCTGACATTGATGTATCTGTGCTCATAATCTCATAATGCCACATGGAATCAATAAAGGATCTGAGTGCTTCTTCCACCACCAGTAGAGAGACACTCTGATTATCTGAGCATGTTTCTTACCAACTTGTGGCTGCTGCTGCTGCTCTGAGCTGCTTCAGGAATGACTTTAAACAGAATCGTTCCCTGGGAATTGATCTGCAAACACAAGGAATAAATTGAGAAATTGTTTAATAACCACAAAGAAGTTTCCTTTCTAATTTTTGACACAGGTGTGCTCAAATAACCTTTGCTTCATCACTAGACATTAAAATAGATTAGAATACAATAGAATGCCCTTTATTGTCATTGTACAATTGTACAACAAAATTGTAGAGCTTCTCCCTTTTCAGTGCACAATAATAAAAAAAAGTATAAAATCTTACAATGTAAAAACAAAAATAAACATAAAACTATAAAAAATGACTCATATACAGATATGACTTTGAATATGAATTTACGACAGGATAAGTACTGAGAATATAAACAGGAAATGTACAAATGTATTGCATCGGACGTTAGACTATGTGCAGAATAAATAAATTATATTGTGTATTGTGTTTAATAAAACAGCAGCAGTGACAGTGACAGTGTATTGCTCATTGAACATTATACTGAAGGCAATGAAAATGATCTTAGTATATGTTATTCCTGGCACATATTTAGTGATATTAATTATTTATTTTTAGCTCAGGTGACCTACCAGTATCTGGATGACTTGTTCTGGCTCCAAACCCACCACAGGGTTTCCATTCACCTCCACTAACAGATCACCAGGATGAAGGAGACCTAGAACACATTTGACCATGTTCAATACATCACTATACTATATGTATGTCTCTGCTATTTTTTTTATCAGTGCTAGTTTTATTGAGTTTTCAACACAGTATACGATTATAGTATTATACCCATATGGTATCAAATTATAAGCATAAACATAAATGGGCTCTATGCACAACGCTGAACTATAACATATAACAGGTTAAATTTACCAGCTTTAAGAATGAACCCCACACACTGTCTAACAGTGAAGCATTTAAATTCTGCTTCCAGGTATTTTTGATTTCCAGGGGCGTGTCTGATTTGGGAAAGGTTCAGACAGAGAATAGCACCTGCACTGTTCATACCAGGTGAATCAGGGAAACTTTTGGAGTGAAGAAAACATCCAAATTGCAAATAACAATAAAAAAAATGAGTGTTTAGTCTCTATCTGATACGCTTTTATCTCACCACTGCGGTCGGCCAGGCCTCCGTGAATCACCCTGGCGATGTAGATCTCTCCCGTCTCCTCATCCCTCCGTATCGTTGCCCCCTGACAGACAGACGTAAAGTTACTCCAAATGTATCAACCTGACAGAGGCAGTAAGTACAAGCTCTTGGGCTATGTCTGTACAAAGAGAGACAGATGTAAATAAGGAAACATACAAATGAAGGATGGGATGAAAGCAACTGATGCATCTGAAGCTTGAGCATGAGCTGATCTATGGAAATGATTACAGTCTTTGGTTTATACTAAATTAATCTTGTTCATAAACAAAAAACAGTATTTTTTTAAATAGAAACATATTTAAGATATTTATACATTACTTTATACTGAAGTTTTTCCATTTTCTGCATCTATAATATTGCAGTTTTTACTCTCTCCTACAGTTATCCACCAGCTTTATTTACTTTCAGATAGCAATTTTCATTCCCTTCCTGTCCAGTGAAAAAACTTGTGCTGAACTGAAGGATGAAGTCTTCCCTTAAGTGTTAAGAAAAGTGTCTTACTTCTTAAGATAAACTATTCTATAAGCCTGTTGGATCAGCAAGAAAATGCATCGTCACAAAGCTGAAAACAGGCTGTTATAACGCTGACATGTTAGAGATGCTTGGCTCTCAGGACAGTGACACTACAAACTGATGATCTCAAAGAATATGACACACTGCGGTATATTAAACTAGCCAACAGTATATAGCAGACACAATAATGCAGCAGTAATACTAATCAGCAGTTCCTTCAACTCATTACGAACAAACTGAGATAAGAAAGGCTCAGACTGCCTGACAAGACAAACACAAAGAACAGAAGAGAGATGATGACAGTGGTCACAGTGTTAAGGATAGCTGGATGAAATGTTTGATGTTTGAATGAGAAAATAAAATTTCATTTGTACCTTTAAATATTGTTCTTTTTCCTCTTCAAGTCATCCAGAGATGAAAAACACAAAAAAATGTTCGAGAACTGATGTCAGTTTTCTTCTGGTGTATGGTTAAACGTTGTTGCTAAAACTAATATTTTCATTCAAATGCTGATGTAGATTGAAAGTGTGAAAGAAGTAGAGATATATCTCAGTGGGTTTCAGAGTCTTTTTTCGATTCCACAGGAGAGCCGACGGTTGGGTTTACGGGCCTACTTGTTCTTTTTCTTCTTCTTGGTTGTCAAGCAGCCTGTGCTGTTACAGTCTTGTTGGTCCTCCAGGGGAGTTCTAGAAACTGCTCCATTGTTGAGTCTCACCTGTCCATTACTACCACTGCCTCCTGTCCGCTGGGTCGCACCGAAGCTCACCACCGTCCTCTTGAAGCCACCTTTTATTCCTGTTGGACCCCTTGATATCGCAAAGTCATCTGCACAGGAACTGACAGAGGTGGATGAAGAGGAGGTGGAAGAAGAAGAAGAGGATGGTGAGATGTGGCGTGGGTAAGGTGTGGGAGGTTTATGGAGCACTTTAGGGGACATTGAGGAGACCCTCGGGGGAGGTGGGGGAGGAGTGCACTGTTTAAGCCTGCGTGGAGATGAGACCTCTGGATGCTTGCTGGCCACAATCAGCCCCTGGAGCTTATCGACGACCTCAGCCAGCAGGTTGAGTGCCTGGGCGTTCTCTTCCACACTGTCTGTGATCATCTCTGTCGCCGCCACCATCTTCTGGCCAAGATGGCGGACGTTCCGAGTGCCGTGTTCGATACTGCTGGCCATCGTCTGAACGGTGGACCTGAGCTCCTCCATGCTGCACTGTTTGGTGAGCTCATGACATTGATACCTTTTTGGTTGCTTCTGCTCGTTTTGTGTCTGTTGTGGTTGCTTCTGCCGTCCATTGTGACGAGGATGAGAGTCATGGGACAGCAAGGGACGACTTGGGGTCTCATCTTGGAATTCGTTATGAGCTCCAGTTTGACACCCATATTGCCTTCCAGGGGCTGGGAGAGTGCTGACCCCCTGCTGACGAGTGGAGCAATGAGGCGCAGGACTAGAAGGTGCTGTTTGGGCTTTGAGAGGGTTCATCCCAGTATAAGAAGTGCTCCTGCCGGGTGTAGGGATGTTCCTCGAGTGTCCCTCTGTAGCACTTTTTTTGTAAAAGATGGGGGAGTTGGGGAGGCTGAGGCTGTAAGCTGGAATTGGAGGAGGAGGGTAGGCATAGTCATCACTGCTCCCTCCAGTTGAGGCACCTTCTCCCCTGCTGTGATTAGGTTTCTCTGAAAAAGGACCTCCATGGTGGGAGGCAGATGAAGACAAGTGAGATAGACACCATTAAAAGTACAAAAAAACGATGACGAGAATGATGAGTAGTTGTTGATGGGAGATGGCAGTCGGTGAAAATAAAAAAAGATTGTTTGTGAGTTGGAACACAAACAACGGATGAACTGCTTGTTTCCCTCCAATGAATTTGTTAGATGGACCAAAAGATGGACTTTTGTCAAAGGAACAAATAGATACAGAGATGGATAAATGAATGAATGAATGAATGAAGGGATGTACTGAATGATGCGATATACGATAACTGGTAATTGGACAGATCAGACAAAGAATGAGTGACTGAAACAATGGTCGGATGATTGCTGATCCTCCTCATCTTACCACTGCAGGGGGCTGGACTAAAGACAGAGGGAGCTGATTGGTTCAGCCCTTTCTTCCAAAGCTCTGCTGTTTGTGGGCACAAACAACAGCTTCCTGTTGACTCGTAGTGGGGGAGAAAAGGACGTGACTGTCCTCTCCTGGGGAGGGCTAAAGGCCTGGCTTCATTTTCAGACGCTCTGAGCTCTTCCCCTGACCACGCTCTCCTCGCAGGGACGAGGCGGTCCAGTGTGAGGCGACGGAGGCTGCTCCAGCGACTATGAATCACTCCTACTGCATCATCTACATTTCCTGTGCACTCTTCTCTGTTCTTGGTGAACAAAAGATAAAGGAAAGTTCTCTTCTCATAATACAGACTCAAACTCAGTTATAGATGAACAACTCTTTCAAACCAAATTATTACAATTACTGATCTGAATTCATAATCTGGTATATGGCATATGTTCTCATGCCTGTCAAGTTACGTCCATCCATTATCTCCCGCTTATCCTCATAGGGTGTTTGGGGGGGCTGGAGCCTATCCCAACTGTCTTAGGGTGAAAGACAGGGTACACCCTGGACAAGTTGCCACCTCATCGCAGGGCACATAGAGACAGACAACCACTCACACTGACATTCACACCTACGGTCAATTTAAATTAGCCAATTAACCTAATCCCCATGCATGTTTTTGGATGGTGGGAGGAAGTCGGAATACCCGGAGAGAACCCACGCAGACACAGGGAGAACATGGAAATTCCACACATAAAGGCCCCGGGCCCGGGATTCGAACCCCGTACCTTCTTGCTGTCAGGTGACAGTGCTAATCACTACACCACCCGTCAAGTTACGTGTGTTTTTTAATTCAGTCTCATCATTTTGTCTTGTCCTTTCTTGTTTTATTTTGAAATCAAGTGTTGCCCTCTCGTTTCCGCTTCACAACATGCCCTCTGCCCTCTTGTTTCTGGTGATTGTGTGCTCCACCCCTGATTGTTTCCAGCTGTTTCCTATCACCCAGTGTATTTATGTCCACGTCTCCTCTAGTCACGTGCCAGTCTTTTGTCCCCTTGCCAAACTACCAGGCCTTCTTCGTGTCAGTACTTCGATCCATGTCAGGTTTCCCCAGTCAGTGTTTCTGTTGTTAGAGCTGTCTGTCCTTTGTTACTTTATTTGCTCCTCACGTGTAGTCTGTCAGTGTAGTCTGTCTTTACTGTTTGGTGTTCTACGTTTTTCTTTGTAGTTCCTCACCTTTTGTGAGCGTTTTTTGTTCCTGTAGTTGTAGTGTTGTTTGATTTGTTTGTTTCCCAGTTAGATAAGAACTGGGGGGTATTCCATCAAAGTCGCTATCATAGCGGCACTTAAGTGATTAAGCCTCGCTTGCAGTAGCATCAACTTTAACATGAGGCTGGAGCCGTTCCATTAACACGTTTAAGCTGCTCCTCAGGGACGTTAACTTCAGCGAGGCTTAACCAAGCCTCATAGGTGTGTGTGTGGGGTACACAAGAAGCCCAGCGCATGCGATTGTCGAAAACATGATCATGATCATGTTGAAGAGTCCGGCTGATTTTTTTTCAATAGTGCAGAGCAAAAAAGGCTTTTGGGACTATATGAGAAGTATAAACTGAAAATAACCAAGAAGGGAAATGCATAGCGTGGCAGGATATTGCCAACTGCTTAAATGCACAATTTAAGTTTTATAACAATGCTAAACGTCAAATTTGTTTTTTAAAGTAAGGATATGTGTTCCACAGCATGTGTCTGACCTGTCACTAGGATAGAGGAAACACTACAGTCTGATATGTAGGAGACCCGCGTTCGGTACCCATTCAGTGCAGATGATGGTGTGAAATATTTTCATGTTTATAGAGCTGTTTTGTCGGTTGGAATTTCTTTTTAATGTGTAAAAGTACTTGCACTTGAACTAATAGCCTATGCCAAACTGCGATATATTTGAACAGGAGTGGTGTTAATAATGTGAAGAGGACTGCTTTGCAGGTTTAGTCAAAGCATTAAACATTTTGCAGAGTGGCCAAGTGTTAATGTTAGGCCTAGCTGATATTTATAAGTTCTATAATGATATGAATTATAGTAAATAGGTTAAATACAGGTTTAATAGCATGGCGTTCATTCACATTTGTGTAATATGTGACAAAAGTTAGTGAAACTATAACAAATACTTTCTTTAAGTATAACTTTCATTCCCACTGGGCATCGAACCCCAGAATCCCACATGATTTACAGTACACTTAACCACTCATCCAACATCCTGGTAATATTATCATAGAGACATTATCACATTTGAAGATCTAATCATGACAACAACATTATTTGAACTACTTTTAATTGATAAAAATTCTCCAAAACTGAACAAGAAAGTAAAGTAAATAATTTTTTGCTCACATTGTCGCCTTTGTTTTCAGACAACATGGACAATCAGGCGGGGAGTGTGAGGAACTGATTGTTTGATACTCTTCTTTCTACAGGAATGTATTCTTTGTAACACCACTAACCCTGAGCCTGATATTTAGCCTGCCACAGAGCAGGTTAGCTCAAAAGCATATGTTACCCCGGTAACTCACCTGAGATTCCTGTTAGCGAGAGTGATAGAACCAAACTCTCGCTAAAACTAGCAGGGCTTACCGAAGTTAGTGAGGATTTGCAGTTAGCGAGGTTGATGGAATACCCTCCAGTTAGCATCAGGTTATTTTTGTTGTAACTTTAATAGCCCTTGTGCCAGTGATCTTGTTTGTTTGTGTTTTGTGTTTATTTTACAGGTAGTCAGGTTAGTGTTAATCCCTCCCTGTGCCATTGTTTATTATTTTTGTTAATAAATCCTTGTTTGATACTTTGTTTTTGAGTTGTGCTTTAGGGTTCTGGTCTCCTGTTAAGTAGCCAAGTTCTAACATATGTAACTGATTCGTGGATATGCTTCTAGTATATGAACTTCTACATGTATATCACACAAGTAAGAGCAGTGGTCATTCATGTAAAATGTAGAAATACAGTACTTAATTGAGTATTTCAACATTATGCTACTTCTGTATTACAATTTGGAGACAAATATTTTACTTTTTGTAGCTTTAGCTGGTTTGCAGATCCATATTAATAATACTAATAAATATAAACGAACTCAACGCAGAACTATTACTTGTAACAGAGTATTTCTACACTGAAGCAATGCTACTGTTACTTAATGGGATTTTAAATCTTTACATATCATTTGATAAGCTGTACTCCTGTATATGTATATTCATATTACATATCTGTTCACTGTTTATTTATTTACTACACTGCACATTACTTTGGACTTCTGGGTGAACTCAATCTGCATTTCATATGCAATCAAATCTAATCTAATCTATTTTTTGATGGGGAACTGAAGGGAATGTTATTTATTTAATTAAGTTTAAATAAAGTTCTTTAGCATATAACTGTCATACACAGGCTGTACTATTAACTTTAGATCTGCAAACTATTGATTGAGAGAGATAATCTTGTTCTTGAATGATCCACTGACAGACACATTTATTTATTTAAGGAGGAGTAAGTATTGCATACATTTTTTTCAGGTGTCAACTTTCTGCTCTTTATAACTTCTCTTGTAGCCTGGCCGTAGCCCTTTGTAATCTTCTGCTTAATTATCATTTCCCTTTATCAGGACGATTTCCATCCTGGCCAATCAGTGAATGGTGGAGAACGGGGGGAGGCGGGTGTTAACGATGGCAATGAACATATGCGCAGCATTTGCATTGTAGTCTAGCTGGTTGTAGTTTGGCAATGGCGGCAGAGACGGAAGTGAAGGAAGCCATTCAGTCTGTTTTGGCTAGGCTCCCAAATATTAAGCAACTGAAGTCAGAGCAAGAGGAATGTTTAACCAGTTTTATTGCTGGCAAAGATGTTGTGGCTTTACTCCCCATGGGGTTTGGAAAAAGTCTTATTTTTCACTTTCTCTGTTAATGGCGAAGGAGTTGGCTAGTCTGTATGCTATCGGCGCATTACATACACCACGACCAAATGTTAGCGATTGGGTAAAATCAGACCCAATGGTTTGAAACTTCAACAGAGTTCATGCCTCCCGTCTGAAATCAGTTCTCAATGGAGGAATGCCAGTCCCTCTATACAATAGTACGACCCTCTGTACGATAGTACGAGGGTTCCACTAAGTCTACAAGAGAAGTAGCTTACAGAGGGTCTGGTAAGACCAGGCTACTTCTCTTGTAGACTTAGTGTAGACTTAGTGGAAACTGAAAATAACAGATATCTTTAAAGATGCCTACTACTACATACAGCACAGGGAATGCAGAGAATGAAGGGTCAAAGAGGAGACACATTAAAGAAACATATAGACTGTACCACTTTTACTGCTTCTAATGTATTAAAATCATTTAATGTGTTTCACAGACAGGTCCTTATGAAATTAGAGTAAAAACTACATATCTCACCAGCGGCTGGTTGTTCTTTACCAGACAAACAATCCTCATGGCCTCCTCATCGTCAGGCATCTCATCAGGCAGTGGAGGTAAATCAGGACCATAGTCTGCCTGGGCCACACTGTCGTGGGATGACAGGAGGGCCTGACAGACAGGAAACATGAGTTAAATAACAGAGCACCAAACGAGCTCTACAAGAGCCTGCAGTTTAATGACACACACCTGGATGTGTGGTGAGCTGAGGAGGCTGTAGAGCTCTCTGGCTTCAGCCGAGGGATGGCGGACCTTCTGGATTGCAGACATGATCTGATGGACAGAGAGACGGGTGATGTGAGCTGCAGACAAATGTTTGATTTCTCACAAGCTGCTGCAATCAAAGTGGAAGATTTTGAGATGATTTAAAGATAATGCTAACATTTCAGCATCTTTTTTGGCTACATATGTTAGTTGCTGATTATTGGTTTTCAAATTTACATAACAAAATATAAAATATATAATGTGAAATATCTGTTTAAAATCAGAGTAAATATATCAGCAAGTAATTGAATGAAGTCAGTTTTGCAGAGTCAAGCTGTTTGTTTGGGTTTGTACAGTATGTGCGTGCATGTGTGCATATGGATAAGAAAGAGTTAAAAAGACTCTTAAGTAGAGAATTAGAGAGCACATATATGCACACAGAGCTATTTTATAAGTTATTTTTTTCATGATATCTCTGATGTTTGTATTTTATTGTTGCTTTAGTTTTTCTGTAAAGCAGTATATAAAATGAAAACAAACAAAAAAGAAACAAAAAGTTATTTTGTTTATTATTATTATTATTATTATTATGTGTGTGTGTGTGTGTGAGAGAGAGAGAGAGAGAGAGAGCATAAACCTCATGTAACAGTCCTGAGCCATAAGGCAGAAAGGGTCTGGGTGCTGATCTCTCATACTGTAACAGGCACTCATAAATCTGGAAAGACAAAACAGGAAATGGAGTCATTGCTTTTGAAGAAGGGGTTCATGAGCCCATTGGATGTGTCAGATCCATGGATGATCATGATGATGTAATTTTACCAGCTATAGCCTCAAACACTGTATCCAGCTGTCTTTAGACACCCATGGTTTTACCTTCAGCAGAGCGCGCAGCCACGGTGAGCTCAGCAGTTCATGCAGAACCTCAGCACCACTGATGTTTCTGCTGACAGCGTGACTGACGTCCTCCAGAACAGTGGACAGCACGTCACTGACACCTCCACACACACACATGCAGAAGTGAATGAAAACGTCCAGTTTGAGAGCAAAAGAAACATTTTTACTTTTTTTATGTACACTGACCAAAACTTCCAACGCAACATATATATTGTACCAAATTCAAGTGACATGCTAACAACACGTATTAGACATGAAGTTTTAATTCAAATGCAGTGTAATAGTGCTCTTCGCAATTGCAGATGGACATGGCGACGTGCTGGAGTCAACAGCAGACCACAGCGGGGACGTTGGCTGTGCAACCCAACCTCACTGGTCGCTGATTCTGTTCTGATGTCGACCTCTGGTCTGTGCTGCAGTCACTGTAGCTGGCAGGAAACGGTTTCTCAGATGTTGAAGGCGAATATGGTGGTCCTGCTGAGGGGTGGTGACACGTGCGTCCTGGGAGATCGTGGTCGGTCGTTAGTGCGCTCTGTCTCATTATACCGGTTCCATAGACGCAAAATGGTCGACACGTGAACGCCCAAGGCCCTGGCAACACGTCTCTGTGCCATTCCAGCTGTCAGCATACCAATGGCCCTTTCTCTCTGATTTTGATGTAGCCGTGCCATGGACGAACGTTTCACCAGGACAATGCAAATGAGTACTAAAGATCGCCATTGGTACAGCTACTTATTGACAAGGTTTTAAAAGGACTGGTGATTAAGATCTGCTCAGTTTCAGCAGCGGTGACAAATTCTAAGTCAAGTGGAATAACATGCAGGCACACAGCAGACAAAAGCAAATCCTTTTCTGATTTCATGTGATATTTCGTGTGTTATAACTCATATTCATTGTTTGGCTTTGTGTGCCCAAAATTTCTCATCATTTCTCATCATGGGAGTGTTGCGTTGGAAGTTTTGGTCAGTATATGACTATTGTTATTCTCAAACACCATGAGTCCTAAAATGTATAATTTAGTCCCCCAGTTTGCCAGACAGCCTGTTACCCCAAATACACACTTGGCAACAAACACATGCATATAACTAATTATTATGCAGAATGACTGAGATCAGTTGGAACAAAAGTTTGTTTCCAATACCAGCACTTCTATGCTAGTGTGCCAGAAAACTATTCAGCATGTCCCACTGCATAGTATGCCATCCATCCATCCATTATCTACCGCTTATCCTCATAGGGTCGCGGGGGGGCTGGAGCCTATCCCAGCTGTCTTAGGGTGAAAGGCAGGGTACACCCTGGACAAGTCGCCACGTCATCGCAGGGCACACAGAGACAGACAACCACTCACACTCACATTCACACCTACGGTCAATTTAAATTAGCCAATTAACCTAATAAACCTCATGCATGTTTTTGGATGGTGGGAGGAAGCCGGAGTACCCGGAGAGAACCCACGCAGACACGGGGAGAACATGCAAACTCCACACAGAAAGGCGCCGGGCCCGGGATTCGAACCCGGTACCTTCTTGCTGTGAGGCGACAGTGCTAACCACTACACAACCGTGCCGCCCGCATAGTATGCCAATTACAGTATTACAAAAATACTATCTAGTCGCATTTTACAGTATGCAAGCCAGCATGTATTTTTTACTCTTCTGCTATATGAGCATATGAGGGTCAAAGTTTAAGTTGCAATGTGGTGAACTGTCTGTCTGAATATCCACCTCCCACAACCCACCAAAGTTCAGTGCTGACAATAATCTGTCTGGTGTGAACCCAGAAAAATGATATACTGTATAACATATAGTTACTTGCACTGCATTATTTTCATTCCACGGTTGTGTCATGCACCATTTCAGTGTGACTCTACTCAGATAAAAGGGAGCAATTCATATTAAATATGATAAATCCTGCCTAAAGTGAAAGTAGAATATTACATATGAGTTAACAACAAGTCAGAGACTAAATATTGTTTTACGAATCTGTTACATCATAACAGATGTTTGGAAGTTTCTCCTGATCAGAGGGTGAAAAACAAACATGTTTGGGTCAGACAGGATTAATCCTAACCCCACAGACAGACACTAATACCATCTGAATTAGGTCTTAGATTAGACTAAATTGAAATTAAGCTCTCTTCTGGATTTTGACTCATGGTCAGGGTTGAGAATAATCTCAATTCAGAGATGAATGAAGTCAGTGAAGGTCAGATATATGTGTGTGCCTCACCATCCTCCATAGCTTGCTTCATGGTGACTGTCCACACTCACCACAGAGGGAAAAAAGATGATATCACTGAAAAAAACACAAAAAACAACTTTTAGTATGGATCCTACCCTTATCTATTAAAAGAGAGTCATAACTTACTGCTCACTTCCTTTAAAATAACTATAATAAACAGTATGTTAAAACAAAACTACCGTCATCATAATTTGAAGGTGCTGAATACAAAATTCAGAGCATATCTATTAGACCCAAGAAAAAATGTCTAATGAGCAATTTTTGTCCCGCAGGCTGTACAGTTGAGTACAACCTGCGCAAACAATAATGTCTGAGTTAGCAGCTACAAGCTAAAAATGTATGCTAATGGCTAACAGACTGGAGCACTGTTTAGGAGTGAGCAAATCTCCACAGACATTAGGATGAAACTAAGAAGAACTTTAAACATACAATAAAACATGTTGCTAACTGTGATTGACTATTGGAATTCTACAAATTAAACTTGAAAAATGACTTTTCCAATTTAGTGTTTTCCTTCCATTAAGACATTTCAACCATGAATTGGTGATGGAACCCCAGTTAAAACTCTTTTGTCCATGATGATCATGTAGATAATGAAAATCTGATGAAGTCACAGTCCTTATTCAAAGCCAGAGTTGGTTCTTCAGTTGCACTTAATTTGGGTGTTTTAAAGTGGGGACGTAAGAGGTACTCAGCCATCGTTAGTTTAATCTAAACTGATATCAATTAAATATACTGTATGTTGTATACTGAACGGTGAGACCTTCTCTCTGCTACAGATTCGCACCATGCCAAAGTTACTAATGATGGTGTTTATTGCTGTGTATGTTTGCACACTAAATCATTAGCAATACAGAACTGAAGCGTGATGTCAAAATGGTTGAGTGCCACTACAATGTGCCTTCACAATGTGTGAGTCGGCTGTGCTGCCCTGTATCAGTCACTGTATGTGGATGACTGAGCAAACTGGACCAAGTCCTATATTTGTTTGAGAATAAGATTTAGCATACTCATGAAAAAAAAAAAATCAGAAATGACCTGAACAAACCGCTGAATCCCTGAAAAATGCTTTTTTAAGAACATTTTTTTAAATTATTTTGGTGAATATTATAACTGTTGTTGCTTGATCATTTGCATTCTGTCTGATATTGATTTAATGAAGTGCTGATACATGTATCCATGTGGGGGACTGACCATAAGGAAATCTCAAATATTAAAGTGATGGATGAAACTCTGGCATATATATGTAAACAACCTGCTACACCACAAATTAATTTCCCTTCATTTACTGAATCAACTAATGTAAATGTTCATCATTCCCAGCAAGTTAACACTTAATTCCCCTTATAGAGCACAACATTATTGTTCATTTGGAGTGCTGTTTCTAAGGTGAATATTCACACTCTTTTAGCTCTTTTTAGTCTCGACCAACTTGACTCTTGAGCTCCTAAATGCTGGACTGTGTCTGTTTGCTGGTTGCTACTGAGCAGGTAGTGTACAGAGGCTTTATCAAGGCTTGTGTAGAAACAGTGAGACTTTAGGAAATAATGAATATGCCACAAAACTAGGAGCTAAAAATGAAAAAAAAAAAAAAAAAATCACAATACATGCATCAGTTTCTGATCCATGGTTAACATGCAGAACCCAGCAGGCAACAGATTGAAGAGCTGACTGTCCTGTGTATCTATCTATCTATCCATCTATCTATCTGTCTATCTACCTATCTATCTATCTATCAAACAAACCTCATAATCTGTGGCATTACTGTCATCATGTATTTCATTACTCTAGTATTACTTAAACTGCCATCTAACATATTCACATAAGTTCATATCCATTTCTACATTTGTATGCTGTCTTCAGAAGTTTTTCATGTTGAAATTTTGGCCCATGACACACAATTAAATGCAAATGTCATTCTTGGTATTGGTATGAATTATTAACCCTTTAATGTTAAATTTGTCTTTCCTCTGTCATAAAACAGCTGACAGCTTTGTAATTTTGAACACACTATCCCAAAACAGCAGAATAGGCACAAAATAAGTAAATGAAGTGAATGTTTTAAATACAGCTTGTGTTATTTTGGTACTTCTCTGACGGCAGCAGTTACTAATGGGGGCTAATTTGATGTTACGTCTCCTCTTTAGCTTCTTATCTTGGCTCAGCTTCCGTCTGAAAGTCATCAAAAGTCACGCACCCTCTCAGAGATTTACATAATACTGCAAACTCAATGCAATACAGGTTTGTTTTGGCTTATGGTTGCTTTCAATATTTAAACTATTTGTATAAAGTTGTCTCAAACCTCAGTGTTTGACTTTCTTACCAGTCTTCAACATGTTTTGTCCAGAGTCAACCAATTCTATTAGTAAAATAGTGTGGCTCATTCAGGAAGCACTGGCAACCAGACTGTTTTCCACAAATATAGTTATCAATTTTTTGGATGTTTACCAACAACAAACTCATAACTAGTAACTCATATCTCAAAGTTTACATTTGTAATCATAATACTTCATGGCTATAGAAATTTTTCACCAACATTCCCAATTCACATTTTTCTTTTTCATTTACTTGGTCAACTGTTACCTTGACTAAATGTTACAAAATTTAAAACAACAATTTTATATAGTGCTATTCATAAATATTCAAAAATGAATTACAGAGAAAAACACAGACAGACAGAAGACCAGGTGAAATATTAATGGAGGTTAAATGCTTATTTAAAGAGGTAAGTTTTTAACTATGCTTTCAATGAATGTGCTGAGTCAGAGAAACAGATGTGTTGGGGGAGAGGCATCGGCTATGGCGAAGGCCAAAATTTACAAGTTATTTTGTTAGTGTCTTGTTCTTAGCACTGCCAAATTAAAAATTAAATCTTGAAGTCACACAAAACGATACTCCATTTTGCTCTGCTGTCTCTGAAATTTAATCCTGCCATCAGAGACTGAAATGAATGAGAAAGGTGTAAAAGCTAATTTTATAGGTGATGCAACTGGATTTAAAGTCATTGGAAATATGATATTAAATTGACTGAATCATTTGTTTTCTTGAAGGTTGAACAAAGCAGAACTCAGGCCAGATTGAAGAGGATTTTGCAGTGAACATGAAAGAACAATTTTGTAAAACAGAAGAGGACATCAGCAACCAACCTGTGCAAAGACGTGTGCTCTCTTTGCTTTAATGTGTTTGTAGGTAGTGAGATATATATACGTATGTATATACGTGTATATATACGTATATATATACGTATATATACATATATATACATATATATATATATATATATATATATATATATATATATATATGTATATACGTGTATATACATATATATATATATATATATATATATATATATATATATATATATATATATACCAACACAGTGGTTTATGACCAATTGCAGACCTGCAGAGCGAATAATGCCACTCCCATCAGCCTCAGCTGTGCTAATTAACACGTTAGCATTCTGTAGTCTGATGGCGAATATGTTCAACATGCCTGAGAAACATTTTCATAGCTAGCATGACCACAGAGCTTAGTTCTAGACTCACACTCGCCCAGTCAAAACTGTGAAATGAGACCGACTCACCCTCTCTTTGTCCTCCTCTTCCTCCTGGTCTGGTGATGTTTCCGTGTGTGAATGTTTGGCTGAAGTGAATCAGCAGTGTGAGCATGTCAGCAGCAGCCAGTGGTGACTGACATGGATGTGATTTTACTACCGAACCAAAACAGACAATAATCTTCTCTAAATCGACTTAATCCACCAACCGCCAACCTCTATCCCCCCTCCCCTCTCTTTCTCTTTGCTTTCTTCTGTTATTTTCACATTTATTTTTAAAATATTTTTCTTTCTCCTCCCACCCTCTGGTCACTCACTCCATCTGTTTCTGTGGTTCACTATACATCTACATCTCTTTACTTTCATTATGTAGCGCCCTCATTCTAGCATTTACTCACTCTCTCACTCACTTTAAGTACCTCAACAACAGATCACAAAGCTTCTTAACTCTTTCCTGCTTTTAGCCACACACACACACGCACACACACACACGCACACACACACACACACACACACACACACACACACACACACACACACACGCACGCACGCACGCGCACATGCACACACACACACACACACACACACACACACAGGTCAGACATGTTCAGCAGCAGCAGGAAACAGTGTAAAGAGGGCAACCCACAATAACAGTAGTTGTGATGCATTAAATCCTTTTGCAACATCTGGGTCTTCGCTCTCTCTCTCTCTCTCTCTCTCTCTCTCTGTGTGTGTGTGTGTGTGTGTGTTGGGGGTTATTGCAGGGTAGTGGTCACTGGGTCACCTCCTCAGAGATTAACACTGATCCTTCAGAGCGACATAAAGTGACAACACAAAAATATTCTCCCAAAGTCTACAAATAACTGCTCAAATGAAAAATGCATATTGTTACTGTTCACAGCGACACATTTTTTCATGTTGTGATTTCAAATTTCTGATCATATAGTTGCTTTCAAAAGAAAACTGTTGCAAAAATAATATTGTTGTGTGACTCTCAAACACACATATACACACATATACTAAATGCAATTTTGACTATAAGTCAAAAAATTATGGACAGATTTTGGCGAAATTTTCAGGATTGGTCAGAATCCTGGTCTAACTGATTAATTTTTGGTGGTGATTGGATCCGATTCAAGGTCATCAAGGTCAAATGAAAGGTCATGCCATAGTAATGTATGGGAGATTCCACATATTTCTCAATGTTCCAGGGTGTACAATTTCAGCCAATTGTCACCTAATTTGGTATATAACCTAATGTAGGAATCACCAAGGTCAAATATGGGTTTTTAACCATAACTTCATGTAGGAAGGAGCTAGAGCAATGCAACTGATCTCAAAGTACCTGGAGAAGAATTATCTTAATCTTACAATCTCACACATTCTTATAGTCAGTATTAATATTTTCTGCTATAATCGCGAGAAAACAGAATGCTGCCTTGGTGGAGGTCTGCGCTCTCTGAGTGCTTTTCTAGTTTCTCTCTGTTGCAAACTTTTGCAGATGTAAAAAAAAAATCCTATAACATAATATAATAAAAAACTGCTATTGTATCTTACAAAAACACTTCTTCAGTGATAAATATATTGTATACACAATGTTTATTTTTCTTTTCTCCTTTTCTTCACAGTGCAAATGAATGCTAGTATGGCTATCCCGACTACTTGCTCTGCGAGCGTCGTCTGGCCAAACTGCCTTATAAACCGAGTTCTCAGAAGGCGGTCTTAACCCGCAACTATCAAATGCCTCTGTGTGCTACTGGACGAGACTTCAATCAATCAGACCACTCTTTCCTCTGACATATGCATAGCGATGAAAACTGCTTGATCCAAATAACTCATTGCCTTAAACACGCCTCGGGCGAGTCATTGGAAATGCTAGATTTTCATTGGTCCCCATTTCTAGGTGAATCTGAAATTGAAGAGAACGGCAGCTTGGTCAGACTGACTTGGTTGCCAAATTTTGTGAAGTGTCACAGGAAGTATGGGCGGGCCAGACGAAATGAACGCAAGTATATCCATGCATTATACATCCTATATCATGGTGATGTTAGTAAAGAGCCTTTAATTGAATTTTCATTTTAGTCGCTCATGTAGGCTTCTAGATTTAAAGGACATGGAAGCCGCCTGTCCCAGTTATCACCCAGAGAGGTGAAGTGGGTAGCTTGTGGTCCAAATGAATAACAAACTGTCTCTCTTCAGGAAAAGACAGAGCAGACTGTCCTTTCTGAGGAGTCTCAGGTTCTATGTAAGGATGCAGTAGTCACTGTTCTGTTCTCCACTGTGCTGTGCTGGGACTTAACAAGTTGGCAAGAAAGGCCAGCTCTGTCATCAGGCTGGAATCAGAGAGTTTGGTCTCAATGGCGGAGAGGAAGATGAAGAACAAGGTCACCATTATCATGCAGTAAACACCTTCTCCATGACCACTTGGCAGATGGGCAATTCATTCAGCCAGACTGTACAGTGGCATTGGAGACCACAGATTATCATCACTCTGACCAGTTAGCTTCAGATAGCCACATGTTCAGATTTCACTGAGCTATCAGCATAATGAACTCCTGTCTCTTTTCACCTCAGAGATGATCTTTGCCTCATGTCTCGCCCTCTGTGCCTGTCTTCAATAGTTGGCTGTAAAGCAACACAGCATGTTATTTATTGTTGTTGTTAGGTTAATAAAGAAAACAGGAAGGAAGTTGCAGGTAAGTGGGTGGACAGGTAGTTAAATATATGAATAATAATAAAATAATAATAATAAATAATAATAAAAAATTGTTGGAATCTGAGAATGAGGCGACAGAGAGGTGAGCTTGGTTTGATCTCTTTATTCCCACCTCAAAACACAACCATGTAACAGCTAGAACACACTCTCCTAGCCTCAGGCTAAAACCCCTTCTTTTCACCAGGTAAACGTCTCTCAGCTGTGGGCCAATAAACAGGCCCACCCACATTTTCCCACTAAAGAAAGCGCAATGCCTAACTCGCACTTCATAAGTAAACTGAAAAATCAACACCGTGGGGGGCGAATCAAGTGGCCAAATCAGCTATGACTGATTGTGGTCGGGACGGAGAAGGGGTCACCACCTGCTAGAGCTGGAGGGCACCCACGCCTTGGGGGCTGGGCTAGCTCAAATGGCTTGGTCAGGTCCAGATGTGCAGGCTTCAGATGGTCCACACACACCTGCCCCACACCTGCCCCGGTTTGCTACCAACCACAAAGTTCTTAGACCCAACCTCCAGGTAGGGCCCATCATTGGGAGGCTGCAGAGGGAATGGTGGCCATCATAGCGAATGAATACATATTCAGCAGACAATAGATCCTTAGGCACATAAGGCGAGAGGTAGGGACAGGGGAGAAGGTGTTGGTGCAGTCCAGGGCCACAGTCTGGTGTGATGCCACTGACCAGACGATTGTGGTGTCTGGCAGAAACACTCTGGAACTCTCTATGTCTGTCCATAAACCTACTTCACAGATGAACATTGGATGCCTTCCTTAGGGGTGGAGCACAGGGGGAGCAGGACCCATGGTAGGCGGTTGATCCAGTTACTTTCCAAAAGGCTGGCACAAAGAGCAGCCTTCATAGAGTGGTGGAACTGCTCACACAATCTGTTGCCCTGAGGATTGTATGTGGTCATACGGTGAAGCCTCATTAGTATTTTATTGTTCAGTATTATTAAGTTTTCTAGATTAAGCTCTAAATTTGGCCATTTAATTTAGTGTCTAATCATAAAACTCTTATATCTGAAGCTGGGGGAGTGGCTGCAGGTTCTGTCTGGATCTCCGCCTTCTGGATCTGCTGCATCCCATGGAGGCGACTTTGGCTTGAGTCGCTTTATCACCAGTGGGTCTTTTGGGCATCTGTGGACATCTCTGGACATCTCTGGACATCTTTGGTCGTCTCTGGACATCTGTGGTTGACATGGGTTGGCTGACATTGTTTCCATCTCAGTCTCTCTCTGTCCATGCTTCAATTCTCCTCCTCTCATTGATGGAGGGTCTGCTGGCACCATAACAGTTTAATGTGTCTGGAAACAGTCTTTTCTTCTCTTGAAGGTTCTTCATGGAGGCTGGAGTCATTTCTGCAGCAGGTGTCTGAGCAGAGAAGCTGGTTCACATTTTTTTTTAATTCAGGTAGAGGAGCAGAGCAGAGAGGAGAGGTGGTCTAGATGCAGGATTCAGAGTCTTAAGTCATATCTGGAGCAAGTTCTGGAGAGGCTGTTTTTCATGCCATGAGGCGCTGGGCCTGAGGAGGCCATCCTGGCGGCAGGGCAGCATGTTTCTGTGTCACTGACCCACGCACCTCCTCCTCCCAGCATGTGGGAGAGGGAGAGCAGAGAAGCAGTGGATGAAAACCAAAACTTGACTCGACTGATTCAGGCCAGCTGAAGTCTGCTGTTTTATGGTCTTTGTTGAAGGTCCAGTGGGTGTGATCACTGGTCACTCCCCATCCAACAAATTAACTATATTTTTAACTTATTTAATGTTAGTACTAGCGTGCTTTACTTCTTCTCTATTTGAAAGCTTCTCTCCTTCAGCTGTTGAACAACACTACAGATGATAGGTAACCACAGAACAAAACTTGACCAATTAAGTTGAAATCAATTAACAAATTAACCAACACAGATGAACCATGAAATCAGGGCATGTGTACTATACAGGCAGATATATACGTATGATTGTATATGTATACTCATTCCACAACCATGTGTCATATTTGGTCTTTATCAGAAGGAGGAAAAAGAAAGAGGATCTGTGTGTGGATTGACCTTTGACATGGTAAAAGTCATACTTATATGACAGTAGCTGAAGAATTAAAGCAGAGTTGACTATTAAAACTTTATGTAATGATCTGTTCCAAGCAGAGAGAAAGGAATACAACTGGGGGACACACATTCCCGGAATGCAGAAATAAAACTCCCCATGTGTGACCTGGAGTTCCTTGGGTCAGAGAGGAGGATGGGAGATGGTCCTATCTGTTTATTCTGCCAATCATAAAATTTAAGCCTTTAACAGTTAGGTGCCAGGTTGTGTCGGGGTCCCGGAAAATATATTGAGAAATGAGAATACTTTGATTATTAGTTAAGTTCATTATTTTATACTCATTCTTACGCTACACATCACCACCAGTTTTACTGATACCTTATGACCCAGGTGGAACAAACCATGGAGTCATATACACAGCACCGCCAGCCTGCGAGAATCATGTGGCAGGTCTGTCCTGTGGAGATGTCACAGAGGATTGTGGCCTTGACCACATCAAACACCACATCCTCCAACTTCAAAACCATAGCCACCGTGTGGCAGGCCTGTGCATCTTCATCAGCAGCCTGGTCTGAGGCCATGGCAGCATAATCCTAATCTGACTCAAATACAGCTGCCGTGCTTTGCTCCTTATTTTGTCAGGTTTGTTTGCGAAAGTTAGCGAAGGAGCAATCCCAGATGGATGTGTGGAGCTACTGTAGGCGGAACTACATTTAGCTGGCAAGAGTCAGGTTAGCATAATCCAGCCCCAAGTGCACAAAACCCACACCCGCTTTGCCAGCCATATGCTGGCAAATTGATAATTTTTGATATTGGGCTATACAAATAAAATTGACTTGACTTGACATCCGTGGTGAACTCAGAAATGGCGGAGAGTTGACGGTGCTGGCAGGTGGAGTAATGTTGCCAAATAAACAAACGGAAATTACCGAGTCTGTCAGCTGAACATTTGGAACATTTGTGACTGACCGTGGAAACACCAGCCACAAGTCGTCCCAGAGGCATTCTGAGTTATTCACAGATTCTGAAAGTGTAGTTTCTCAGCTTTCCAACAATGTCTTACACATGGAATAATATTTGAAGACATGGTGGCCATTTGAAAGTATGCACATTTCAAAACCTTTCAGTGAGAAAACAGCTCTTAAAGTTTTGCAATTCTCACCTCACACCATGGCAGGGGAACTCAATGGTGCTCATTTACATCACATTTAGATAAATCCTCCCCCTACAAATGTCGAATGTCTGATCTGGTATCTGTTAGAAGGGCAGAGAGTGTTGTAGGCCTAGTGGTTTTGATTGGTTATCAAAAGCCATTATTAATGTTGATGTGGTATTATTTTCCTTTTGGTGGACTGATCACAATTAGAAGGTACTTTGTTACAGGGGCGGTCCTAGCCTATTTGGCGCCCTGGGCGAACACCTCCTGTGGCACCCCCCAACAGAGAAACAGCATAGCAGAACACAGACAAACAAAATGGAGAAAAGACGAAAAGGCGGTGCTGAAAAACTGAGAGAAAAGGGAAAAAGCACTCGCTCATGATGCCGCTAACAGCAGAAATATTTTAAATATGTTTGTTGCGGGGGCTGGCCTGGCCTCTGGGACTTGAGCTACGCCTGCGGGTCCCTCTCAGCAGCAGAAAGTGAGGCTCTGTTGAGTGACCAGCCTGCCAGTGTCATCATCAGTTTCGCCACATACAAGCAAGTTAAACACGCTTGCTATGGACGGGGGGACATGACCCCTTCAGATTTGTAGAGACACAGATCCGTCCCCCAGCTGTCCCAGCATAAGGAGACAGACATTGCCGCTAAAACAGAGGATTAATGTCACTGAAGCAGCATTGGGAGCCAGGCGTTTGTGTTTGGTCTCGTCAATGGCACTCAAGGAGTTAATGTATTATTATTATTATTATTATTATTATTATACTCAAGAAGTTATTTTGTTTGGGCTTTATCATGGCAGACATACTAGACGATGGTGATGATCAATAGGCACTGCTATCAGTTACTCTTTAGGACCCTGGGGTTTGCCTTATGGTGTGTTCCCTGGAAGTCAGAACTTGGAGCTCAGCTCAATGTGACCTCAAAGTTTAGTGCTCCCAGCGCTTCCAGCCTTACAACAAAACATGTAGCAGATAGCATGAGTTCTATGTCTGGTTGGTGAGATTAATCCAACTTGCAGTGACATTAGTTCAATTATTATTAATTTTACATAACATTTCTGTTTAACAGCTGTTTATGGGTGAATAATTTATATGATCAATAGCGCTCATTCATCTCCCCTCCTCTGGCCCCACACAAACTAGGCTTATAAGCGCTCCAGTGCTCGCCCCCATGAGAGGCAGAAAGGAAAGCTCTTGGGAAACAAAACACAAAAGTAGGTAGGTGTGGAGCTGTTTCCACCGCAACCACGGACAAATAAAAGAGTCTGACTTGCCGTGTATGGATGTACAGTGTGAGCAGGTCTCATCAGAGCATCGGGCCATACAGTGTGAGCATGTGAATTTTGAGCTGCGAACTATTGAACTCTGCGATTTAGTCGTACGGTTTGAGCTGGAGCTGAGTACAATGATATCGCACAGTGTCTGCCCAGCTTTAGATGCCTCTTCTGTCTGCTCCAGCAGAGAGCCGGCCCACCCCTCCCTCTCCTGTGCGGCAAGTTACTTCCCGCAAATGGGCAATAGAAAACCGATGCCTGATGGGCATGATGCCGCCCTGGGTGACAGCCCATTTCGCCCATATCAAAAAGTGGCCCTGCTTTATTAAAAAGTTTTGAAAATGTGTCATTACCTGGCAAGATGCATTGATGCTTCTGAGTGAAAGACCAGTTAGTTTCCTGCAATCATCCTCCTACGCACAGAATTCTACATTCATACAGGAATGGTTTCAGTGAAATGATTTTCGAATGTTTATCAACAGACACATTTGCGAACCTGACACTGTGATTTCACTTGATCAGTACTGTTCTGCTCGCTGAATCTCTTCTTACACAGAAAACACAAAAATGAGTGGTGCTGGCAGTTAATTTATGCCTTCGGAGTTTTAAATCACAAGATATGACTATATGCACAAGTAAATACTAAAGACTAAATATCTCTGACCCTTATCATGTCCCCAGTATACTTTTCACTAATCTTTAGTAGTTTAAAATCTCTTATCTCTTATCTGAAGGAAGACTGAAACAACGTCTACAGACGTTGCGTTTGCATGTTGCTGTGTGAGCACCAGGAAGCTCCGCTAAATCCACACCATAATACCTTGGTCTAACGTGCGTTCAATGAAAGTACAACCACTCAGGATCATAATAAAAGCATGTAAAATAAATCAGATATAAAGTTTAGGGAACGTTCTCTACCTGATATAAAGTGGTCTCTGTTGGTTCCCACTGCTCTGTTTTCTTATGATCGCTTCTTACATGTTTTATGGCAGTTATCCATCTCTGTCTTCGTTCAGGATCTTTGTGAATCCTGTAAAATGATCTTCTCTTTGCTCGTCCTCAGCTGTTCTGGCATCCCGGAGCACAACAGCTATCCATCATATCTCAGAGAAATGTTTATATGCATTTAGCTGCAAGTGGCGAGATCCCTGACAGTAGTTTAAACAGAGCTCTTTACTGCCAACATGGCGGTGTGTAGTGTGACATCAACTCCCGGAGCGCTATACCCGATTTCAAAGACAATCGAAAAAAATACGAAAATCACTAATTTTGACAAAAAAAAAAAAAAAAAAAGCTTCTTAGTTGATTGAGGGGAATTTGTTCTGAGCGACTTGTGAATGGTTTTTCCGTGCACCGTTACATGCTGGGCCTTTAAGGCTAAAATGCATCCTCAAAACTCAGTCAGACAGTCAGAAGGGCGTGATGACTGCTGTCTTGGGCATGTCCCGTGTGTGGACTGGCACCTGGTGGTAGCCAACATTTGTTGGAGGAACTGTGGAGAACATAGTGCAAACCATTACCATGTCTTCTGTGATTGCCTTGCTGTGAAGGACTATTGGAGAGAGATAAACAATGCCCTACAGGATATTTTCAACTGCAAAATACCCTTTGAGAGTAAGACCTTGTTCTTTGGACATATGCTTGAAGAGTGGCCAAAAAAAGATAAACATTTAATAAATATTTTTGCTGGTGGCCTGTAAAAAGAGTATTACTAGGAAATGGCTATCACAGGAGAGTCTGACTTTAAATATGTGGATGGATATCACAATGGACATTTATAAGATGGAGAAAATAACAGCATCTGTTAATCACAGATTGGAGAAATTTGCCTCACTTTGGGAAAAATGGGTCAAATATGTTACTCCCCATAAGCCTGATTTTACTTTTGCAAACTATTGACTGCTGTATGGAAAAGATCACTCCCTGATTGTTCATGATGTTCTGTTGTTGTTGATGTTATTGCTGCTTGTTTTTGTTTTTTTTTTTCAATAAAACAAAAATACTGTTTTGGCATTTAAGGCAGAGGAGATGAGGAAAGACATGCTGATATGATGTAATGGATGCAAATGTCATGATTCTGAATGTCAATAAAAAATAAATTACAAAAAAAAAGATGTGTCTTCAAGTAATGTAAAAAAAACACTGCTGCTTGTCGTTATGTCTTGTCAAATCAAGTGAGGCATAGGTTACACACTATCTTACTGTGTGAACTATGGTGTATGGAAAACACTGTAAGCATATGTTTGCTATTCAAAGGTGGTGATGGTGCTTCAGGAGAAGCCAGTGCAGAGCAGTTCATTTCTACAGTTGAGCACCAACATGCAACAAGTTGCACACATATGAACACCACCAGACACTGCCATTTGACATAAATGACTCTTATCTGTAATAATAGCTGTCTTAGCACTACAGCATTATTTTATTAAGCGCTAGTGTTGTTGAATTTTGCTGTCTGTTGCTGATTTGTTGTTATGTATCCCAGCCTAAACATCAAAGCTATGTATTCCAACCTATTCCCCGGTGTGATAATTAGAGCCTATATTAAAATATGAGTCAATATTATGTGATTGCTTATTAGGAGCTATGCTCTCAGACTGGATCATACATTGCATATACAGTATGTGTCTATCAGTGCGTGCGTGCATGTGTTCTGTGAACATGTGTTTGAAGGCTGTCCCCTCATAACTGATTGATTGATTTGGACTTAGTTGTCTTTGTTTATTAGGTTATATTGTAGGCTACACATAAAAAATATGTGCCAATGAGGCAGTTGATATTCTACATGACATGATTATTTTTATCTATAGCTGTAACCTTGGCACTACTTATTATGTAAAAAATTGATTCTCTTCTATGAAGTGGATTTTGCTGAGGATTGTTACGTTACTGTATTTTCCAGCTCATAAAAGTTATTGTATATTCCAACCTGAGATTATACAATATATACAAGAAGCACCGTGAGCCACTCCTGGGAGATGACTAAATTCTGCCCTTTGTTCCATCCCCTTACATGCCTGTTGATCCCTGAGTACACCCCTTGCCCTCATGTGATTTTCCCTTTGGACCAATCACATGATGATATGATTGTTTATCTATTTTGCTTGCTGCATCTGTCAGTTGCACATGCCAGTTGCACGTGCGTGCCTGCTGTACATGTCCATTGCACGTGCCAGCTGCATGCCCTCAGTGACCTTATAGCATCATCTTCTTCATCATTGTACTGCCCACTACAGGGCTGTGAAGTTTCTTGGGCATTCTGCCCAGAAAACCACTTGCACCTCCAGGCCATGAGAGACTGATCTCAACTTTGAGCTCTAATAATGCTATTAACCCTTTACAAGGCAAATGATGAGATTTGGGTCAATACATGTCAATTATTGGATCACTATATTTCAATTTTTTTCCACCACAACAACATTTGGTAAACTCTGCAATAACAGACTGACGTTCACATGTTGTGAACGCGCTGCTTGTTGCTGTATGTTACTCATGAACATAGTGGCATTACGATCACAATAATCAACTCTCCTTTAATTCTTCAGGCTATTGTCATATATAAGTAAAGTTTATCATGTCAAAGGTCAGTCCACACACAGATCCTCCTTCTCCTCCTTCTCCTCCTTCTGATACAGACCAATGTGACATGTTAACATTAATTGTGGAATAAATGTACATATACAGCTATGTGGGCAGTGGTCCACAATCTTCTCTGATGCCTCTTAAACTCTCAGCTGCTGAACGGTGCACAAACCCTAAGCTAAATGTTGTTAACAACAGTACAACTCTTAATTTGGTAATAGATATCAATCACTGAATCTAGCTGGTCACAAGTTTTCCCTGTTTTAACAAAACTGGGTGGAGCCCTGATAATTTCTACCATTAAAAGTAATAGTGAGTTATACCTGAAGCTCAGTGTCATCACTCCACTACAACCTTTATGACACTCCATGGTTTATGATTAATAACTTAAGAGAATTGGTTATAAATACATAATTTGATGTTAATTAATTATTACCTCCATCAAGGAGGTTATGTTTTCACGGGGTTTGCTTATTTGTTTGTTGATTTGCAAAATAACTCAAAAAGTTATGGACGGATTTTGATGAAAGTTTCACGGTCAGAAGTAGCCTAACTTAAAACGGATTAATTTTTGATGGTGATCAGATCCGATTCAACAGCACCACTAAAAATTAATCAGTTTTATGTTAGGCCACTTCCTGAAAATTTCATCAAAAACTGTCCATAACTTTTTGAGCTACTTTGCAAACCGACAAACCTTTACACCAACAAACAAACAAAACATAACCTCCTTGGCGGCGGGGGTAACTTTAAATAATAAAACGTTGCCGCTGCAGTGGCGAAGGTCTGCGCTCTCTGAGTGCATTTCTAGTTGATTATTAAATCTACTTCAAATTATTCATACTACAGTCACTGTCAATAATACAATGATTATGCTGGTTGTTTTTACAGTCCCAGCAGATGTTGTGTAAACTGATAAGACAATTACATGTCCAGGGAGCTATACTAGTGTAGCCCTGTGCTATATTTTGGTTTCAATTCATCTGGTGATTTAAAAAAAACTGTTAAAGTGTTTAAAACCATTTGGAATGTATTTTTAAAGCACTTGTGGATATTCTATGCCATTATGCTTTATTTTCTACAATTTTGTATTTTTTTTTTCCTTTTCTAATATTTGACAATTTATTTCCCTGAATTCTGATTGGTCGAGGACTCTGACCTGGGAACTGTGGCGTAACAGGAAGTGGAGAGCGAGAGAAAACTCAGTTGGTTGGAGGATGGTGAAGTAGACAGTCAGCTCGGTTGTTTCCTCCCGCTAGCAGTGCTTAGCCCAAACTTTCCCAGGCTATGGGAGAGATTCTGCAGGTAAGTGTTCGGCTGGAGCACTTTAGAAAGCAGTGGACTTTAGACATGTGCTTCGGGACACTTTCTTTTGTTTTAGCTGAGAAGTTTAATCTTAGGCGTATATAGTGTACATCACTGATGTTATCCACGAGAAGCTACTAGCTGTCATTGATTGTGAGGCATCGACTGGTGCATACTTTGTAGAGATAGTGAGAAAAAGTAAGCATTGACATCAAAAACTGTGTTGGTAACTCAACCGATGAGCTGCTAACATGCTTACTGGAGAGTCTCTCAAGCAAGTCCACATATGGTGTTATGCATATGTGCTGAACCTTATGTTGACAGGACACTACAGGAGTTGTTGTGGAAAGTTTTTGGGTCATGCACTTTTCACTGACCTGGTGATCACAATGAAAAGGACCGAGAAAGATGACATGATGAAGCCTGCTCTAAGGGTCAAAGCCAGAGGATATGTGGAGGCACTTCACACACATATCCTCAGGATATTTGAAGTGACATCCCCCATCTGTAAATATCTTCAGACCAGTGGCATGGATATACTAAGTGCCCAGCGCATAATAACGGGAACAGAAGACAGCCTGAGAAAGTGTTCCAGGGACTTCAGTGGTGTCCAGGATGCAGCAGATATGATTGTGCAGTGGGCAAATGCCACTCTCCAAGAGCAGGATGACTGTGATGTTGAAGTCCAGACTGCCCTCCCAGAGAAACGCACATGGAAAAAGAAAATCATACCTGTTTTGGTTGTTGAGAGGAACTGCATCATCAAAGTGCATAATGTAATCCTTGACACCATCACAGACAGCATCCACTGTCATTAACCAGCTAGTGCAGTGCTCTGCTCAGACTTTGCCTGCATGGACCCAAGAAACTTTCCTGAAATCAGAGATAAAGGGCTCCCAAAAACAGCTTTGGGGAGCTCAGCAAATGCCTAGCCAAATTTGATGAGCGTGCCACAATTCTAACCTTGCAGGCAGAACTGGCTAGCCTTGCTAATCAGTGAGAGACACTGAAGATGGCACCTTTATCTGGCTATAAAGTCAGAACAGTCACTGAACTGTCAGAAGAGGGTGTGCACACTGAGGATCCTGAGGAGCACCTGGAGTTGGAGAACAGGCGCTGCTCCCATGTCCCATATGCTGCTATCACATCCTGTTTCATTTCAGTTTGCTCACAGATGCCTACCATGTCATTGGTCTATGATACAAGTTCTTGTGACATTAGGGTGAGAGTGCGTACCTGCGTGCCCATGCATGTAGGTGTGGGTGTGTACATGCGTGTGTGGGCAAGGCCAAGGTGGACTGGTTACATGACTGACCCCTGGCTTGAAAAAGTCCCCTAGTCCAGCCCTGCTTTTGATAGATCCTGACCACTGCAGACCAGGAACAGCCCACCAGAGCTACAGTTCTGGAGATGCTCTGACCCAGTCCTCTAGCCATCACTGTTTGGTTCTTGTTGTCAAACTCTCAAATCCTGATGCTGGAACATTTTTCCTGCTTCTAACACATCAACACTGAGCGTTATTCATTTCCACTGCCAGTGGTCACAATGTTATGCCGAATGGGTGGATATTATTGTCATCTAGGTTACAAAATATTAAAGGAACAGTGTTATTTATGAATAAAAATAATATTCATAACAATATTTTCATCAGTGTGATCATCTGAAACTAACAATCACTGTTTTTTTTCTAGTTATCTTGTTATCCTTATTGTGATCCTTATTATCTACATAGTGTCCTCTTCATGGAGTCAGCCATGTTGCATCTCTTTGTTTCTACAGTAGCCCAGAATGGACAAAGTCAACACTGTCTATAGAGTGAGTCTTTTCATGTTTTTTTTTCTCTGACACACTAAGTGAAAGTGACAAAAGTGACTGCAAACCAGCAGCTGTTAAAGTATAATAAAGTAAAGTAAAGTAAAATAAAGTATTGCTTTTATTGTATGGATGGCCTCTGAATGAGACAAAAGGTGTTACCACTCACAATCAACAAGGTTTAGGCAACAAAACTACTTAGGGACACTTATATAATTTATTCTTTCAAGAGTCAGAGTGTTATTTAACAACATCATTACAATACCACCCAGAAAGCAAAAGAAAGCCCAACAGAATGCAGTAAAGATGCTGTTTAAGTGTTTGTTTACAGAATGGTGTAGTGTTAATGTGTTTACTTGCTCTCAAAGGACAAAAATGAATAATAATAATAATGACTTGTTTACTTTGTCACCATGTTGAGACCCATGTGGAGACAATACTTCAATCATAAATATGTTCTTAATTTAATATGTAGCGTTTTTAAAGATGTGAATTTTAAATTAAACATCTTTAAAGTGCTTTGCTTTATTTGCAAGAATAAATTATGTTGGAGCAGTTTGGTAGATGTTTCTGTCCAGAGCTCCTCTGAGGCTGACACACTGTGACCATAGGGTCATAATTAGACTGGCTGTAGTCAAGCCGGTCCCCTGAGGCTTGGCCTGTTGTTTACCACAGTGGAGGAAGCCTCTCTAATGACACTCATTACAGTAACCTTAAATCAGCTATGGGCTTCTGTGGATGTCATATTGATGTTTCCTTAGTATATTGCATCATACTATTAAGAGGCAGACCCACAGGAAAATGATTAACCCACTTGTAAATGCACTTTCTGAAAAAGATTTTGTTTCATCATAATCTGTAAATTTAGTAGTCTGTCTCTGAGCAAAACAATGTCTGAATGATTTTCATGAATAAGTCTCATTTGTATGTTTCATTATAACCATTATAATTAGGACAATAGGATCATTAGGTTTCAGTATGTTAATGTTTTTACAGAGAAAATAACACCAGATTTTTTGGAACAGTGGAACAACTAACCAAGATGTCCAGTCATTCTACTACACATATTTCTACTGTTTGCAACTGTAGGCTGTAGGCTGAAGTATTATATGTTATAAGTGAAAATATTTTGAAAATGTAACGAGTAATTGACAATAGAATGACACAATTATCCCCTTTAATTACATTTAATCATAGGCTGAGAAGTAATGCAGGTATTTTTTTAATCTTCATAGTACTGTATATATTCTAAACATAGGCAGGAATTCTACTATAGCCTCTGTGTTGTATTTTATCTGGAGAACAGCTTCATTTCAGCTTTGAACCCAAAAACAGATCATATCATATAGTCAGCCTGTCTCTTTCAATGTTTGCTACACCTTTTGTGATACAGACTTTTTATGGCTGTCAGCCATGTCTTATGACAGATGTCTATCTATGTAAACCTTTGGCAGTGGGCAATCTTTGAAAGACCTGTTTACCCTACCTGTTAATCTAAATCAGTTGTTTGTGTTTGTTTGTCTGCCTATGATGCTGTAATACTTCAACTGGAGACTGATTTCCCATCCAAAAACCAAAAAAAATTTTGGGATTAAAATGATAGTAATGTTATGTTATGATCTTTGGAAGATATGTAAGGATATGTTTCCCTGTTGTTGAAATCCTCTTTATGGAAACAGCAATTTACAGCATTACCCTCAGTTTGAACAATGTAATTTATAGGGCTGAAACAATTACTTACGTAACTCAAGTAACTCGAGTACAAAAAATGCATGAGGCAATTTCCTTTGCCTCGAATAACAGTTTTAGTACTAACAGTAGTGAGCTGTATAGCTAACAGTTAACACAGAGGGAGACAGGAGGCTTCACAGTTGAACTCATGAGCCGGACAGCGTTGTGCATAAACGGCATTCATTGAACGCGTTCATGTTTTCGGTGAACGGTGAACTGAACGGCTCAGTTTTCAAATCATGATTGTGAACATGAACGACGTTCACTCTGGTGAGAATGAATGGCACGCACCGTTCATGTTCATTTGAAACTCTCACGATGCTCGCCAGTGTTGCAGAGCACAGTTTGCAAACTGCACTTGGCGGAGTTTTCTGAACCTATGCCAGCCTGGAACCTGGTGTCCAGGTTGTCACTGTAAATGAGAGTTAGTTCTCAACTGACTTACAGAGCAAAATAAAGGTTAAGAAAAATAAAAAGTGTTGCAGAGCCAGCCAGTACTGCTGAGCTAATCCAGTACATAATATTAATCCTGTTTTTTTTTTGCCTTTTTGTGTGTTTTGTTTTTATTTTTCCTGCCCAATATCATGCACTGTCAACATACAACAGACAGGCACTGTTGGACATCGCGTCTTTGAGGTGTTCACACTTAACGACAGGCTCACTGAGCTGATGACTGCCTCACCCCAATCTGGGGGAGGGATGTGAAAAAAACCGTCACGAAATGCCGATTGGCCGAAAATCATGTCGTGTGTATGAGGCATAAGGCTTAAGGGGGAGATGTGTGTGTGCTTATCAACAACTCATTGTGTGGGGACATATGGTCTGTTTATAAACACTGTTTGCCAGATGTGGAGTTTCTACTGCTGATGCTGTTTTCATCACTGTAGGCAACTTCAACCAGTGCAAGTTATGGACTCTATTCCCCAAATATCATCAACATGTGGACATTCCTATCCATGAGAGGAACACCTTGGACCATATTTGCAGTAACATCCATGGTGCATACAGGGCTGCACCCTGCCCCCACTTTGGACACATCTTTTTGTTCCTGTACCCAGCCTACAGACAAAGACTGAAACACACAAACCCTGTCATTAAACACATCAAACTCTAGACTGAGGGCACCCTGCAGGACTGCTTTGCTCGGATAGACTGGGATGCATTTAAAGCTGCAGCCACTCTGGAGGACTCTTCTGTCAGCGTACAGGACTATGCTGAGAATGTGACTGGTTGTGTTGACTACATTATGCCTACCATACAAGTCAGGAAGTTCTCAAATAAGAAGCCCTGATTTACCAGTCAGCTACAGTGCATGCTCGCTCTGCTGCATTCAGATCAGGCAATGAGATGGAGTAGAAAGCTGCAAAGTACAGACTGAGAAGAGCCATCACAGCGGCCAACAGGCAGTACAAAGAGAAGCTGGATGACTTCTATTCTACTGCTGACTCCAGGCAGATGTGGCGAGGGCTGCAGCATATCACAGACTACAGGACTGCCACCAGCACCATCAGCCCCACAGACAGCCTGCTGGATGACCTCAAGACCCTTTACACCTGCTTTGAAACCTCACACACAGACAGGAGGCGCACACACACACACACACGCACACACCTGGACCACCCCCCTACCCCCCCACAGTGTAATCAGGCCAGGAACACAGAGCCCTGAAGAGGATCAACACACACAAGGCAGCAGGACCAGACAACATCCTTGGGCGGGCTCTTAAAGCATGCGCCAACGAGCTGGCTGAGGTCCTGATCTGTATCTTCAACCTTTCCCCTCAGCAGAGCACCGTTTCCTCCTGCTTCAAGACCACAGCCATCATCATCCCCCTTCCCAATAAAAGATTATATGTATATATATATATACGTATATACGTATATACGTATATATATATACGTATATACGTATATATATATATATATATATATATATATATATATATATGTTATAACATGTTCCTAATATACATAAACATTCTGGAAAAATAAAAATATAGTATAAAATATAAAATATAGACTCCACTGATAAAATGGACAGCTGTACATTTCCGAGTCAACATCGGGGTTCTATGTGTTTTTGCATGACAGTTACAGCGGACTGCAAGATTCAAGTTTCAAGAGTCTTTATTATCATTATGTATTCATAACAAAATTTTGTAGAGTCTTTTAGTTTAAGGGCACACATAAATAAGAAATAAACATAAAAATATAAAACACCCATATTTGCTGAGATGTGATATTTGCAGCGGGTGGCACGGTGGTGTAGTGGTTAGCACTGTCGCCTCACAGAAGAAGGTACCGGGTTCAAATCCCAGGCCCAGGGCCTTTCTGTGTGGAGTTTGCATGTTCTCCCTGTGTCTGCGTGGGTTCTGTCCGGGTTCTCCGGCTTCCTCCCACCATCCAAAAACATGCATGGGGATTAGGTTAACTGGCTAATTTAAATTGACCGTAGGTGTGAATGTGAGTGTGAGTGGTTGTCTGCCCTGTGATGAGGTGGCGACTTGTCCGGGGTGTACCCTGCCTTCCGCCCGAAGACAGCTGGGGTAGGCGGTAGATAATGGATGGATGGATGATATTTGCAGCAGAAATGTAATTTTTACAGCAGAAATGTAATCCTTGCAGATGAAACAGCATACATGTAATATTTGCAGTAGAAATTCAATATTTACAGCAGACATAATACTTGCAGTAGAAATTCAATACTTACAGCAGAAATGTAATACTTGCAGCAGGAATACACGGAGTGAAGCAGGGGCGGACTGGCCATCTGGACATTCTGGAGAATACCAGAATGGCTGGTGTCGCAAGCCGTCACAGTTTGTTTTTTTCTCGTGCTTATAATTTACTATTCCATGTCCAGACAGATAGGTGGCAACAATGCGCGTGCAGGCCCATAGATGCGCAAACTCACTCAGCCGAGTGCAAGTGCAGATGGGAGAGACGAGAGACCATGGATACAGCCAGTGTTACTAATACTAAAAAAAGGAAAGAAAAGGGTGGGGCTGAGAAGGTGAGGGAAAAAAAAGAAATTAGGCAGTTAGAGAGCGAAGCCTCCAAATGTCGGAAGCTAACAGAAATGTTTGCAAGTGGCAGCAGCGTTCCAACTGCCGGCAGCAGCAATGTTGGAGGCGACGCCAGCTGTCGAGCGAGGCGAGCCAGACTGCTGTGCAGGAGGCTGAGGCTGCGGCCGCAGCACAGGGACAGGCAGATGAGGGAAAGATACATGAGCTGGTGGAAGTTCCCCAGACAAGTGCAGGGCCCGTAAGTATGAAAGGAGGATAATGAGGGTTACTTGCTTGCGGAAGCGTATTGCTGCCACTCTATATAAATAAAAACTGATCAGTAACACGTTATTACGTGTTATGTTTATTGTTAGAACAATATATTTTCACATTATAACGTGATAATATTTATTGTAAGAACGTGAAACGTTTCATGTTATAACGTGATAGTTTGTTACATTGTAAAAACGTGATAATTTATATTGTAAAAACGTGATAATTATATTGTAAGAACGTGATAAGTTTATGAACGTGAAAATATATTGTTGTAACAATAAACACAACACATAATAACGTGTTACTGATCAATTTTTATTTATATAGAGTGGCAGCAATACGCTTCCGTACTTGTTCGGTAATCTGACGTTAGCAAATGTTATTTCAGCTACATTTGGATCTATACCCAGAAATGAAACAAAACTGTTACAGTTGCTCTAAAACACAATATACATATGCAGCAGCAACATGAAAGCAGAAGAAATATTTAATAAAAATAGTTAAATCGTTTTTATGTTGTAATTTCTGCACAAACTAATCAAGATTAGTAAGTAATAAATTCATTTTAAGATTGCATGGAATAGATTAGGTAATACATAAAGCCTGTTGTTTTTTTAAAATCCATTCTTTCACTTGTTTATTTAGGTTGAGCAGAGAGAGGATGACACCCACTCCAGCTCTGCCCTGCATTACTTTGAGCGCCCCAAGTCAGACAGTCACAGACAGAAGTGTTTTTTTCTTACCACCCTCAGAGGAAGACAAAACACCTGACTGTACAAATAGCATTCACACGCAAAGATGGCACAGACAGAAAATGGCTAACATACTGTGAAGAGAACCATAGACTGTATTGTGCAGTATGTATAGCATTTGCCAAACAAAACAAAACCAATCCCTTCATAAGTGGAATGCAGGACTGAAAACATACCAGTCAAAGAGTGGAGGAACATGAAAGGAACAATATGCACAGAGGTTGTGCTGAGGCATATTTTTTGAGGGCATCTAAATTGGATATAGCCACCCTGCTTCATGGTCCCCAAATTGCGGCTCACAGAGATCAAGTGAGGAAGAGATGGCAGGTGTTAGAACGCATTATAGATGTGGTGAAACTCACAGGGAAGAGAGGACTGAGCTACAGAGGAAAGCAATCTGAGGCAGCGTACACTCACATGATGACAGCATTGATCATGGCAACTTTCTGGAGCTCATCATTCTTCTTGGAAAATATGATGTATGCCTGAAGGAACATCTCACCGCATGCATAACACAAAGTAAAAAGATGTACCAGTCACAGCAGACAGGAGGTTGTGGTGCTGCTGTAACTTTATTGTCCAAAACCACAGTGAACAATGTCATTTCTATGGTGCAGCGACTAATGCAGGAGACAATTGCAAAAGAGGTGGCTGAAAGTTGGATGTTTTCTGTCCAGATCGATACCACCCAGGACATTATGTCCCACGAGCAGTGCTCTGTAATATTGAGATATGTGACAGATGCTATTCAGGAAAGGCTTCTTGCAGTGGTCGAGTGTGAGGCATCCACTGGCCAATATTTTGTCCAGCTGCTGATGGATGTGATGGACCGTTTTCATCTGGACATCAGTAACTGTGTCAGCAATGCTACAGATGGTGCATCAAACATGCAGGGTCATTACAAAGGCTTCACCACACTCCTGTCATCCAAAGCCCCAAACCAGGTACATGTTTGGTGTTATGCACATGTGCTAAACCTCGTTCTGGCTGACACAACCGAAGTGGCCATATCTACTGGGTCCCTCTTCTCCCTTATGAATGAGATTGCAGTGTTCTTTGGTGAATCCTATCAAAGGATGAACGTGTGGGAGCAAAGTTACTCAACACAGACGTCTCTCCACTATTGGAGAGACAAGGTGGTGGGCCAAAGATTTAGCCCTGAAGAAGATCTTTGGGTCATTTGGGAGACCAGGCCAGTCTTTGTACATCAATGTCCTCATGACACTCAGCATCTTTCAAGATCAGACCAATTTAAAAACAACAGCACGTGTCAAAGCCAGAGGATTCTTAGAGAGACTGATAAAGTATGAAACAGTGCTAATTGCTCAGCTTTTTCTATGACTATTTGAGGTAACAACCCCTCTGTCAAAATACCTGCAGTCAAGTGGGCTGTATATCTTAACTGCACACAAGATGGTCATGGCAACTCAAGATACCCTGAAAAACATGGCAAGAGATTTTAAGGCAGTTGAGCAAGCTGCTGATACCTTTGTCCAGTGGGCAAATGCACAACTCATGGAAGAAGAGGACTGTGAACTTGGGTTGGTGGCAGCACTTCCTCAGAAAAGGAAGAAAAAAAGGAAGATGATGGCTGGTGAAGTAGCAACTGATGAAGCTATCACAGATGCAAACAGTGCCTATGAAGTTGAGGTCCATAACCAGATTATGGATACAGTCACAGAGAGCATCCACAGGCGGTTTCTCACTCATGGAACACTCTATGCTGACTTGGCTCTTCTAGATCCGAGAAACATTGCTGAAGTGTCTACATCAGACTCTCTGCCAGATTCAGCATTTCAAGAACGAAGCAAATGTTTGCTCAGGTTTGACAGCAGAGCAACAGCTGTCAATTTGCAGTCAGAGTTGAAAAGACTGGAACCCAGTGGTCACGGCTTAAATGTCTGCACTTGAAGAGTATAAAGTCAGGATGGCAGGGGATGGTTCTAATGATGATGATGAGAAGGACACAGCTGTACAAAACAAGCAGTGCAAGTCATGTGAGGAATGCCCAATCTGCTGCTACAGAATTCTTCAACGCTGCAACCTCTTCACAGATGCCTTTTACATCCTTGGCTTAGAATACAAGTTCCTCCTTACCCTGCCTGTGACACAGGTAGCTTGTGAGAGAAGTTTCTCTGTTCTCAAACGCATCAAGAGTCGACTAAGGAGCACACAGTCACAAGAACACCTGGAAGCATTCATGCTTATGACCACAGAGAAAGACATCCTCATGTCCCTTGACAATGACTTGGTCATAGACAGAGTTGCAGAAGATGCCACAGATCATTGCTGGCATAGTTTGAGGCAGTCACCATTGTATTGTTCAGCAGAGAGACATTTGAAGAGTGTTTTTATTTCTCAGTGAGTATTAAACTGCACTTTATAATCACAGCCTCTTTACATTGTGATTTATCATTACTCATACCATTTATTATTATGTGTTAGCCAGTCACCTCACCTGCATTGCATTGTTCAGCAACTTATTTGGAAGGTAAAATATCATGGGTTAAATATTTTGAGACCCTTGTCTGTGGCTGATGAGTTGTCACACATCGATTGTTGTGGGCTGGGCCGGTTCAAAGTCCAGGGCTGTTTTTTAGTCCCAGTCCGCCCCTGTGAAGTGATGCACCATGGCGACTGGGAAAAAAAAGGAAGGTGGATGCCGAATGCCATATATTTCAAGAAAAAATGGACAAATGTTTTTTATTTTATTGAGGTGAAAGGCAAGCCAGTGTGCCTTATTTGTGGCTAGGTGCTGGCAGTGATGAAAAAGGCTCATCTCGAGTGCCACTTCACCACAAAACATGCTAACAGAGAGAATGTTAGATGGGCGAGTTTTGTGGTGAGTGAATTAATCAATCAATACCTTTATATCTCCGTAGTGGGGGACATATAAAGGTATTTCACAGAAATGGGAGCAAAAGTACAAAAACAAAAACAAATAACAACAAATACACATAAACTGGAATTTAAAAAGTTTACAAAGACAAAAGAGACATTGCTGACTTTTTTTGTAAATAGAGTCTGTTTTTCACAAATGTCAGCTTCTTTTTGAGGATAGTACCTAAATACTGTATTTATAGGACTCTACGGTTTCGACTGCCTGATCATCCATCACTGTGATGTCAGGAGATGGCTGCCTGCATCTAAATTCAATGCACATCCTTTGTCTTTAAAATGTTCAAGAATAAAAATGATTTTTCACACCATTTCAAAAAAAAAAAAATCAACCACAGGCCCATGCAAAGTTTCAGTACTGTTCAGCAGGCTCACTGTAACTGTCATCCACAAACTTCAATATATGATGGTTTTCAAAAGTACTACAGCAGTCATTTTATATAGTATGTACAGCAGAGGACAGAGGACACATCCTTGATGTGAGCCAGTAGATGTTTCAATTAGATCAGAGAATTAACCATTTACTCTCACCCTCTGTGTTCTGCATGTCAGGAAATCCAAAATCCAACCAACAATGCTACCCTCCAACCCAAAATTGTTCATCACTCTCTGGATTAGTAGATTAAAAATTAGCAGACTAAAAGACCCAAGCGAAAAACAAAATGAAACTCTGACAAACAAAACAGACATTCTTCCCACTGCTGCCGGTTGCTGCGTGCGCGGTTGCACCCGCTTATGCATTTGGTGAAAAGCTGAGATCTCACTCAGAGGCAGAGTCTGTCAAGGAGTACCTTGTGGCCGCTGCAGAGCTGCTAGCTCCCAACCAAGTAAAATTGTTCCAAAACATCAGTTTGTCTTGAAGAATCGTACAAAACATAACAAAACCAACCAAAAGGTGATGATTTGTTTCATCAAGTTCTTCAAGCCATGAACAAATTTGAACTGCCATTTGAGAAGCTGAGTGGAATCACCATGGATTGTGCACCTGCAATGGTTGGCGTGCCAAAGGGACTGACTGCACTGATCAAAAAAAGAAATTAGCTGGCTGAGCCTGGATTCAAGTGTTTTAGGTGCATGCCACTGTGTCATACAGGAGAGTCTGTGTGCACATTCGCTGAAGCTTAACAATGTGATGAAAACTGTCGATCATAAACTTTATCAAAAGCAGAGGGTTGAATAACCGTCAGTTCAAAGAGCTTCTCGGTGAGCTTGAGTCAGAGTACAGTATCTGGTATATCACTGTGAAGTGCGGTGGCTGAGTCACGTGAATATACTCGTGCGGTTTTACGGTCTGAGGGAAGAGGGCAGACAGTTCATGGTGGACATCACCAAGCACCTCTGAGAGTTAAACATCAAACTGCAGGGTCCGAACCAGCTCGTTAGCACCCTGCTTTCAAATGTGAAATCAGTTAAAGTGAAGTTAAAGCTGTGGCAAGGGCAACTGGAAAGGGGAGAAACTGTGCACTTTCCCACCCTGCAAGAACAAAAGCCTGATGTGATGACTGAATATGCTGGTGAGTGTGGAAAACTCATTCAGGCATTTGATGAGAGGTTTCATGATGTGAAAAATATTAAAAAGGAGCTGAACAAGACCCTTTAACGTGCAACTAGCTGATGTGTAAGACAACCTGCAGATGGAAATAATCAAGCTCAAAGCTAAGTACAACAACCTCTCACTGCTTGACTTTTATAAACTGTATGTTTGTGCTGAGGATTTTCCCATCCTGCGGAGAAATTCTCTGAAGTGTGCATCTCTGTTTGGGACAACATACTGCTGTGAACATTTTTTTTTAAATGACTATTGCAAAGACTCGCTTCCGTTCAAGACTGACTGATCCAAACTTGGAAAGCCAGCTCTAAGTTACATCGTCATCACTCTCAGCAGACATCAGATGTCCTGCTAAAGAGAAGCAGTCCCAGCCGTCACATTATGTCTTACATTTCCTCCTTTTTCTTTCCTTAACATGTGTGTTCAGAATGGCATGACCCTCGGAGGCCTTTATAAAAGTTGATAAGGTCCTTGATGTGAAAAAGTTTCCCCACCCCTGCTCTACACCCTGTCCACCTACGACTGTGTCGCCTCACACAAGGACAACATCAGGACAACATCCTGAAGTTTTCAGACGTCAGCGCAGTGATAGGATGGATCATTGGCGGGGACAAAGCGGCCTACAGGAGGGAGGTGGACAGTCTGGTGTTCTGGTGTTAGGACAACAATGTCACCCCCAACACTGACAAGACAAAGGAGATGATAGTGGACATGAGGACAGAGAGGAGTTAAGAAGGCTCAACTGCAGCTGTACTTCCTGAGGAGGCTGAGGAAGTTTGGTATGTCAACCAAGATCCTCAGCAACTTCTACAGCTGCATTGTTGAGAGTGTGTTGACCAGCTGCATCACCGTGTGGTACGGCAGCACTACAACTATGGACCGTAAACGCCAGCAGAGTCAAGTCTGCTGAGTCCAAAAGAGAGCTGCCTCCATCCTTAAAGACCCCACCCACTCCCAAAATGGACTGTTCACACTTCTTCCCTCAGGCCGGAGGTACAGAAGTGTGAAATGCAGAACCTCCAGACTGAAAAACTCTTTCTTTCCGTCAGCCATCAGACTCCTAAACAGCTCACAGGAGTCTTGGACTACCTGGGGGCCCTGGCCCTGGCCTGTTCTGCCCGGGCATGGGGAGCCCCCCCAGGCGGGCACCGCCACCGACTATCCCTGGACCGACTGTCCCTGGCCCGACTATCCCTGGCCCGCGGCCCCAACAGTCTCCCACAGTCCCCCACTGCCTCCCAAGGGCCTGGAGGCCCCCCGCATGGGTGGGCACCCAGGCGGGCACCGCCACCGACTATCCCTGGTCCGGGTCTTTTCGACCCGGACCCCAAC